>CM069134.1:77258408-77338294 GCA_035221665.1 Okamejei kenojei
ATATGTGTGATTTAATAAATCGTGGTTTTATGATTATAATATTAATAGATTTAATTTAAGGGATAGTGATGTGGGGATGGGGATCCACAAGATGAGGAGTTTAGAATATGTATGAAATGGGAAATTTGGAGTGATAGTTAAATATTTTAAGTGGTTGAGGGGATTACTAATAGGAACAAGATAAAAGAAGAGATATACTTAATAAATATGGTTTACCCATTTATTGATCAAATTTAGGATATATAGTGACCCTTTGTTGGGGTGTGATTTTCAGTTGAGCTGGCAACCATGATGACATATGGAATTAAATCTGGTATTGCATGAGGGTTGAAGTTATAACATACACCAGGGATTAGTCCGGTTGTGCACAACATCACTGTTCTTCCTGCGGACCTTGCAACCATACCCACTTGAAATGACACTGAAATTTGAAGGTACAGAAGGGCAAAAGGATGTGACAAGATACTTGAAGAACTTTGAGGCAGGATTCAAGACTGGCAGGGAACATAAAAACTGACGAGCAAAAGTTTTTTAGAGATATGAAGAAAAGAGGTTAGTTAAAACCAATGTCGGTCCCTTGAGCAGTATAAACAGGAGAGTTGATCAAGGAACAAGATATGGGCGGACCAATTGAATAACACTTTGTTCCGTCTTCATTCAAACGAAGGAAGACATAAATAATCGCCTGAAATAGCATGACTGTGGACCAAGGCGAATTGATGAAATCCAGTCAATCGGAAGTGTGTTGGTAATATTGAATAGATTCAAGGCCCGATAAATCCCCATGCCAGATAGCAGCATCCCAGAGTACTTTAAGGAAGTAGCTCAGGAAATAGTGGATGCATTAGTGATAATCTTTCAAACTCTTTATTAGATTCTGGAGTAGTTCCTGCGGTATTGGCGGGGTAGCAAAATGTAACCCCTCTTTTTAAGAAGGGTAGGAGAGAGAAAACGGGGAATTTACGACCAGTTAGTCCTAACATTCGGTAGTGGGGAAACTGCTAGAGTCCAGTTATTAAGATGGGATAGCAGCACATTTTATGGAAAGTGGTGAAATCATTGGAACAAAGTCAGCAAAGGATTTTACAAAAGGTAAATTCATGTTGACGAATCTTGTGGAATTTTTTCGAGGATGTAACTAGTAGCGTGGATAAGGGAGAACCAGTGGATGTGGTATATCTGGACTTCCAGAAGGCTTTCGACAAGGTCCCACATAAGAGATTAGTATACAAACTTAATAGCATACGGTATTAGGGGTTCAGTATTGATGTGGATAGAGAACTGGCTGGCAAACATGGAAGCAAGAGTAGGAGTAAACGGGTCCTTTTCAACATTGGCAGGCAGTAACTAGTGGGGTACCGCAGGGCTCAGTGCTGGGACCCCCAGCTATTTACAATATTTATTAATGATCTGGATGAGGGAATTGAAGGCAATATCTCCAAGTTTTGCGGATGACACTAAGCTGGGGGGCAGTGTTCGCTGTGAGGAGGATGCTAGGAGACTGCAAGGTGACTTGGATAGGCTGGGTGAGTGGGCAAATGTTTTGGCAGATGCAGTATAATGTGGATAAATGTGAGGTTATCACTTTGGTGGCAAAAACAGGAAAGCAGACTATTATTTTAAATGGTGGCCGATTAGGAAAAGGGGTGATGCAGCGAGAACCTGGGTGTCATGGTACACCAGTCATTGAAAGTAGGCATGCAGGTGCAGCAGGCAGTGAAAAAAAGCGAATGGTATGTTAGCTTTCATAGCAAAAGGATTTGAGTACAGGAGCAGGGAGGTTCTACTTCAGTTGTACAGGGTCTTGGTGAGACCACACCTGGAGTATTGCGTGCAGTTTTGGTCTCCAAATCTGAGGAAGGACATTATTGCCATAGAGGGAGTGCAGAGAAGGTTCACCAGACTGATTCCTGGGATGTCAGGACTGTCTTATGAAGAAAGACTGGATAGACTCGGTTTATTACTCTCTGGAATTTAGGAGATTAAGAGGGGATCTTATAGAAACTTACAAAATTCTTAAGGGGTTGGACAGGCTAGATGCAGGAAGATTGTTCCCGATGTTGGGGAAGTCCAGGACAAGGGGTCACAGCTTAAGGATAAGGGGGAAATCCTTTAAGACCGAGATGAGAAAAGACTTTCTTCACACAGAGAGTGGTGAGTCTCTGGAACTCTCTGCCACAGAGGGTAGTTGAGGCCAGTTCATTGGCTATATTTAAGAGTGAGTTGGATGTGGCCCTTGTGGCTAAGGGGATCAGAGGGTATGGAGAGAAGGCAGGTACGGGATACTGAGTTGGATGATCAGCCATGATCATATTGAATGGCGGTGCAGGCTCGAAGGGCTGAATGGCCTACTCCTGCACCTAATTTCTATGTTTCTATGTTTCTATGTTTTCTAAGACCAATGAGTCTTCATTAGTGGGGAGAGTGTAAGTGCAGAAAAGAGACAGATTTCAAATGAGATAGCTTGCAGTACCAAAGCATAGTCAACAGAGAGCCAAAGAAAAAAGAGTTAATAAAACCAACATTAATGTAAATGAAGTGGGAGTTCCAGATGGCTTTAAAGTGGTCAAAACTAATAAATCTCAATAAATTCGTGCTATTCATCTCCTGGAGCTGCAAAAGCCAAGAAAAATCTAACAGATGTTGGCAGTAATTATAAAACAAATCACTGGATACCATGAACTACCAACAGACTGAAGCCAACTATTGCCCCACACCCTACTCCTCTCTCATTTTCACACCTTACCCTTCAATATCTCTATGTCACCCTCTCAATTACTCTCAGTCTCAAGATGGGTCATGACCCAAAACGTCACCAGTTCCTTTTCTCCATAGATGCTGCTGTCCGCTGAGATACCCCAGCATTCTTTTCTCTGTCTTGACAACGCGCAACTCTTCAATTTGTTGATCTCATATCGTTTGTTCTAATCTCTGGCTTTCGTTCTAATAAATCTGCCAATAAAAAACCCCCCTCATCTGAGTCCACCTATGACCTGCCATGCTTTGTCCTGCCCATACCTACCTTCCAACTTTCTTCCCCCACATCCCTCACCTCCCATCCTCACAATCAGTCTGAAGGGGGTCCCAGAGAAGGTTTAGAGGGATATCAGCTAGTACAACGGATGGGACGTCAAAGGACGAGAAGCCAAAGAGAAGATGTGGAAGCCAGCAAGATACCGAACGGAAACGATGCGAAAAGCCAAAAAAATAACGGACACGACGCCTAAAAAGCCAAATAACCGAAAGAGCACAAACGCCTAAAAGCCAAATAGCTGAATGGACACGAGGCCTAAAAGCCAAATAAACCGAATGGACGCGATGCTGAAATGCCCAAATAACCGAACGGACACGACGCCAAAAAGCCAAATAATGAACATGATGTCTCCGGGGACGGGATTTGTCAGAGTCCTTGTCAGCAATTGGTCCAGACCCCACGAGCATCACATCACTGGCCGGGGGAGACGGGAGGGTGGAAGGGAGACGGGAGGGTGGGGGGGGATTTTTAATTTTCCTACGCCGCTTTTGGACTTTCCTGAATATAAAATAAAACTCCATGTGACTGGAACTTTCGGTTGATTTTAACAAAATGATAATCCAAATTGGTTCCCATAGATCTTTACACCAACAGTAAACCTGTAACAATTATATTTTGATTACCAAAATACATACACTACCGTGCATCCTGAAGGCCAGTGGTCCTTTGGGTTTGAATCGAGAACCCAGACAAAAAAAATTACTGTTTTTTTGAAGAATATCTTAGCTCCCTGAGTCGGTTTGGTGATATGACCGTACTGGTTGTTTAGCGCTCGGCGATTTCTTTTGGGTTGGAAAAGTGGGTCAATTTTAGAGAAAACCTTTATTAAATGCATTGGGCGAAATTAAACACATGTCGAATCCAGCTTTCGTCTGATCTAACTGACCGCATCAACTATATTCTGCTTTCCAAGAGGAAATACACTCAGGGTGATAGGGGAAATTGCAAGAAATATGCAGTATCAACAATGTCAATCATTTGCATGGGTTTGTAACTGAAAGTGCAGGGTACAAAGGCAAGGAGCTTGCATTGAACTTCGTTAAAATATTGGTTTCATTAAGGCTGGTATATTGGGCACTGCACTGAACAGTGCGAAAGCACGGCAGAGAGCACAGACAAGATTCACTCGAACAGTGTAGGAAGGAACTGCAGATGCTGGTTTACACCGAAGGTAGACGCAAATTGCTGGAGTAACTCAGCGTGACAGGCAGTATCTCTGGAGAGAAGGAATGGGTGACATTTCGGATCGACCCCCTTCTACGGTCTTAAGAAGTGTCTCGACCCGAAACATCACCCATTCCTTCTCTCCGGGAATGCTGCCTGTCCTGGCTGAGTTATTCCAGCAGTTTGTGTCTATGTCTCAGAACAACCCTGCGACCTGGAACTTTGGTTGCAATACTGGAGAATGTATTTTAGGAGGAGCGAAGGCTGAGAGGAGATTTGGTTCAAAATCATCGCTTGCAGAGGGATTAAAGTGGAACGAGTTCCACTGGAGTTAGGGCTGTTTGATCTAATGTTTTGATTTCATTGCACAGTAATTTTCTTTTTACTGTCTTGTACAATTTAAGTATAATTTATGTTTTTGTGTGTTATCTATGTGTGCCTGTGATGCTGCTGCAAGCAAGCTTTTCATTGTCCCTGTACCTCAATACATTTGCACATCCAAAAATAAACTAGACTTGTCAAAAGAAACAGGGATGTTGCAAAGAAAAAACTTAATAAGTAAGTAGGATCTGAATCCAAAGATTGATGAGGTAGAAGGAGATTTAATCGTGTTTTTTATATGCGATTTGGTAAGCATCTGAACTGAAACAGGTTACGGGAGATACATAAACAATGGCAGTAAATCGACTGCTCTTACAGAAAGCATATGGACAGCAGACACTCCACCTGTCCCATCCCACCAAAAGTCCAAACCAGTTACATAATTCCATACAACGTCTCCACGGGGTCTATATTCACAAAGATAAAAAGAGTACTTATGAATAGACACAAAATGCTGGAATAACTCAGCGGGACAGGCAGCGACTCGAGAGAAGGAATGGGTGACATTTCGGGTCGAGACCGTTCTCCAGACTGGACTGAATTCTCGCCGGTGACAGTACTTGTTATTGTCTGAAGAAGGGTCAACCATTCCTTCTATCCAGAGGTGCTGCCTGTCCTGCTGAGTTACTCCAGCTTTTTGTGTCTATCTTCAATTTCAGAGTTAAATAAAATACACAGAGTGCTGGAGGAACTCAGCGGGCTAGGCGGCATCTGTGGAGGAATGGATTAGTAGTTGTTTCGGACCAAGGTTCTCCTTCAATAGGAAGCAACTGCAGATGCAGTTGTCTTTGCAAAACGCCAAATTATTCTGGGGAGGGGGAGGGAGAGGGAGAGGGAGAGGGAGAGGGAAAGGGAGAGGGAGAAGGAGAGGGAGAGGGAAAGGTAGAGGGAGAGGGAGAGGGAGAGGGACAGGGAGAGGGAGAGGGAGAAGGAGAGGGAGAGAGAGAGGGAGATATTCCAGCCTCTTAACCCCAAGCACCGTGGTAGATCAATGCTTACAAAAATTATCCGCTGTATGATCTTTGGCAGTCCAAAAGTGGCGAAGGAAAATTAAAAATACCCCCCACCCTCCCGTTTCCCCTGGACAGTGATGGATGAGCACGGGGTCTGGATCTATCGCTGACAAATCCCATCCCCAGAGACGTCATGTCCGTTATTTGGCTTTTTGCCGTTGCGTTCGTTCGGTTATTTGGCTTGTCAGCACCATTTCCATTTGATTATTTGGCTTATCAGCGTCATGCCCTTTCAGCTATTCGGATTTTAGGCGTCGTGTCTGTTCAGTTATTTGTCTTTTAGGCGTCGTGCCCTTTCGGTTCTTTGGCTTTTAGGCATCGTCCGCACATGCTCCGGCCAAATGCAAGCAGGTGGGTCCAGGAAGTAACGGGTCCTTTTCAAAATGGTAAGTTAGTGGGGTCCCATAAGGCTCAGGGCTGGGACCCCAATTGTTTACAATATATATTTACGATTTAGACAAAGGAATTAAATGTAACATCTCCAAGTTTGCGGATGATACAAACCTGGGTGGCAGTGTGAGCTGCGAGGAGGATGCTATGAGGCTGCAGGTTGACTTGGATGGGCTGGGAGGGTGGACAGATGCATGGTAGATGCAGTATAATGTGGATAAATGTGAGGTTATCCACTTTGGTGGTAAGTGCAAGAAGGCAGATTATTATCTGAATGGTGTCAGATTAGGAATAGGGAAATTGAAACAAGACCTAGGTGGCCTTGCACATCAGTCACTGAAAGTAAGCATGCAGGTATGGCAGGCAGTGAAGAAAGCAAATGGCATGTTGGCCTTCCTTGTGAGAGGATTTGAGTTTAGGAGCAAGGAGGTCCTACAGCAGTTGTACATGGCCCTGGTGAGGCCTTTCTGGATTATTGTCTGCAGTTTCGGTCACCACATTTGAGGAAGGACATTCATGCTATTGAGGGAGTGCAGTGTAGATTCACCAGATTAATTCCAAGGATGGCCGGACTGACATGATGAAAAAATGGATCAACTGGGCTTATATTCACTGCAATTTAGGATCAGAGGGAATCTTATAGAAACATTTAAATTCTTAAGGGATTGGACAGGCTAGATGCAGGAAAAATGGTCCCCATGTTGGAGGAGTCCAGAACCAGGGGTTACAGTTTAGGACTGATATGAGGAAAATCTTTTACACCCAGAGAGTTGTGAATCTTTGAAGTTCTCTTCCACAGAAGGTAGTGGAGGCCATTTCGCTGGATGTATTCAAGAGAGAGTTAGGTATAGCTCTTAGGGCTAATGGAATCAAGGAATATGGGGCAAATATAGGAACAGGGTACTGATAATGGATGATTAGCCATGATCATAATGAATGGTGGAGCTGGCTCAAAGGGCCAAATGGCCTACTCCTGCATCTACTTTCCATGTTTCTATGTTTTTATGGTTTAGATGGGACATCTTGATTGGCATGGCCTTGTTGTGCCGAAGGGCCTTTTTCCCCAAAACTTCATCTATGCATGTTCTCCAGAGATGCTGCTTGACCTGTTGAGTTATATCCAGCACATGGTATTCTGTAATGCAACTATTGCATTCCACAGTGGTCAAAAAGCAGGACCAGAGTATTAATTGCCCCATATTCATAATACATTTTGAGGTAAAATAAGGCAACTGAGACAGAAAAAATCTCAAGCAGCAATAAGTATTTGACAGCGGGGGTACACAAAATGCTGGAGAAACTCAGCGGGTGCAGCAGCATCTATGGTGCGAAGGATAGGCAACGTTTCGGGCCAAAACCCTTCTTCAGGCATTTGACAGTATTTGACAGCAGTCAGCATGGACCCATCTGTCTTATTAGGTTACCCAACTTACCATATAACCATATAACCATATAACCATATAACAATTACAGCACGGAAACAGGCCCTCTCGGCCCTTCCAGTCCGTGCCAACCATTTGTTTTCCCCTAGTCCCATCTACCTGCACTCAGACCATACCCCTCCATTCCCTTCACGTCTATAAACCTATCCATTTTACTTTTAAATGTTAAAATCGATCCTGCCTCCACCACTTCTGCTGGAAGCTCATTCCACACAGCCACCACCCTCTGAGTAAAGAAGTTCCCCTCACGTTACCCCTAAACTTCTGTCCCTTAATTCTCATGTCATGCCCTCTTGTTTGAATCTTCCCTACCCACAATGGGAAAAGCTTATCCACGTCAACTCTGTCTATCCCTTTCATCATTTTAAAGACCTCAATCAAGTCCCCCCTTAAAGCTTCTGCGCTCCAAAGAATAAAGACCTAACTTGTTCAACCTTTCTCTGTAACATAGTTGCTGGAACCCTGGCAACATTCTAGTAAATCTCCTCTGTACTCTCTCTATTTTGTTGACATCCTTCCTATAATTAGGCGACCAAAATTGTACACCATACTCCAGAATTGGTCTTACCAATGCCTTGTACAATTTTTAATATTACTTCCCTACTCCTATATTCAATGCTCTGATTTATAAAGGCCAGCACATCAAAGGCTTTCTTTACCACCCTATCTACATGCGATCCCACCTTCAGGGAACTATGCACAGTTATTCCTATATCCCTCTGTTCCACAGCATTCCTCAATTCCCTACCATTTACCATGTACGTCCTATTTTGATTTGTCCTGCCAAGATGTAGCACTTCACACTTAACAGCATTAAACTCCATCTGCCATCTTTCAGCCCACTTTTCCAAATGGCCCAAATCTCTCTGTAGACTTTGAAAATCTACTTCATTATCCACTTTCAACAAATCAACTTTTTTTGAGCCGGTAGCAATACAAGTGAACTGTGGTAAAATCAGTGAGGTAATGCATTTGACTGGCAGCAGATCTCCTATAAAGTTAGAAGGAGGGACATTGGTCTTCGAAGAAGACAGACTGAAAGAACCAGTATAATTGTTAGCAATCAAGTACAATCTAAGTGAGAGACACACAAGAATTGCAGATGTTGGAATATTGCATCAAACACAAAGTGCTGGAATAACTCAGTGAGTCAGGCAGCAAATCTGGAGGAAGTGGATAGGCGATGTTTCAGGTCAGGACCCTTCTTCAGGCTGACGCTGTAGTGGGAGAGAAAGCTGGAAAAGAGGTAGAATTGGGACAAAGCCTGGCAAGTCATTGTTGGATACCGGTGAGGTTGGTTTTGATTGGCAGATGGGTGGACAAAGGGCAGAGATGATATGGAGACAAAAGGGTGTCTGATAACGAGACAAGAGGAGTGAAAGAGGAATTCAATATAAAGCCAGAGGTGCGATATATGTGGAAGGGAACAGATGGTGGATGGGAATTCATACTCGGTTGAATAAAGACAAATTTGACTCACCGTTTTCTTTGAATATGAAGGCCGTTTGAAATGCCATATTGCCCAGTGTTTCACCAAACTACACCACCCTGTATAATGTTACCATTATAATCATAGGAATCTGCAAAGACAATAATTAATTACTGTGACTAACTCAATATCTTCAATTCCAAAAGGAGTTTAATAATTTTCCGGATAAAAGCTGGTATATTCATTACCCATAACTCTGGGGCTCATTAGCTGGATCATAGAATATACAATCAACAATGTAATTGTACCCAGTATAAAACATTAGCTGGGCAACTGGAGTGTTCTGTGCAGATCTAGTTGCAACACTGCAGGGAGGATGGGATTACAGTGAAGAGGATAAAGAGGTGATTCACCATGATTTTGATTGGGATGGATTATTTCAGCTATGAGGAGAGACTGAATACGCTGGGCGTGTTTTTTGTAGTGGAGGAGGTCGACTGGGACATGAATGAGGCAGACACTTTATGAGGATTATAGATAGGATAGATAGTAGGAAACCTCTTCCATTTAACAGAGCTGACAATAAGTAGAGTACATAGGTTTTGTATAATTGATAGGAAATTTAGAGGAGGTTAAAATCTAAAATGCACTGTTTGATAGGATAACGGAGACAAGTGTTCCCATGTCATTTAATAAATATTTAGATGATCTCTTGAAGCTCCATATTACAGGGGATCAAAGACTGATGAAGATAAATGAGATTAGTATAGATAACTATCTATATTTATCTATCTGCCAGAATTATTTTTTTTCCACGGTGGAAATGTTAAATACTAGAGGGCATGGCTTTAAAGTAAAAGGGGAAAAGTTTAAAGGAGATGTGCACGACAAGCATTTTTTTGTGATAGTAGTAGGTGCCTGGAACACACTGCTAGGGGTGGTGTGGAAGCATGCACAATAGTGGCATTGAAGAGGCATTTTAGATAGGCACATGGATATGCAGGGAATTGAGGGGTATGGATTATGTGCAGGAAGAAGAAATTATTTTAATTTGACATCATGTTCGGCACAGTCATTGTGGGCCGAAGGGCAGTTCCTGCTTTCTACTGTTCAGTTCTGTGTACCTGTTGCCAGCATGAATATTGTAGACTTTAGAGCTTGTTTCTATGCTGTATGATTCTATGACTCTAGGAGTTACGGGACCAAGGTTGGCAGATGGAATTAAGATGTTGATCGGGTTTGATCTTACAATATTGATAATCAGACTGAAGAGACTGTTCCTGGTCCTGTGAAAATCAGCCCCTTTTCTGTAATGGCCAGCTGATCTGAAACACTGGTTTTGTGCCTCGAGGCAATTTAAAAGTTTGTCATTTTATATTCTCTCATGTTCTCAGCAAAATATGTAATTCCTGTTAATTTAATTAGAATGCAGATCTCAATTGCTTTTTGTCACTTTTCCCTTGTTAATTATTTCAGTTACTAATTACATTAAAATAATTCAGTTCACCAACTTTATTTTGCATTAGTTCTATTAATTAAATGTGTACATTGCATCTGTCAGTTTTACTTCTCAGTCACTTCAAAGTGGTTTAGATGTGCAAAATTAAATTTTTGCACATCTCACCTCTCACCTGCTTTAGGGTCACCTTTTTTTCAATAATAAAATTGGCCTTTTTGAGTTAAATGAATCCTGATTTTTTGGTGCTATAAAGTAGCTTATATTTCAAATAGTTTACTCTTATCTTTGTAATCATGCAGAATCTCTACAGGTGGGAATTCATAGCCAGAAGATGAATAGAAAAATGTGTCTTTGGGGAGATTAGTAAACTGTACAGTTATTAACCAGCTGAAATTTAAAAAGTTTAATTCTGACATTTTATGAAGACAGTTCAGAATTTGATTTTTTATGGGTTTCCATCTTAATATTTGCTCAAAGTCCTCCCCAACAATTACTTCTACCAACCTTCCCAAAATTCTCCCAGACTTTAATTTCAAGTAAACCTTCTTTCCCAATTTCTCCGTCCCTCTCCCACCCTAGTTCACTGACTAGTTTCACTGTCCTCCTGATTAATTTTACTGTTTGTATGCCTCGTTGTCACCTTCCCCACAGCAACAATGAACATTTTCTTGTACATTGTCTGCTTTGATATGTCGTTTTCACACCCTATTCTTCCATATTTCTAGTCTCCCTCTCCCTGACTCCCAGTCTGAATCACATCTCTGGAGAGAAAGAATGGGTGACATTTTGGGTCAAGACCCTTCTTCAGACTCAAGACGAAACCCATTATTTTTCTCCAGAGATGTTGCCTGCCCCGCTGAGTTACTCCAGCCTTTTGTGTTTATCTTCAGTGCACACCAGCATCTGCAGTTTCTACCGACGCTTATCCTTATTATTCTTCCAAACAGTGGATTTTTTTATTTCCAAACATTGGGGGCAGCAGTAGAGTTGACCCGCGTTCGATCCTAACCATGGGTGCTATCTATGCGGAGTTTGTACGTTCTCCTCGTGACCTGCATGAGTATTCTTTCCTCTCACACTCCAAAGATGTATAGGTCTTTAGGTTAATCAACGTGGGCAAAATTGAAAATTGCCCCTGGTGTGTGTAGGATAGTGTTAGTTGCGGAGATTGTTGGTCAGCGCGGACTTGATGGACCAAGGAGCCTGTTTCCCTGCTGTAACTCTAAACAAAACTAAAACTAAAAAAAGCAAGTCAAATGATTCCCCATGTTTCTGACACTGGAAGCCTTTTGAGGCCTTTTCCCCTCCAACCGAGTTATCTGCCATTAATCAAGCATAGTTGTAACCTTAATCACACAAACTTTTTTGTTGCAAAATCTGCCATTTTATCACCTTTGGACTTAGACTTCAGTCTAAAGCATAGTTATAACCTTAGTCCTACAAACATTTTAGCATCTATATGCATCGAGAATTTAAAAATAATTTATTTGATCTTTTCTTCAGTACTCAGTGGAGAGGATCAGGATTCTTTTCCAAGATTTTTGCTTCAATAAAGTCTGAAATGCATATTTGTGATCACAGATAACACCTTATCTAAATGGACTGGATCATTCTTACTTCCAAAAGGCTAGGGCAAAGTGGCAAAGCAGCCACTTTCCTGTTTAGTTTATGTTAATATAATTTAGAGATACAGCATGGAAACAGGCCCTTCGGCCTACCGAGTCCATGCTGACCAGCAATCACCCATGCACTACTTACATCTTACATACTAGGGACAATTTACAGAAGTCAATTAACCAACAAACCTGCATATCTTTGGAACGTGGGAGGAAACCGGAGCAACCGGTGTAAACCCTCCCTGTCATAAGGAGAACGTACAAAATCTGTTGAGACACCACATGTAGTCAGGATTGAACCTGGGTCTCTAGTGCTATGAAGCAGCAACTCAACCACTTTGCCACTGTGCTGCCCAAAGTGCTTGCAAGGTCTATTGGGGTCCAGGGCATACAGAGGAGTACGTCGTGGGTCAATAATTTTAAATACCTCTGAATCGCAGAAACATGTAAAGAGCTTTTAAATGACAGACCCAGACTTGACAGATTATAAGGTAAACCATTGCATTCCAAACCTCATTACGCCTTATCAGATACCTTCTGGGTGCCATAATAGTAAGATTAAATGAGAACTTACCAGTTCGAAGTTTGATCTTTATTTTATGAGGAGTAACGATGAGGGATTACGTGAAGAAGCCCCGCCTGGCGCTGGAACGGCATACTTCAAAGCAGCGGCATGAAAAACACAGAACACAAAAGCCGTAGTAAGATAGTAAGGCTCATCATAGATTTAGAACAACCAGATGATCATTTATTTTATGAGGGTGTGGAGTGGAGGGCACGTAATCCCTCATCGTTGCTCCTCATAAAATAAAGATCAAACTTCGAACTGGTAAGTTCTCGTTTAATCTTACTATTTTACTTCGGAGTCACGTGAGTGACTATGTGAAGATTTTGAAGCTTCTGTGTTTTTCATGTCGTAGAATTCTTCCATACGACAGTCCGGCTAGGTCAACACATACATGAGAAAACCAGACTAGTTTTAGTTCTTTCCATAAATCTTTTAATGATAAATGAACATATAATAACCCTCTTTTATACCTGAGGTAACCATTACAAAGTGATAAAAGATATAAGTGATAACATAATTGATAATATCAATCAATAGTGAAACAAAGCAGGTGATTATAGTGAACCCAACACCGCGTGTCCAAAGCCTGTCATTGTGTGAACAGGTTTATTGTAGAACTTTGAAAAAGTTTCTTCTTTACACCACCCTGCGGTTTCTAAAATATGTTCAAGTGGTACGTCCTGTAACTTCGCCGCGGATGTAGCTGCTGTCCTGGTGGAGTGAGATTTGAACACATCAGTGTCTACTCCTGCTAAAAGTAACACCTGTTTTAACCACCTTGAGATTGTTTGCACTGGAAGCTTTTGTGTGTGGTTTCTTATGCGTAATCATTAATGTTTTTTCATCTCCTCGAAGAGTTTTGGTAACTTTTACATAATGATTCAAATGTTTAACTACACACAACGTTGGATCAATGGGATAAGCTTGAAACATTACCTTCGCTCCAGTTCTCCCTGGTCTGCTTTGTTTGATCAGATCATAAACATAGAACACAATGTTATCTGCAGTCACATGCATACAGTCTAAACGTAACATTTGTATGTTTGCACCCTTTGAGCTGAAACCAGTGCCATTAACATTACTAATTTAAATGTTAACCTTTCCAATGACAAAACTTCGATTGGAGTCCATTGCCTAAGTAAGGTAAGTACAATGCTAACATCCCAAATTTCTGTATATCTTGGTTTGGGTGGATTTTAGTTAAAGATTCCTTTCATAAATCTGGATATTAATGGATGTGATCCAATTGATTTCTGGTCAGAGATTTGTCCTAAATAAGATGATAAGGCACTGCGTGCACTATTAATGGCACTGTAACTTAAGTGTTGTTCAAAATGCAACTCGGCAAGGAACTCCAATATGTTTGCAATGTTCACAGTATGATAGGATATATTTGACTGTCTGCAAAAATTTTCCCATTTCTTTATATGTGTCATATATTGTCTCTGAGTGCTATCTCGCCATGATGCGACTATAATATCCATAGTTCTATCCGACAATCCAAGCTCCTGTAGTGGTCTGGTCAAAACCTGCAGATTAACAAATTCATATAAGCATGTAATGGATGAATTTCTTTGGTTACTGGTTTTATCAATAAATCACTGCTGCTAGGAATTGACATATATGGTTCTTTAATCATGTTTAACATCAATGGGAACCATGGTTGTGTCGGCCAATTTGGAATTACGAATAATCCTATGGCAGAATCTTGTTCTATTTTCTTCAGACATTGCTGAACCAGAGCAAATGGCGGAAAATCATAAAAGAACATATTCCTCCAGTTTAGTGAAAAAGCATCTACTGCTACTGCGTCTGGATCTGGTTCCCAAGACACATATTTAGGCTTTAAAGAAGGAACTGCAGATGCTGGAGAATCGAGGGTACACAAGGGTCTCGGCCCGAAACGTCGCCTATCTCCTTCGCTCCTTAGATGCTGCTGCACCCGCTGAGTTTCTCCAGCTTTTTGTGTACCCACACATATTTAGGCAATTGATCATTTAGTCTGGATGCAAACAGATCAATGTCTGGTAACCCATATTGAGTCACAATTTTACTGAAAATTACTGGGTTCAACATCCATTCTGTGTTATCTTTAAACATCCTTGATCTATTGTCTGCCACCACATTGTCTTTACCTGGGATGTAATTTGCCGAAATCCAAATTTGGTGGTTAATACACCATTGCCATATCTGATTGACCAAACAATCACATGATACCGATCTGACTCCACCCATGTGATTAATATATGCAACAGCTGTTTTATTGTCTAATTGTATCAGTACATGCAGATTCTTTTTTGTAGAACAATATGCCTTCAACCCATAAAATGCACCCAATAATTCTAAATAGTTAATACCATATGTTTGGAGAAACATTTTCTCTTGGACAGTCCATCTACCCCCACAGCTGGTGAATGAATCTGTCGCCCCCCCATCCGAGAGCACTAGCATCTGTTTGTAAAATTACTTCAGGCTGTTGTATCAGACTGTTTTTAGCAGCTTGTGGGACATTTTCAATCCACCATTGTAATTCCAATAAAGCTTCTTTTGTTAATTGCATAGGCCTATCAAAATGACCTGCTCCCTTTTTTAGAGCTCTTATTTTGTCCCTTTGAAGGTTTTGGTAATGTAATGGACCAAATTCTACTGCAGGAAATGCTGCTACTAGTTTACCAATAACCTTTGCTACTTCTCGGATGGAGGGATAAGGTTTGTGAATGAGACCTCTACAGGTCACCAAAATATCATCAATCTTATCTGTTGGCAAAGTTACTAACATAGTAACTGAGTTAATTACAAACCCCAAATAGTTAATTGACTGTGCTGGCTGCAGCTGGGTCTTAATTGGATGAATCAAGAACCCTAACTTCTCAAATAAAGGTTTAGATGCTGAAACTGATTTTTCAGCTGATTCCTGATTACTATTGATGATTAAAATGTCATCCAGATAAGCCATAATGATGTGCTTTTGTGCTCTTAAATGTGCTAAAGCTGGTTTCAACAGCTTTGTAAAGAGCCTGGGAGCTGAACTTAACCCATTTGGTAAAGCTTTGAATTGCCACAGCTGTCCCAGCCAATTAAATTTTAAATACCTTCGAAAGAACTGATGTATTGGTACTGAATAGTACGCATCATTTAAATCAATTGTAGCCATATAACAACCTGCTGATATCAAATGTCTTGCAGTGTTAAATGTTTCCATTTTAAAATGTTTATGTTCGACAAATTTATTAAGATTTGTAAGGTCCAGAATAATTCTGCAACCACCATCTTTTTTATTTCTTGGAAATATATTTGACACAAATTGATGCTCATGTTCAACAGTTTTTTCAATAACACCTTTTTTAAACAATTTGTCAATTTCCACATTTATTTCTGCCTCTTCAATTGCAGAAAACATGAAACCATAAGCAGGTTTATTTTGTACAGGAGAATTAACACCTTCTTTAAATGTAATAGTAGCTCCTGAAACTGTTTGTAAAATAAACCGATCAGATGTGATGGCAAGCCATTCATCATAAAACATTTGTAATCTCCCTCCAACTGGAGATTTGTCCACAGTTTCTTTAAGCATAGAATACATTTTTTGTACCTCTCCATATGAACATGGTGGTCTCCTTCTCCCCGTATACGGGTGAACATTAGGCTGTGTCGGATGATAATATTTTCTTATCATACTCCTGCCTCTGTTTCCAAAATCAAATCCCCTTCTTGACGAAAAATACCTTTTTTGTCCAAAGACGAAAGATGCTCAGAAGGGTAGCAAAAAGAGGAGGGCAATTGTAATAGGGGACTCTATAGTTAGGGGTCGGATAGGTGATTCTGTGGAGGCAGTCGGGAGACCCAGATGGTAGCTTGCCTCCCTGGTGCCAGGGTCTCACATGTATCAGAACGTGTCCAAAAGATTCTGATAAGGGAGGGAGAGGAGCCTGATGTTGTGGTACACATAGGTACCAATGACATAGGCAGAAAAAGTGACGAGAAAAAATGAAGGGAGAATTTAGGGAGTTGGGGGGAAAGTTAAGGAGAAGGACCAAAAGGGTAACGATTTCAGGATTACTGCCTGTGCCGCGTGTCAGTGATAGTAGGAATGAAATGAGGTGGAGGATAAATGCGTGGCTGAGGGACTGGTGCATTGGGCGGGGATTCAAGTTTCTTGATCACTGGGACCTCTTTTGGGGAAGGCATGATCTGTACACAAAGGACGGGTTGCACTTGAGCCCGAGGGGGACCAATATCCTGGCAGGGAGATTTGAAAAGGCTACTGGGGAGACTTTAAACTAGAAAGGCTGGGGGGAGGGACTCGGGTAGAGGGGGCTAGGGGTCAGAGTGTGGGGCAAGAGGCAGAGAAGGGAAGCACTCGGATCCGAAATGTAGGCAAGAAAGATGAAAAAGATAATAGACAGAGAATAAGGCATTGTGGGTTTCTAAAATGTATATATTTTATTGCTAGGAGCATTGTAAGTAAGGTGGATGAACTTAGAGCCTGGATTGACACCTGGAAATATGATGTTGTGGCAATCAGTGAAACATGGTTGTAGGAGGGCTGTGATTGGAAACTAAATATTCCAGGATTTTGTTGTTTCAGGTGTGATAGAATTGGAGGGACCAGAGGGGGAGGTGTTGCATTGCTTGCCAGAGAAGATATTACAGCAGTGCTTTGGCAGGATAGATTAGAGGGCTCGTCTAGGGAGGCTATTTGGGTGGAACTGAGAAGTGGGAATGGTGTAGCAACACCTTTAGGGGTGTATTATAGACCGCCAAATGGGGAGCGAGAATTGGAAGAGCAAATATGTAAGGAGATAGCAGATATTAGTAGTAAGCACAAGGTAGTGATTGTGGGAGATTTCAATTTTCCAAAATTAGACTGGGAAACACATTCTGTAAATGGGCTGGATGGTTTGGAGTTTGTAAAATGTGTGCAGGATAGTTTTTTGCAGCAGTACATAGAGGTATCGACCAGAGAAGGGGCAGTGCTGGGCCTCCTGTTAGGAAATGAGGCAGGTCAGGTGACGGAGGTATGCGTTGGTGAGCACTTCGGGACCAGTGATCACAATACCATTAGTTTCAATATAATTATGGAGAGAGTCAGAACTGGACCTAGGGTGGAGATTTTTTGATTGGAGAAAGGCTAACTTTGAGGGAATGCGTAAGGATTTTAAAGGAGTGAATTGGGACATTTTGTTTCATGGGAAGGATGTAGAAGAGAAATGGAGGACATTTAAAGGGGAAATTGTAAGAGTACAGAATCTTTATGTCCCTGTAAGGTTGAAAGGAAATAGTAAAAATTGGAAAGAGCCATGGGAAATTGGACACTTGTTTCAAAAAAAGAGAGATATCTACGATAATTATAGGAGGCATGGAGTAAATGAGGTGCTAGAGGAGTATAAATAATGTAAAAAGAATCTTAAGAAAGAAATTAGGAAGGCTAAAAGAAGATATGAGTTTGCTTTGGCAAGAAAGGTGAAAGTAAACCCAAAGGGTTTCTACAGCTATATTAATAGAAAAAGGATAACGAGGGATAAAATTGGACCATTAGAGAACCAGAATGGACAGCTATCTGCAGAGCCAAAAGAGATGGGGGAGATATTGAACTATTTCTTTTCTTTGGTATTCACCAAGGAGAAGGATATTGAACTGTGTGAGTTAAGGGGAAAAAGTAGAGTAGCTATGGAAACTATGAGATTCAAAGAGGAGGATGTACTGACACTTTTGAAAAATATAAAAGTGGATAAGTCTCCAGGTCCTGACAGGATATTCCCTAGGACATTGAGGGAAGTTAGTGTAGAAATAGCAGGAGCTATGACAGAAATATTTCAAATGTCATTAGAAACGGGAATAGTGCCGGAGGATTGGCGTACTGCGCATGTTGTTCCATTGTTTAAAAAGGGTTCAAAGAATAAACCTAGCAATTATAGACCTATTAGTTTGACGTCAGTGGTGGGCAAATTAATGGAAAGGATACTTAGAGATAATATATATAAGCATCTGGATAAACAGGGTCTGATCAGGAACAGTCAACATGGATTTGTGCCTGGAAGGTCATGTTTGACAAACCTTCTTGAATTTTTTGAAGCGGTAACTAGGGAAATTGATGAGGGTAAAGCAGTGGATGTTGGCTATATGGATTTCAGTAAGGCCTTTTACAAGGTTCCCCATGGAAGGTTGGTTAAGAAGGTTCAATCTTTTGGTGTTAATGGCAGAGTAGCAAGATGGA
The DNA here is from genome assembly GCA_035221665.1 of Okamejei kenojei. Classification (NCBI taxonomy): domain Eukaryota; kingdom Metazoa; phylum Chordata; class Chondrichthyes; order Rajiformes; family Rajidae; genus Okamejei; species Okamejei kenojei. Next base: position 77,277,122 of record CM069134.1, read on the forward strand.
TTCAACAGTGGCTGAATGGGAGATGTCAGAGAGTAATGGTGGATGGCTGTTTGTCAGGTTGGAAGCCGGTGACCAGTGGGGTGCCTCAGGGATCTGTGTTGGGTCCACTGTTGTTTGTCATGTACATCAATGATCTGGATGATGGGGTGGAAAATTGGATAAGTAAGTATGCAGATGATACTAAGATAGGTGGTGTTGTGGATAATGAAGTAGATTTTCAAAGTCTACAGAGAGATTTGGGCCATTTGGAAAAGTGGGCTGAAAGATGGCAGATGGAGTTTAATGCTGTTAATTGTGGAAGTGCTACATCTTGGCAGGACAAATCAAAATAGGACGTACATGGTAAATGGTAGGGAATTGAGGAATGCTGTGGAACAGAGGGATCTAGGAATAACTGTGCATAGTTCCCTGAAGGTGGAATCGCATGTAGATAGGGTGGTAAAGAAAGCCTTTGGTGTGCTGGCCTTTATAAATCAGAGCATTGAATATAGGAGTAGGGAAGTAATGTTTAAAATTGTACAAGGCATTGGTAAGACCAATTCTGGAATATGGTGTACAATTTTGGTCGCCTAGTTATAGGAAGGATGTCAACAAAATAGAGAGAGTACAGAGGAGATTTACTAGAATGTTGCCAGGGTTCCAGCAACTATGTTACAGAGAAAGGTTGAACAAGTTAGGTCTTTATTCTTTGGAGTGCAGAAGGTTAAGGGGGGACTTGATTGAGGTCTTTAAAATGATGAAAGGGATAGACAGAGTTGACGTGGATACGTTTTTCCCATTGAGGGTAGGGAAGATTCAAACAAGAGGGCATGACATGAGAATTAAGGGACAGAAGTTTTGGGGTAACGTGAGGGGGAACTTCTTTAGTCAGAGGATGGTGGCTGTGTGGAATGAGCTTCCAGCAGAAGTGGGGGAGGCAGGATCGATTTTAACATTTAAGAGTAAAGTGGATAGGTATATGGATGTGAAGGGAATGGAGGGGTATGGTCTGAGTGCAGGTAGATGGGACTAGGGGAAAACAAATGGTCGGCACGGACTGGAAGGGCCGAGAGGGCCTGTTTCCGTGCTGTAATTGTTATATGGTTATATGGTTATATGGTCTCATGTGGCTAATAGATTTAGCCTCTTCATCCATTTCTCTTATTTGTTTAGGCAGGTTTTCTCCAAATAGATAACCAGGAGCTTGAACACCACTTGATCAACACAGACCTGCAAACCTTGGATGAAATATGAGCCGAATCGCAATTTTCCTCATACAATTAATTTCATAGAAGGAATTGCATAATAAGCCCAAAGTATCTTTTTGAATTTTATCCATCTCCAACCCCTCCATTTGCCTTCCAAAAGCAGTAATGGCAGCAGAAATCAATTTGAGGATTCTTTGAAATCTTCTTTCTTGTCCTCTCATGCCTGGAGTCATAGGCGTCCATATAGACGGATTAACCGTAGGTACCTTCAATGAGGTGCAATTTTCCGGTGTTTTATATAATTCTGCTGTTTCAATCATCACAGAATCTTGAAGTTGGTGAGATACCATATAATTAATACTGGCAGCTAGGTTTTCTTCCATAGCCTCACCATTTCCTTCAGGTATAGCAAAATCTTTTGCCATCTCAGGCACATCTGGCCTTCTCTTTTTTATTCGTGGTGTGCACTCATAATCCACATCACCACTTGCAGGGTCTGTCTTTTGCAGCCCTGATACACTTGGAATTATATCCAATGAGAGTTCCTCCGCCCTTAATCCTGGGTCCGGAGTTTCAAATTCTCAATTTGGCACATAGCCATATTCTGTATATTCAAACCCCTCAGGGTCATTTTGGGAAACTTCTGGGTACTGTGACCCTTGTCTCATTATATTTTGGAGCACTTTCTCCATATGTTCCATTTTTAGCCATATAGCTTTATTATCCGGAGGACTTTCATTATCAGAGTCATTATCAGAAACCACGGGCCTCACGGATTTATTTTTACATTTTCTAGGAACATTTTCCTCTGTGGTTTGTATTTCTGGAGAAATTATAGTCTCACTAACGGGTAAATCAGCGGCCACCGGTATCGGAACCGGATCCGCACTAAACTTTACCCGCGAAATTTTCCTTTGAGACTTCTCCATTTTCTTTTCCATTTATCTGGCTAAATCAGTACGCCAGCGTGACTCTGATTTTAACTTTTACTTTCTATTTTGCTGGTTTTACCAGCGTAACGTCTTTTTTTTTTTTTTTAGAACGTCCCCACTTTTCCTTACACTTACCTGCGGGTCCGTTCCGGCTGCTGCGAGGAGCTGCGCTCTGCAACTCTTGCTTCTGCCGTCAGCGTTGACGTAATGCCGTTCCAGCGCCAGGCGGGGCTTCTTCACGTAGTCACTCACGTGACACCGAAGTAAAATCATGACTATTGGCTTTCTGCTTCTGTCTCTGCAAATAAGGGCAGCAACCATCACGGGCATTGAGACTGAGAGACTGGAACCTGAATCTATAACATTCCTAAAACTCCAGAAGATTATAGTCAAGAGACCAGAACTAATGGTCTTGCCTGACATTTCAGCTAGACTGCAGCACTCTCAGAGATGCTGTTCCTCAGTCACGACAATAAAAAAAGTCAGCTTGAACAGATGTAAAAGTTCATCTGGTAATATTCAAAGGGAAGTTCTCCTCAGTTTCTTGAGCACTATATATCCCTTAAACAATACCAATTGAATTGCCGAACACCTCTGCCAAACACGTCCGCTCGGTCCGCAAAAAACAACCTAATCTCCTAGTGGGTCAGCACTTCAACTCCCCCTCCCATTCTGAATCCGACCTTTCTGTCCTGGGCCTCCTCCATGGCCAGAATGAGGACCACTCGAAATTGGAGGAGCAGCACCTCATATTTCGCTTGGGCAGTTTATACCCCAGCGGCATGAACATCGACTTCTCCAATTTCAGGTAGCCCTCACTATCTCCTCCCCTTCTCAGCTCTCCCTCAGCCCTCTGGCCCGAAACGTTGCCTATTTCCTTCGCTCCATAGATGCTACCACACCTGCTGAGTTTCTCCAGCACTTTTGTCTACCTTCGATTTTCCAGCATCTGCAGTTCCTTCTTAAACCAATTGAACTGTACTCATTTGGTTGCTATCGAGTTTGTATTCACCATGCTCAAACTGACTATCAATTTACAATGGGTACACAAAAAGCTGGAGAAACTCAGCGGGTGCAGCAGCATCTAAGGAGCGAAGGAGATAGGCGACGTTTCGGGTCGAGACCCTTCTTCAGACTGGTCAGGGATCAGGGAAACGAGAGATATAGACGGTGATGTGGAGAGATAAGGAACAATGAGTATACATACTGATTATACTTTAAACATATTTTATTTGCCAAAAATGCCCTTTGGGAAGCACTGAGATGGTGAAAGGTGCAGACCAATGTAATTCCTTCTTTTTAAATCTTTATCTTTGGTTGGAAACCTAAGAGTGTGGTTACTATGGACATCAACAATTTTCCCACGAGCACTGCATCATTGGTGGGGGCATTGATTTTTACTAACAGATAATTAGGTTAATGCCACCTTAATCTCTGTCATGCCCCAGGTCGTAATCAACATATTGTAGGTGAGTTTCTATTTGACATAAATTGATGATAGATTGTCTGCTTTGTGTAAACAGGCTGCAGAGATCGCTGATGTACATTTTCACTCTGGTGCTTACACTTAGATTCATAGAGTCATAGAGTCATACAGCATAGAAACAGTCATTTCTGCCCAACTTACCCATGCTGACTAAAATGCTCCATCTATGCTGGTCCCATCTGCCCGCATTTGGCTCATGTCCCTCAATCTTTCTTTCCATGTACCGTCCAAATGTTTTTAAAATATTGTTATTGTACCTGCCTCAATTACCTCCTCTGGCAACTCGTTCCATAAAACCCACCACCTTCTGTGTGAAAAATTGTGTATTTTGTGGTTGTTAAGCTTTGTAAGACCTGATTAAGGTGTGAGGTTTAATACCAGTGATGAACGAAATACCAGCGATTAACCAAATTTAATGATATTCTTGATGTCCATTTTATAAGATAATACAATAAAAATGTTAACCTGAATTGTTTAAAACAAATAGCTTTTATTTGTAACATGGAAGTCTAGTGCGTTTAGCTTACGGCTGATCAAGTCTAAGCTGCAATGTTAAAGTTATTCTAAAAAGAGAGCTCAGAAAATATTTGACTCAAGAAAATATGTCATAGAACTGGAGTGGATGTGGAGGAAGTTCAGCAAGGTGCAAATGCCTTAATGGCTACAACCAGTGGGTCTGACATCCATCATCTTGAAATGTATAGGGAGCTGGTCATTGGTCACATCAACTGCATCCTCCCAGACAGCCTAGATCCACTGTAATTCATTTGCCGCTCAGATGTGATGTCCTTATTCTTTAAAGAATGTGGGATCCCTTCTTCCATCATAGATGAGGCCCTCACACACATCTCCTTGGTACCCCGCAGCTTCGCTCTTGCTCCCCCTCCACCCAGTCACAACAGGGACTGATTCCTCCTTACCTCTCACCCCATCAGCCGTCACATACAAAACATAATCCTCCAACATTTTTCTGTAGGGACCTTTCCATCCGCAACTCCCTGGTAAAATCATCTAGTTACGCCCTAACTACCACCCAAACCTCACGCCCCCCCCCCCCCAACCCCCGCCACCTCCCCACCCCCTCATAGCCTCAGAATTAAAGGACCCTCAAAAGGAGGTGAGGAGGAACTTCTTTAGTCAGAGGGTAGTTAATCTGTGGAACGCTGTGCCACAGAGGGCTGTTGAGGCCAAGTCAGTGGATATTTTTAAGGCAGAGGAAGACAAATTCTTGATTAGAGCGGTTGCCAAGGGTTATGGGGAGAGGCAGGAACATGGGATTAAGAGGCAGAGATCAGCCGTGATTGAATGACGGAGTAGACTCGATGTTCCCGACAGTCCTTTCAGGTTAGGCAGAAATATACTTGCACCTCCTCCAACTTCACCTACAGTATCCATTGTTCAAGATGTGGTCCATTAAATATCGGCGAGCATATATAGACTGGGCGATGCTTTCGCTGAACACCTTTGCTCGGTCTGCCTGGACCTACTTGATATCCCGGTTGCCAAATACTTCCCCTTCCTAGTCCCACAATGACCTTTCTGTCCTGGGCCTCCTCCATTGACAGAGTGAGACCAAATGCAAATTGGAGGTACATCACCTCACATTTCACTTGGGCAGTTTACAACCCACAGGTATGAATATTGATTTCTCTAACTTCAAGTAACCTTTGCATTCCCACTCTCTCCACCTTGTCCTGTTGAGTCTTATTGGCTGTAATTCATTTTAACCTAGCCCACCACTAACTATGGCATGTTTCCTTTATCATTGTTACTTTTTTGCATATACAGTGGCTTGCAAATGTTTTCATACCCCTTGAACTTTTCCACATTTTGTCACGTTACAACCACAAACGTAAATGTATTTTATTGGGATTTTATGTGATAGACCAACACAAAGTGGTGCATAATTGTGAAGTGGAAGGAAAATGATACATGTTTTCCAAAGTTTATTACAAATAAAAAACTGAAAAGTGTGTCGTGCAAAAGTATTCAAACCCCCTAGTCAATACTTTGTAGAACCACCTTTCGCTGCAATTACAGCTGCAAGTCTTTTGGGGTATGTCTCTACCAGCTTTGCACATCTAGAGACTGAAACTTTTGCCCATTCTTCTTTGCAAAATAGTTCAAGCTCAGTCAGATTGGATGGAGATCATCTGTGAACAGCAATTATCAAGTCTTGCCAGAGATTCTCAATTGGATTTAGGTCTGGACTTTGACTGGGCCATTCTAACACATGAATATGCTTTGATCTAAACCATTCTATTGTAGCACTGGCTGTATGTTTAGGGTCGTTGTCCTGCTGGAAGGTGAACATCCGCCCCAGTCTCAAGTCATTTGCAGACTCCAACAGGTTTTCTTCCAAGATTGCTCTGTATTTTGCTCCATCCATCTTCCCATCAACTCTGACCAGCTTCCCTGTCCCTGCCAAAGAAAAGCATCCCCGCAGCATGATGCTGCCACCACCATGTTTCACAGTGGGAATGGTGTGTTCAGGGTGATGTGCAGTGTTAGTTTTCCGCCACACATAGCGTTTTACATTTAGGCCAAAAACTTCAATTTTGGTCTCATCAGACCAGAGCACCTTCCTCCACATGTTTGCTGTGTCCCCCACATGGCTTGTGGCAAACTGCAAACGGGACTTCTTATGGCTTTTTTTCAACAATGGCTTTCTTCTTGCCACTCTTCCATAAAGGCCCAATTTGTGGAGTGCACGACTAATAGTTGTCCTGTGGACGGATTCTGCCACCTGAGCTGTGGATCTCTGCAGCTCCTCCAGAGTTACCATGGGCCTCTTCTCTGATCAATGCTCTCCTTGCCCGGCCTGTCAGTTTAGGTGGACAGCCATGTCTTAGTAGGTTTGCAGTTGTGCCATACTCTTTCCATTTTCGGATGATGGATTGAACAGTGCTCCGTGAGATGTTCAAAACTTGGGATATTTTTTTATAAACTAGCCCTGCTTTAAACTTCTCCACAACTTTATCCCTGACCTGTCTGTGTTCCTTGGGCTTCATGATGCTGTTTGTTCACTAATGTTCTCTAACAAACCTCTGAGGCCTTCACAGAACAGCTGTATTTATACTGAGATTAGATTACACACAAGTGGACTCTATTTACTAATTAGGTGACTTCTGAAGGCAATTGGTTGCACTGGATTTTATTTAGGGGTACCAGAGTAAAGGGGGCTGAATACCTGAAAGGGGACAAAATGTGGAAAAGTTCAAGGGATATGAAAACATTTGCAAGCCACTGTTTCCTTTATCTGTTCTATAACTCTCTCTATATCTCAAATTTTTCTTTCACTTGACTCTCATTCTGTAAAAGGGTCTCAACTCGAAAGGTCACCTATTCCTTTTCTCCAGAGATGCTGTCTGACCCGCTGAGTTACTCCAGCTTTTTTGTGTATATCCTCTCCTAATCATGCAATTACTCAGAGACTTAATGGGGTTATGATTAGAAAAAGCGTCTTCAAATACCCATTTATCTGCTTGCACAGATTATATTGGAGTTTTCTTTCCATTGAAGGCATGAAATGATGATGGGGTGCTATTCTGAAGATCCAGTAATTGTCAGTTTACGTCCAACTAGACGTTGTTTCCTACATTCGTCCATGGATCGAATGTAGGAAACAACTAGTGCTGAATATTGATGACAAGTTTGGCTCACATCCATGTAAATGTCCATATCCCTCACATCCATTCAAATGTAATCATTACTGGCTCCACAAAAAATGTCAATGATTTATTGTGGTTATTGTGACTGATTTTAGGACTGTAAATAATTGTATATCATATATTATATATTATTCCAAACCTGATATTTTTATGTTTAATATGTAAACATGTGTGTTACCCAAAGAAGATTATAAGAACCTGCTTGAAAGCCTCCATTTATGATATGAAATGTAGGCTCCTCAGGATATATTTACATCTCAATTTTGATGAATAAATATGTTTGGCCCACACCTCTGTAGACTTTACTTATTTTCTTATCAGAATGGTGGTGAGTAAATAAAAAATACCATTGATCTTTTTCTAATTCATATGTTTCAGATAATGAAAAGTATGAAGTTCCAAAATAATGATCATTGATCATGCTTTCAGAGTTTCGCCTCATTTTGAAACACCAATTTAACTAAAGCTTGTGTTTATGAATTCACCCTTCAGTTCTGTTTGGTAATGTGCTGTGCAAGTCTACGACTCTATGACTTTCTATCTTTTGTACACAACCCTGCAACACAGTTGTCCTCTCTGACACAGTGACAGTGCAATGGTCTCAACACTCTAGTGACCTGGGCTCTGTTCTGACCAAAGATAGACACAAAAAACTTGAGTAACTCAGTGGGTCAGACAGCATCTTTGGAAAAAAGTAATAGGTGATGTTTTGGGTCCAAATTCTTCTTCAGATTCCTTCCAACTCAGTTCTGATCTCCTTTACTGCTTTGTAGAGGTTGGACATTTTCCCTGTAATCATGAAGGTTTACTACAGGTACGCTGATTTCCTCCCACATCTCAAAGACATCTGAGGTGGTAGATTAAATTGCCCCCCACATTCCCCAGAGTGTGGGAGAATCCATTGGAAATTGATGGGAATGCAGGGTGAATAAAAAAGATATTTGTGTAGGATTAGTGGAAATGGATGTCTGATGAACAGCATGAACTCAACAGACTGAAAGGCTCAATTCTGTGCTTTGTGGCTCTATGCATCGTCCGATTGCAGTGTCTACTTTGGCTAATCTTCTTTCCAAAGTCTTTACTGTTCATGGTAATACCTCTTGTAAAAGTGCATAGCATACAAACTGAATTACTAAAACCATAACAGCTGATTCAGGTCAATCCAGATATCATCTGGCATGTTGATGGTGTCACTCATTTAATACACTGCTCCAGAGATGCATGTTATTGTACTCCACATTAATTGCTACATTTCACAATCACTGGCTGCTCAACTACACATGGAGTTGTCATAGAGTCGTAGAGTCAAAGAATGGTACAGTATGGAAACAGGCCCTTCGGCACAACTTGCCCACACCAGCCAACATGTACCAGCTGCACGTCCCACCTGCCCGCATTTGGTCCATATCCTCCAAACCTGTCCTATCCATGTACCTATCTTACTGTTTCTTAAATGTTGTGCTCGTCCCTGCCTCAATTACCTCTGGCAGCTTGTTGCATCCATCACCCTCTGAGTGAAAAGGTTACCCCTGAGATTCCTTTAAATCTTTTCCCCTTCATCTTAAACCTGTGCCCTCTGGTCCTCGATTCACCTACTCTGGGCAAGAGACTCTGTGCATCTACCCGATCTTATATACCTCTATATAAGATATAGAGGTATATAAGATCACTCCTCATCCTCCTGCGCACCAAGGAAAGTGTCCTAGCCTACTCAACCTCTCCCTATAGCTCAGACCCTATAGTTCAGACCCTCTAGTCCACCAACATCCTCGTAAATCTTCTCTGTATCCTTTCCAGCTTGACAACATCTTTCCTATAACATGGTGCCCCGAACTGAACACAATATTCTAAATGCGGCCTCACCCACGTCTTATACAACGGCAACATGACCTCCCAACTTCTATACTCAATACTCTGGCTGATGAAGGCAATGTGACAAAAGCCTTTTTGAACACCCTTTCTAATTGCAACTCCACCTTCAAGTAACCATGCACCTGCGCTCCTCAATCCCTCTGCTCTACAACCCTACCCAGAGCCCTGCCATTTACTGTGTGGGTCCTGCCCATGTTAGACTTCCCAAAGTGTAACACCTCACATTTCACAGCATTAAATTCCATCAACTGTCTTTCTGAATGAAATTAATCTGACGTGGTGTGCAACATTAGCATGATGGGATTGTGGTGACCTTCAGAGAGGGCATTGTACGATATAACCAGCCAGGCATTGGGTGAGTGGAATTCTTTCCCTTTGTCTTATTGACGCCATGAAACATGTAGACTACATATGGAAGGAATCTGTCACTGAAATATAATGTTTCATTCTTCCCTAGAGGACATGAGAAAGAGATGTAATTGCTTACTCCAATAATCAATATATATATTTGACTAGTTTAGAATCTTACACAACTGGTCAAGAGTCAAGTGTGTTTAATTTAATTGCAGGGAATGCCAGAAATGTATGCCTTTACACAAGCTAAATACTGAAGTATACAACTTGTAAGAACAAATAGTAAGATTAAATGAGAACTTACCATTTTGAAGTTTGATCTTGATTTTATGAGTAGTTACGATGAGCGATTCCGTGAAAAAGGCCATCAGTCGTCATGCGCATCAATCTTCAAAGCAGCGGTGTGGAATCACAGATAAAGAAGTTGACCTAAAGATAGTAAGATTTGGAGAACTAGAACTACCAGATGACCTGATAACATGAGGTTGGCAGCGGTGGGCACATAATCGATCATCGTAACTCCTCATAAAATCAAGATCAAACTTCAAACTGGTAAGCTCTTATTTAATCTTAATATTCTACTTCGGAGTCACGTGAGTGACTACGTGAAGATTTCAAAGCTCTGTGATTTCACGCCGGTTCGAATCCAGGCATCACACACTGAATGGATTGACCATGGGTGAGTGAGAAAATATTAATGCATTCAGACATAACATAGTTAGGAAACAATACTGATGCTTTAATGTAAAAACAAAAATGATAGTGACCCCGCTCAACCTGGGGGGAAACTTTAAACAGAATTCAAAATGGTACGTGCAAACACCCCCGGTGCAGCTGTGGGTTTATTATAAAACCGGCGGAACATCGTTTCATTGGCCCATCCTGCAGCCGTCAGGATGCTGTCGAGAGGCACGTCCATAGCCCTTGCTGCCGACGTTGATGCAGCCCTGGTGCAACTGCCAGAACCTCTTTTAGTCATCTGGAAATGGTTTGTGTTGACACCCTACCGTGTGTTTTTTTGTGGCTGATTACGACAGCTAACTCTGAGCCTATGAGGCTCCTGGTGACTGTAATATACTGGTGCAAGTGAGCAACTACACATAGTCGTGGATCTTCGGGGTATGCCAGGAACTCAAGCCTGGGCCCTGGTACCCCCGATCTGCTCTGTTTAACTAAATCATAAATGACGAATGTTATGGTGTTGGCAGTGGTGTTCATCTTGTCAACTTGCAGTGTGTGCAGAGTCTGGGCTCGTTGCGCCATTATGAGCGCCGTTAGCATGACCACCTTGAGGGTGAGATTGTGTAACGATAATGTGGTGGCTGGGGCCCACTGACGGAGTAGCGTTAGCACCACGCTAACATCCCATGTGTCGGTATACCGTGGCCTGGGGCGGTGTAGTGTTGTACAGTGGCTTGCAAAAGTTTTCATACCCATTGAGCTTTTCTACATTTTCTCACGTTACAACCACAAACGTAAATGTATTTTATTGGGATTTTATGTGATAGACCAACACAAAGTGGCGCATAATTGTGAAGTGGAAGGAAAATGATACATGGTTTTCAAATTATTTTACAAATAAAAAACTGAAAAGTGTGCATTGCAAAAATATACAGCCCCCTTTACTCTGATACCCCTAAATCAAATCCAGTGCAACCAATTGCCTTCAGGAGTCACCTAATTAGTAAATAGAGTCCACTTGAATGTAATCTAATTTCAGTATAAATGCAGCTGTTCTGTGAAGGCCTCAGAGGTTTGTTAGAGAACATTAGTGAACAAACAGCATCATGAAGCCCAAGGAACACACCAGATAGGTTAGGGATAAGGTTGTGGAGAAGTTTTAAGCAGGGTTAGGTTATAAAAAAATATCCCAAGCTTTGAACATCTCACGGAGCACTGTTCAATCCATCATCAGAAAATGGAAAGAGTATGGCACAACTGCAAACCTACCAAGACATGGCCGTCCACCTAAACTGACAGGCCAGGCAAGGAGAGCATTGATCAGAGAAGCAGCCAAGAGGCCCATGGTAACTAGAGGAGCTGCAGAGATCCACAGCTCAGGTGGGAGAATCTGTCCACAGGACAACTATTAGTCGTGCACTCCACAAATCGGGCCTTTATGAAAGAGTGGTAAGAAGAAAGCCATTGTTGAAACAAAGTCATAAGAAGTCCTGTTTGCAGTTTGCCACAAGCTATGTGGGGGACACAGCAAACATGTGCTCTGGTCTGATGGGTTTTTGGCCTAAATGCAAAACGCTATGTGTGGCGGAAAACTAACACTGCACATCTCCCTAAACACACCATCCCCACTGTGAAACACGGTGGTGGCAGCTTCGTGCTGTGGGAATGCTTTTCTTCAGCAGGGACAGGGAAGCTGGTCAGAGTTGATGGGAAGATGGATGGAGCCAAATACAGGGCAATCTTGGTAGAAAACCTGTTAGAGTCTGCAAAAGACTTGAGACTGGGGCGGAGGTTCACCTTCCAGCAGGACAACGACCCTAGCATACAGCCAGAGCTAGAATGGAATGGTTTAGATCAAAGCATATTCATGTGCTAGAATGGCCCAGTCAAAGTTCAGATCTAAATCCAATTGAGAATCTCTGGCAAGACTTGAAAATTGCTGTTCACAGACGCTCTCCATCCAATCTGACTGAGCTTGAGCTATTTTGCAAAGAAGAATGGGCAAGATTTCAGTCTCTAGATGTGCAAAGCTGGTAGAGACATACCCCAAAAGACTTGCAGCTGTAATTGCATTGTTAGGCATTGACAGGCATTCGCTGCAATTACAAAGTATTGACTCAGGGGGGATGAATACTTTTGCACGCCAAACTTTTCAGTTTTTTATTTGTAATAACATTTGGAAACCATGTATCATTTTCCTTCCACTTCACAATTATGCACCACTTTGTGTTGGTCTATCACATAAAATCCCATTAAAATATATTCATGTTTGTGGTTGTAACGTGACAAAATGTGGAAAAGTTCAAGGGGTATGAAAACTTTTGCAAGCCACTGTATATGCCCTTCATGAACCTGGTAATAAGAGGATGCTTTCCCACCGGAAGGGCCCACGTTCCCAGCACTGAATATGATGACAGAGCACTCCTAGCACTGTTGGTGGCACTGTAGCCTAATTTCTGGTCATGATATAAGGTAGACTGAAATTCCAGTATGTCCGTGATGCACACAGTGTCATATGCAATATTGGAAGCTCGGCAATACGTCTCCCACTTCTTGATGTGAAAGAGGTACTGCTTTTGTGTGCTGTCCCTCCAGGCCGCTGTAACTACATCCACCGTTCGATCAGCCAGTCCGAGTCCCAGGAAAGGCCTCCTCAGAATCTGCAAACCATGATTCGGACATGTAGTGGATAATGGCTCCCCATAACCGGGTGTACCAGCAGCTCCCTGCTGTTGGGGACAGCCATCAAAGGCTGTGTCATGATTCCCAGGACATGTGGAAACCAAGATTGCGTAGGCCAATCTGGCACTACCAAAATGCCTGTGGCATTGTCTTGCTTTATTTTGACCAAGCATCGACTGATGAGGCAAAATGGAGGGAAAACATACAAGAACATTCCTCCCCATGCAGTGTGAACGCATCGACTGCTACTGCCCCTAGGTCTGGCTCCCATGAGACATATTTGGGTAACTGGTGATTCAACCTGGAGGCAAACAAGTCAATATCCGGCATGTCATATCGGGCAACAATGTCGGTGAACACGACATGATTCAACATCCAATCTGTGTTATCATTGAATTTCCATGATCCAGTGTCCGCCACCATATTATATCTACCAGGCAGGTAGATAGCCGTGACCCAAATGTTCCTTGCAATACACCAATGCCAAAGGAGGTTTTCCAATTTATCACATGATTCAGATTTTATTCCACCCATGTGATTGACATATGCCACTGCCGTGGTGTTGTCAATCTGTAGTTGAACATGCACATATAACCATATAACCATAACAATTACAGCACGGAAACAGGCCCTCTCGGCCCTTCCAGTCCGTGTCGACCATTTGTTTTCCCCTAGTCCCATCTACCTGCACTCAGACCATACCCCTCCATTCCCTTCACGTCCGTATACCTATCCACTTTACTCTTAAATGTTAAAATCGATCCTGCCTCCACCACTTCTGCTGGAAGCTCAGTCCACACAGCCACCACCCTCTGAGTAAAGAAGTTCCTCCTCACGTTACCCCTAAACTTCTGTCCCTTAATTCTCGTGTCATGCCCTCTTGTTTGAATCTTCCCTACCCTCAATGGGAAAAACTTATCCACGTCAACACTGTCTATCCCTTTCATCATTTTAAAGACCTCAATCAAGTCCCCCCTTAAAGCTTCTGCGCTCCAAAGAATAAAGACCTAACTTGTTCAACCTTTCTCTGTAACATAGTTGCTTGAACCCAGGCAACATTCTAGTAAATCTCCTCTGTACTCTCCCTATTTTGTTGACATCCTTCCTAGTGTGCTCAGTTATTCCTAGCTCTGTTCCACAGCATTCCTCAATTCCCTACCATTTACCATGTACGTCCTATTTTGATTTGTCCTGCCAAGATGCAGCACTACACACTTATCAGCATTAAACTCCATCTTTCAGCCCACATTTCTAAATGGCCCAAATCTCTCTGTAGACTTTGAAAATCTACTTCATTATCCACAACACCACCTATCTTAGTATCATCTGCATACTTACTTATGTGTGTGTATATATATATATATATATATATATAATATATATATATATATATATATATATATATATATATATATATATATATATATATATATATATATATATATATATATATATACACACATGTGTGTGTGTGTGTGTATGTATATATGTAAATATATATATATTTAACTAAAACTGATCTTGACCGCTTTTGGCTCACAGTGCTGTGATTTCCGAGAAAACGCCGCCACCTATGGCTGTACTTTTTGGCCACCTCGCTCAGTGCCCCCCTCTGCCTTCCTGGACCGGAGGAGTTTTCCCACCAATGAAAAATCAGAGAGATATTAATGTTACTCAAAAATTTGCCATTCTCTCTGCTGACCCTGCTGGTGAGAGGAGGGACTATAAAACCCAGAAGTGTTGTGCCTCATTCAGTCTCTGCAAGATGGAGGAAGCCAGAGGGTTACGTCTCTCTGAGCTTTGAATAACACTGAACACATGTTTACTTAACTGTGAGTGCCCTTTAAGTGGTTTGAAAATGAAAATATGGTTGGTTTGAAGTAAAAAGGCACTACTGCAAATGGTTGTTTGCTTTGAAGTAAAAAGGCACTACTACAAAGGGTGGTTTGGGAGCTTTGGGTAGAAGTAAAAAGGCACTACTGCAAATGGTGGTTTGGGTGCTTTGGGCTGAAGTAAAAAGGCACTACTGCAAATGGTGGTTTGGGTGCTTTGGGTTGAAGTGCAAAGGTACGACTGCAAATGGTGGTTGGGTGCTTTGGGTTGATGTAAAAAGGCACCTGCAAATGGTGGTTTGGGTGCTTTGGGTTGAAGTAAAAAGGCACTACTGCAAATGGTGATTTGGGTGCTTTGGGTTGTACAAAGGTACGACTGCAAATGGTGGTTTGGGTGTTTTGGGTTGAAGTAAAAAGGCAATACTGCAAATGGTGGTTTGGGTGCTTTGGGTTGTACAAAGGTACGACTGCAAATGGTGGTTTGGGTGTTTTGGGTTGAAGTAAAAAGGCAATACTGCAAATGGTGGTTTGGGTGCTTTGGGTTGAAGTAAAAAGGCACTACTGCAAATGGTGGTTGGGTGCTTTGGGTTGAAGTAAAAAAGGCACTTCTGCAAATGGTGGTTTGGGTGCTTTGGGTTGAAGTAAAAAGGCACTACTGCAAATGGTGGCTTGGGAGCTTTGGGTTGAGTAAAAAGGCACTACTGCAAATGGTTGTTTGGGTGCTTTGGGCTGAAGTAAAAAGGCACTACTGCAAATGGTGGTTTGGGTACTTTGGGTTGAAGTACAAAGGTACGACTGCAAATGGCGGTTTGGGTGTTTTGGGTTGAAGTAAAAAGGCAGTACTGCAAATGGTGTTTTGGGTGCTTTGGGTTGAAGTAAAAAGGCACTACTGCAAATGGTGTTTGGGTGCTTTGTGTTGAAGTAAAAGGCACTTCTGCACATGGTGGTTTGGATGCTTTGGGTTGAAGTAAAAAGGCACTACTGCAAATGGTGGTTTGGGAGCTTTGGGTTGAAGTAAAACGCCACTACTGCAAATGGTGGTTTGGGTGCTTTGGGTTGAAGTAAAAAGGCACTACTGCAAATGGTGGTTTGGGAGCTTTGGGTTGAGTAACAAGGCAGTACTACAAATGGTGGTTTGGGTGCTTTGGGTTGAAGTAAAAAGGCACTACTGCAAATGGTGGTTTGGGTGCTTAGGGTTGAAGTAGAAAGGCATTACTGAAAATGGTGGTTTGGGTGCTTTGGGTTGAAGTAAAAAGGCACTACTGCAAATGGCGGTTTGGGTGCTTTGGGTTGAAGTAAAAAGGCACTACTGCAAATGGTGGTTTGGGTGCTTTGGGTTGAAGTAAAAAGACACAACTCAAATGGTGGTTTGGGTGCTCTGGGTTGAAGTAAAAAGGCACTACTACAATTGGTGGTTTGTGTGCTGAGTGACATCTATGTCACTAAGATCCACAAGGTAATATACCGTTCAGATCACATGTGGTGTCCACTCAGATGGATACAGTATTCTACTAGTATTCTGATCAGGTGAATGAAGTGGAAATGGTGTTTGCAATTTTATTGTTCCATGTGGTATTCATCAACATAGAAAGGAATAAGAAATACGCGCACTTGCTGTGCCAACCAGGTCACTGGTGGTCACCACACAACAACCGTTACACAAAACGATTTGGTGTATTCTGATGCCATTTTTGGAAACTTGTCATCAATGTGCTATCTATATAACTAAAAGTCTGATCTTGACCACTTTTGGCTCACTGTGGTGTGATTTCCGAGAGATCGCCGCCACCTATGGCCGTCATTTTTGGCCAGCTCGCTCAGAGCCCCTCTCCGCCTTCCTGGACCAGATAATTTTTCCCATTGATAAAAAATCAGAGAACTATTAATGTTTTTTTTTTAAATCACATTTCTCACTGCTGCCCCTGCTGGAGAGAGGGGGGGACTATAGAACCAGGAAGTGGTGTGCCTCACTCAGTCTCTGCAAGTTGGAGGAAGCCAGAGGGGTCATGAGCTCTGAATAGCACTGAACACATGTCTACTCAACTGTGTGTGCCCTTAATGTGGTTCTTTAAATGCTTGCAAAAAGTGTCTATTGGTTCTAAAATGCTTGAAAAGTGTCGCTATTGGTTCTAAAATGCTTGCAAAAAGTGTCTATTGGTTCTAAAATGCTTGCAGAAAGTGTCTATTGGTTCTAAAATGCTTGCAGAAAGTGTCTATTGGTTCTAAAATGCTTGCAAAAAATGTGTCTATTGGTTCTAAAATGCTTGCAAAAAGTGTCTCTATTGGTTCTAAAATGCTTGCAGAAAGTGTCTTATTGGTTCTAAATTGGTTGCAGAAAGAATGTCTCTATTGTTTCTAAACTGGTTGCAGAAAGAGTGTTTCTATTGGTTCTAAAATGCTTGCAGAAAGAGTGTCTCTATTGGTTCTAAAATAATTGCAGAAAGAGTGTCTCTATTGGTTCTAAAATGCTTGCAGAAAGAGTGTCTCTATTGGTTATAAAATGCTTGCAGAAACTGTCTCTATTGGTTATAAAATGCTTGCAGAAAGTGTCTATTGGTTCTAAAATGCTTGCAGAAAGAGTGTCTATTGATTCTAAAATGCTTTCAGAAAGAGTGTCTCTACTGGTTATAAAATGCTTGCAGAAACAGTCTCTATTGGTTCTAAAATGCTTGCCGAAAGTGTCTCTATTGGTTCTAAAATTCTTGCAAAAAGTGTCTCTATTGGTTCTAAAATGGTGGCAAAAAGTGTCTCTATTGGTTCTAAAATGGTGCAGAAAGAGTGTCTCTATTGTTTCTAAAATGCTTGCAGAAAGAGCCTCTATTGGTTCTAAAATGGTTGCAGAAAGAGTGTTTCTATTGTTTCTAAAATGCTTGCAGAAAGAGCCTCTATTGGTTCTAAAATTGTTGCAGAAAGAGTGTTTCTATTGGTTCTAAAATGCTTGCAAAAAGAGTGTCTCTATTGGTTCTAAAATATTTGCAGAAAGAGTGTCTCTATTGGTTCTCAAATGCTTGTAAAAGGTGTCTCTATTGGTTGTAAAATGCTTGCAAAAAAAGGGTCTCTATGGGTTCTAAAATGCTTGCAAAAAATGTCTCTATTGGTTCTAAAATGCTGCCTGGCCAGAGTGACTGAGCTGCCAGCCTAAGATCCATTTGGCCCACAATGTCCATACTAGCCATCTGGAAACCAGTCCCTTTGACCCACAGCATACATACTAGCGCTCCAGAAAGCCCCCTCCCCCCACCCCCCCCCCCCCCCACCAGCCAGCAATATTGGAATTGGTGGAGAGGTGGAATATTGCATTGGGGGACCAGCCCTCCCGTGTCAAGCTGGGACCCAACGGGTCCCACTTTAATCTTTTCTATATTTGTTGTTGATACTATGTCAGTTATAAACCCAATAAAGTGCTTGTCAAGGAATTTAAAATTTGACCCAATATGTCATATTTTTGTGTGCAGCTTTGTGTGTATATTCATACACATTCATATAAATATATAAATAAGTTAAATTTAATTTTGTGCACAGTGTGTGTTAAAGAAATAGAAGGGAAACCGCACAATACAATGCAAGGGAAACTATGCAAAGGAGGGGGCTGGGGAGGAAAGATGGGAGGGAAATGGGGGAACAGGGGGAAAACATTTACAATAAAATCTACTAAAATATGTGATGTGATAGATGAGCTACATCAAACACCGTTCCCTACAACACTGATTACACCAAAGATGATAGAGCGGAGTGCACAGCGGGAGGCGTTTGCATTGACAAATGGCGGCCGTGACATTCCGTTACATACTACACCGTGCATTGGTTTACGTCGGAGTGGAGTATCTTGTTCCGCTCTATGATCTTTGATAAAAACTGAAAATTGTGTCAGAAACAGGCCTTATGTGCCAAACTGGAGACCAACTCCTGCTCTCCACATCTCGAACATCTGGCGGTGAGGTGCCGTCCCTTCTACCTTCCAAGTGAATTCACCTCCATCATCCTGACCGCAGTCTACATCCCACCCCAGGCAGATGTCCATCTGGCACTGGAGGAGCCGCACGCCGTGGTCAACAAACACCAGACGTCTTACCCCGAGGCATTTACCACCATTGCTGGGGTCTTCAATAAGCCAAACTTCAAGAAATCACTCCCCAACTTCCACCAACATGTCTCCTGCTGCACCTCGACCACTGCTACACCACCATCAAGAATGCCTACCGCTCTATCCCTCGCCCTCACTTCGGTAAATCCGACCATACTGCGGTGCTGCTTCTTCCTGCCTACAGGCAGCAATTAAAGAGCGCACCCCCAGAGGTGACATACAGAGCTGGTCGGTATGTCAGGCTGTTATTCATTGACTACAGCTCGGCATTTAACACAATCATCCCCTTCAAGCTGGTTACCAAACTCGCAGAACTGGGTCTCTGCACATCCCTCTACAATTGGATCCTCGACTTCCTCATTCACAGACCACAGTCTGTTCGTATTGGTGGAAATGTGTCAGACTCAATAACAATCAGCACGGGAGCACCTCAAGGCTGCGTGCTCAGCCCCCTGCTGTACTCACTCTATACTCATGACTGCGTAGCTGGTCAGAGTGCGAACTACATCATCAAGTTCGCTGACGACACCACTGTAGTGGGACGTATCACTGATGGGGATGAGTCGGAGTACAGAAGAGAGATCGAGCGACTGTCCATATGGTGCCAGCACAATAACCTGGCCCTCAACACCAGCAAAACCAAGGAACTGATTGTGGACTTTGGAAGGAGTAGGATGGGGACCCACAGTCCTCTTTATATCAACGGGTCGATGGTTGAAAGGGTCAAGAGCTTCAAATTCCTGGGCGTGCACATCTGTTAAGATCTTTCCTGGTCCGAGAACACAGATGCAATTATTAAGAAAGCTTAGCAGCACCTCTACTTCCTGAGAAGATTACGGAGAGTCGGTCTGTCAAGGAGGACTCTCTCTACTTCTACAGGTGCACAGTAGAGAGCTTGCTGACCGGTTGCATCGTGGCTTGGTTCGGCAACTTGAGTGCCCTGGAGAGGAAAATACTACAACAAGTAGTAAACACTGCCCAGTCCATCATCGGCTCTGACCTTCCTTCCATCGAGGGGATCTACCACAGTCACTGTTTCAAAAAGGCTGGTAGCATCATCAAGGACCCACACCACCCTGGCCACACACTCATCTCTCTGCTACCTTCGGGTAGAAGGTACAGGAGCCTGAGAACTGCAACGACCCAGTTCAGGAATAGTTACTTCCCCACAGCCATCAGACTGTTAAACCTGGCTCGGACAAAACTCTGAATATTAATACCCCTCCATCTGTTATTTGCACTTTATTAATTTATTAATTAATGTGTGTATTTACATATATAATTGTAGTCAATGCCTACTATGTTCTGTTGTGCTATGCAAAGAAAGAATTTCATTGTCCTGTCAGGGCCACATGACAATAAACTCTTTTGAATTTGACTTGAAAAATATGGGCTAGATGGCAATGAGTTTACTTAGTATCATTGAATATTTAATCAATGTTTGCAATTTAGCTTGGCAGATAATGAAAGACTTTGAACACCAAGCATTCTCAAAATGTATGTCTTCAATTTACTGTTTCAGTGACTCTTGTTTACTATTTGTCTACCTTGGTTAATATTTGTTCCCTTTTATAAAACACTTTGCCATCTTAAAGAAATTAAGGCAAACTTAGTTTTTGAATTAAATGATCTTGGTCAAGATGGCCACATTGCATTCTTCATTTTCAGGTTTCCTGCTTCAGAGTGTGTGTAGTTGTGCTTGTGTGTGTGCGTATGTGTGTGTCTGCACATATGTGCATGCTAGCACATATGTATTCATTGTGCGACTATGTGGGAAAAAGTGGAAAGATACTCAAACAGGGATTGAATGCCTTTTGGGAAAATCTGGAGAAAAGAAAACCTTTTGACCTGTAAGTTTTAGTAGTGAGGGCATGCTTGCTTTTAAATAAAACATTTTATGTTGGAGACAAATTTAGCGGCAAAACTTCAAGAAGAAATTTACTGCTGTATGTCAAGCTGTGCTGTCATGAGATAACATCACAGATCCTGCTGTCTCTGTGAATTGTGGATTGTTGCAAAATGCAAAATTCAACAGGGCTCTAAATTATTTATTAAGGCTCTCATTGGTGAACTTCTAGTGAAGTTTAATTTTTGAGGCACCCAGTCAGCCTGCTTGTCAATGTACTTCAAATTTGAGTCGATTTGCAAATAGAAGTGTTTAGTTTATTAAATGTGTAATGTTCAGTGCTATTCACATTCTGATTTAAATTATTTTCAACAGGCTTGCCATTTTAATTAATTTTGTGTATAAAATTCACCACATTATTTTGGTGTATAGTCAGGTAAGCTGCACAAAATAGCAAGTGTTAGTTAATTTCACTGTGTTCAATATAGGAAAACAGATAGCTAGAAGCATGTTGATAGGAAGTAAAAATCACAATGCCCTGTTAATGGTCTAAACCATTAGTGTGGAGATTGAGGATGTAACTGACATTTCCCTAACATTCCTAGGTTGCTTCCTTGAGAAACTTGAATAAAGGGTCATTGTCACATTGCAGTTACCAATCCATATTGGGAGGCAATACTTGTGCAACAATCATCTGGAGATTTAAAAGCCTGCATATTGGGGAGAGATGAGAAAAAAATAGTGTTTGGGATCAGGGATATTGTAAAATCCTTTAAATATTGAGATGGAGTGAGGTGGAGTTTTATTTTTAAACAATAAAGACAATAAAGTCAAGAAGAGGAAGAACCACGTTAGTCTCCTTAAAATCTTCTTCCTTCCGAAGGAAATAAAGCCTTGACAAACCCATTTTGTTTGCTACAAATG
Organism: Okamejei kenojei; assembly: GCA_035221665.1. Taxonomy (NCBI): domain Eukaryota; kingdom Metazoa; phylum Chordata; class Chondrichthyes; order Rajiformes; family Rajidae; genus Okamejei; species Okamejei kenojei. The sequence continues at coordinate 77,298,673 of CM069134.1, forward strand.
TTTTTTGTAGAGGTTGACCGTCTTCATTATCACCGTACATCAAATAAATTGTAATTAACGATAAACAGAGCACTTTGAGTTTTATTGCAGCATTACACATTTTCATTTGAATGTAATCTCTGATAATTCCTAATATGAATTGCAGCAGGTCAAATAAGCTGCCCAGAACTGTCATTTCATTTGCTTCCATGGGAAATATTGTCACAATCAAATGTCAGAGAACAATCCACTAATTGCTTTACCATTAATAGGCAACAGACTTTTGTAAGCAACTGCAGCTGCAGCTTGTTTTGAGTTGCACAATGGCCATCTAATCCTCTATATTTCCACTACTTTTCCCTTTCTCTTCTGCTAAATATAGTATTAAAAGCCACTCAATGTTTAATGGAACGCAGGGCCAAATGCATCACTGGAGTACAAGGTAACCAGACAGATTATCCAATGATAAAGTGAAACTGCAATCATGATTAATTACACACTGTGAGAACAGTAGTGTAATTATTATGCAGTGTTATCCATTACAGATATAGATCGTCATTATGAGGATGGGATGCATGAGTAGTGGTGGATATTTAGATTCTTTGCAGTGGCCCAGCTCACCTCACAGCTTGTGCATTACATTTGTCTCATTATAAACACTACATCCACTTTCTTGCATTAATAAAGATCCCATAATCGCATTCTGCTACACAGCTAGATACTACTACATATCCTTGCAAAAAGAAAGGGGAAATCAGCCTGTTTCTGCTATTAAAATTATTTTGAACATTATCTCTGCTACAGATATCTCCAGTGAAATATAGAAGTTCATGTTATAGGAGCAGAATTAGGCCATTCGGTTGATCTGGTCTACTCTGTCATTCAATCATGGCTGATTCAATGCCATTCAATCATGGTGGATCTATTTTCCCCTCTCAACATCATTCTCTTGCATTCTCCCAATAACCCCGTAGAAGGGTATCTCACATCAATGGAAAAGATGAAAGGTGTAAGAAATGTGCTAATGGCTGGTATGAGGTCCTGTTTAGTGGGTTACACATTGGGAATATAGTCAATCAATTTATTCATATCCCGGTACATATCCACCAATAAAGATTTGTCACATGGATTCATGAGTTGGGATAATACCCCATATCTCTTATGACAAAGAAGAAGGCCATTCGAGCCATCCTGGCTCTCAGGCTAATCTCGTCAACCCCATTCCTCCACATTACCCTGTTTCCCCACTCTCTTATTAACTGCCCTCTGATACTCCTACCACCCACCTATTATGGAGTCATAGAATCATGTCATAGATAACATGGAAACATATTCTTCAGTGGGAATACTTCATCCACACTGACCAAGTTGCCCATCCATGCTATTCCCATTTTTCTTCATTTGGCACATCTTCAGGGTAAATTTCAGGTGTCGATTAATTCTCACACCAGCATGTTACTGGGACAGTGAGGCTGCTCATTGCAATGCTAGGCTACCCAGATTAAACACATTCAGTCTATACTCCTTTCAATGTGGAAAAGTGAACAGTGGCGTCATTGAAACATATTCAATTTTATAAAGCTTGTCAGAATTTCAATGTTTGGGATGAAGTCACACACAACTTTCAAGGACACCTTCGGATCGGCAAGAAAAGCTTTGGCCTGGCCAACGAATCCGAGATCCCAGGAATGACACATAATGTAAAACATTTGTTGCTACCAGGTCAACCATAAAATCAGGGTGTACTACTATTGCAGTGCATCCATTTAAATCACTAGTCAACCAGCCACCACTTCCTGTGGCAAGATTAATAGGTGATTAATTTAGAAATTTAAGAAGTTCTTAGCATTAATAGGAAAGCTAAATGCTGGATATTATTTGGGTGAAGCATTATTCATGTAATAATGGGGTGTGTAATTAATATGCCATTATTTTTCCAATAAGATACAGTCCAGCAAATTTGTTTAATAAGTTACTGAGACCAACTTTTGATGCTGCAAATAACTCCTCATGATTTTTTTTTTTTGCATGGATGGCAAGCATGGCTAATGCTACTCTTATTTCTGAGTCAGAACATTTGTGGGTTTACAAGTGTGTCACTCTGTAGACTTGAGTAGGGTGAAATTCAAATTTAATAACTTGGATATTGTGCAATGTTTGTTGGTCGAAAATCACTACCTCCGCCATTGTAACATCAGAAGAGCTTAATAATAGTGTGATTCATTATAGATATAGTACAGTGATTATGCTGGTGACTTAATCTACCAGCACTAGTGACCTAATCTACCAGCATTGTGTGTAGTTCAAGCTCCTCCATGGCAATCCCAGGACAAATTCTGAATGGAAAGACTAATGGGCCTGTCCCACTTAGGAGATTTTGCCGGCAGTCACCTGAAAAACCGGCAACTGGATCGGCGACTGTCAGAGTGGAACACACACACAAACACATTGCTTCCTTCACCAGCTCGTTATGCAGGCAGGGGATAGAGCAATGGGGAGAACGCCATCTAAAAAAATCACATGGTGCAATGCCAAGGTGAAACAGACACACAACGCAATGAACAGGGAGGTTGAAGATGTAAAAAGACGGCTAAAGTACAGTGTACGGTAAGTCCTTTAAAAGAGGGGGGAAGAGGGGAGAGAAGGGAGGGAGAAGGGGGAAGAAGGGGTGGAGACAACTTTTAAGAAGCTAGAGATACACGGCTGTGAAGCGCAGCGGACATTTAACATTACCGGTCAGTTATCCTTGGATCTGAGAACTACTGCTTGCCTTTTTTTTCCCAATGAGCACCGGCTACAACCAACGAGAACCTCCAAAAACCTTTTACCTCCTGGCAACCCATTAGGACCTCCTGGAGACCCACCTACAACTCGAGAATTCTCGTTACTCTCCATGGCGGCTTCATTCTAGTCGCCGCTAATTTTTCAACATGTTGAAAAATTCATGGCAATCATAATGAGGCCGCCGCTAGTTCCCAGAATGCAACTCCCCGGCAGCCACCCACAAACATGTGGGGACCATGTGGCGACTGCATAGTCTCCTGCGGTCACCTAAAAAGTCACCTAAGTGGGACAGGCCCATAAGGAGAGATTGTGGACATAATGGTGTAGCAGCTGGGAGGAATAGTATTTTGAGTCCTCCACTTCGACAACAGTGCCAATAAAGTTATGTGAGACCAGACCACATATGAGCATAAAAAACATTTTCTGATTATCCTCGATCACCCACCCCTACCTGATGAATCACTACTCATCCATGTTGAGCAGCATTTGAATAAACAACAGTAATTGCAAGGACACAGCATGTATTCTGGGTGCAAGACTTCAGTGTCCATCAACAAAGGTTAATTGGTAGCCTCTACACACCAAATTGGCTAGATTGGGTATGAACCCACACAAGGGATAAGCCTACTTTGCACTGTCCCCATCCACAAATCCATGGCAGATGAGCAAAGTTGTAGAGACCAAGTATATTCTTCACATTTAGAACATCCCCAATTGTGCTGGTTGGCACTTCAATTGTGTTAACTAGGGTAGGCTGAAAACAAATATGCCATCTCAAAACCTGGCATCGAGGTTTGGTCTATGTCTTGGTCCATCAGGAGTAGCAGAAATGTACCCTCTTACAATATCTAAACTCATGGGTCCATATATGTATATTGTATTTGATTATTATTATCAAACTTGGTTCAATGGGGAGTGCAGAAGGGCTTGCTGTAGCAGCACCAGGCATACCTGAAAATGAAGTGGCAGCCCAGTGAAGCTGCAACACAGGACTACAGCCATACTGAACAGCAAAATAAACAGCATGCAATAGACAGAGCTAAGTTATCTTACAACCAATACACATATCACAGCTATACAATCCTATCACATCTTGTGATGAATGGTGATGGACAATAAAGCAGCTAACAGGAGAAGGCTGCTCCAAAAATATCCACATCTTCAATGCCTTACTGCGCCAGAGCCCCAGGTTCTATCCTGACTACAGGTCTTGCCTGTACGGAGTTCATAGGTTCTTCCTGTGACTGCATGAGCTCCGGTTTCCTCCCACAGTCCAAAGGTGTACAAGTTTGTAGGTTAGGGGGTACACAAAAAGCTGGAGAAACTCAGCGGGTGCAGCAGCATCTAAGGAGCGAAGGAGATAGGCGACGTTTCGGGTCGAGACCCTTCTTCCACGACCCGAAACGTCGCCTATCTTCTTCGCTCCTTAGATGCTGCTGCACCCGCTGAGTTTCTCCAGCTTTTTGTGTACCCTCGATTCTCCAGCATCTGCAGTTCCTTCTTTAAAAGTTTGTAGGTTAGTTGGCTTTGGTAAAATTGTAAATTATCCCTAGTGTGTAGGAGGATAGTGTTGATGTCAGGTGTGATCATTCGTCAGCGCGGCACAATGGGCCGAAGGGCCAGTTTCCGTGCGATATCTCCAAAATAAAGTCTAAAGATATAGCCGAGGATGCTGTGAGAAGCTAGAAAATAAATAGTGGGAGCCCTGTGTGAATGTGTGAATCATAGTTGGACACAGATGAGGTGCCAGATAACTTCAGGGTGGCTAATGTTGTGCATCTGTTTAAGAAGGACTGTAAGGGAATGCCTGTGAACTATAGACCTGTGAGTCTAACATCTGTGATAGGCAAGTTACTGGAAAGGATTCTGAGGGATAAGATATATGTGCATTTGGATGGACAGAGGCTGACTAGGACAGAGGCTGTTTTTTTTAAGATGTAACCAAAAAGATTGTTAAGTGCAAGACCATTGTCTATATGGACTTGAGGAAAGCCTTTGCATGGTAGGTTGCTCTGGAATGTTAGATTGCATGTGATCCAGCGAGAACTTACCAACGGGATAGAGATTTGGCTTCATGGAAAGAAGTAGAGGGTGATGCTGGAAGGGTGTTTCCTGGAGGACTGTGATTGGTAATGTGCCGCTGGGATCAGTGCTGGGGCCATTGCTGTTTGTGGTTTATATCACTGATTTGGATGGGACTGGACAAGGCATGATTAGTAAGTTTGCTGATGACAGTAAATTCAGTCCTGTCTGCACTCTGGACCTTATGAGCAGTGCCCAATCCAGATAAGCCCCAGGCTGCTGCCGGTCCTCCAGCCATTGCCTTCCTTGGAGATCTGGATCAATCAGGGAATCGATGTCCCTCTCCTCGCCCATCCATCCTTTATGTCCCAGGGGCACCTCCAACAACTGACCTCGAGGGCGTGGTAGGCCAGAACCCAGTTCCCTCTCCTACTGGCCTTGCTCCTCACATCATCGCCACCGGCTCCTTCCTCTCCTGTCTCTGATCTTTTGGGGGAGAGCAGTGACCGACTCAGCAGCTTTCGCCTCTCAGGCCACACAATCCAATTGCCCAATACCTGAAGCTAGTGTCCAATCTATGTTTGGTTTCTCCAACGTGAATAAGAATTAGGTGAAGTGCTTTGCACCTTTTCTGCTGAAAAGAATCAATAAAACATCAATAAAACAAAAATATCATAGTTGAATCAAAATAAGACTCATTTGTTGACAGTACATCTGGGCCAAATACTCATTGGTTTGTAGCAGTATACAAGTTGCTGTTAGCATGCTAAATGTGAAACATGACTAATAAATGACAAATACAAAAATAAAATCCCATAAATCTTCAAAATATAGAGCATTCCTGGAGATTTTGTGCTGGCCCAGAATGCACAGATATTATTGATAAATCCTTTCAACTCCTCTGAGGCAAAGTATTCTATCAAATTAATAGCTTCTCGGACATGTGCAGTCCTCTGAGCAAAGATCCCAATTGTGGCTTCGAACAAAACAAAAGGCAATTCAGTGGATAAATGTAATCATTCTGTGTTGAACGCAAAAATAGTTGGCGTTTTTATTTTATTGAAAATGTTATCTTCAGTGTTAGAAACTTCAATTTATGAGAAATTGCAGTTTTATTATTAGATATTTTGATTGATTCAGTTGCTTCACCTTCTTACCTTTATGAATATGTTCTCCTGACTGACCATTCGGGATTGATTCCTGACAATTCCCCATTGAGATTTAAATAATTCTCTTTCATATTTTCTTGGTTGTTGCTCACTGAGCAACCAAGGTTTGCTGAGTATGATGGCTCTTTGCTGTAGTTTTATTTTGAGCCACTTGGCTAACCATTGATAAGAAAAGTACCATAACACATTAGAAATTAAATGTTACAAATTAACTTGGATTGAAACCTTCAAAATATAATAAATATTATGTTGTTTTGTGGTCTGTGAAGGGCCTGTCCCACTTTCCCGAGTTATTCACAAAATCTCCTTAGTTATTCACGAATTCTCCCGAGTTTTCAAACTCGCAGAATGATCATAACGAGTCCGTAGGAGTCCGTGGATATATCGTAGCTGCTTGTTATGCCAGCCGTAGGTACTCGGGGCTATTTTTTTACTCGTGGATATTTTTCATCATGCTGAAAAAACATCCCAACGTACCTGATGCCCCGAGTACATACATCCAATCACTGCACATTAGGGGCAATTTACAATGACCAATGAACCAACCCACTCATGGATTTTTGGGATGTGGGAAGTAACCAGAATGCCCATAGAAAACCCAAGCCTTCGCAGGGCGAAGGTGTGAACCAAAGATCATAGAGCGGAGCAAGATAGCCCACTCAGAGAAAATGCCGTAGTAGTTCATTGGTAATCTTCATCGCCATTTCCGTAACCGGCTTCTGTCTCCGCTCTATGATCTTTGGTCATGGCGTACTTCTCTACTATAAATTGCTCGGATCGCTAATGCATGTGACCCGACCTATCTTTCTTCAGGTTCCCCAATAAATTCACTCAGTAGCTCGGATGGCTGCGAGCTGCAGCTAGACCAGGTGCTCGCAGGCGACCTGGGAAACAAAGATGATCTTTGCCAAAGATCATAGTCCACTCTGTGATCTTTGATCTTTGCGGGGAATTGCTGCTAGTCCCAGAGGATCCCGGCCCCTATGCAAAAAAGGTTGCCGACCCCTGGACTAAACCAAACCCTTGATCCTGTCTCACTAGTCTTTGTGTTAAAGAAGGAACTGCAGGCGCTGGAAAATCGAGGGGGGGGAGGAGGAGGGGAGGGGGAGGGGGAGGAGAGGGAGGGGGAGGGGGAGGGGGAGAGGGAGGGGGAGAGGGAGAGGGAGAGGGAGAGAGAGACACACACACACACACACACACACACACACACACACACACACACACACACACACACACACACACACACACACACACACACACACACACATATATATATATATATATATATATATATATATATATATATATATATATATATATGTGTCTGTTATTGGGATTTTATGTGATAGATCAACACAAAGTAGCGCATAATTGTGAAGTGGAAGGAAAATGATACATAATTTTCTTTTTTTTTTACAAATAAAAAACTGAAAAGTGTGGCGTGCAAAGGTATTCAGCCCCCTTTACTCTGATACCCCTAAATAAAATCCAGTGCAACCAATTGCCTTCAGATGACACCTAATTAATGAATACAGTCCATTTATGTGTAATCTAATCTCAGTATAAATTCATGAACAAACAGCATCATGATGCCCAAGGGATAAAGTTGTGGAGAAGTTTAAAGCAGGGTTAGGTTATAAAAAAATATCCCAAGCTTTGAACATCTCACGGAGCACTTTTCAATCCATCATCCAAAAATGGAAAGAGTTTGGCACAACTGCAAACCTACCAAGACATGGCCGTCCATCTAAACTGACAGGCCGGGCAAGGAGAGCATTAATCAGAGAAGCAGCCAAGAGGCCCATGGTAACTCTGGAGGAGCTGCAGAGATCCACAGCTCAGGTGGGAGAATCTGTCCACAGGACAACTATTAGTTGTGCACTCCACAAATCGGGCCTTTATGGAAGAGTGGCAAGAAGAAAGTCATTGTTGAAACAAAGCCATAAGAAGTCCTGTTTGCAGTTTGCCACAAGCCATGTGGGGGACACAACAAACATATGGAGGAAGGTGCTCCGGTTTGATGAGACCAAATTTGAAGTTTTTGGCCTAAATGCAAAACACCATGTGTGTCGGAAAACTAACACTGCACATCACCCTGAACACACCATCCCCACTGTGAAACATGGTGGTGGCAGCATCATGCTGTGGGGATGCTTTTCTTCAGCAGGGACAGGGAAGCTGGTCAGAGTTGATGGGAAAATGGGTGGAGCCAAATACAGGGCAATCTTGGAAGAAAACCTGTTAGAGTCTGCAAAAGACTTGAGACTGGGGCGGTGGTTCACCTTCCAGCAGGACAACGATCCTAAACATACAGCCAGAGCTACAATGGAATGGTTTAGATCAAAGCATATTCATGTGTTTGAATGGCCCTGTCAAAGTCCAGACCTAAATCCAATTGAGAATCTCTGGCAAGACTTGAAAATTGCTGTTCACAGACCCTCTCTATCCAATCTGACTGAGCTTGAGCTATTTTGCAAAGAAGAATGGGCAACATTTTCAGTCTCTAGATGTGCAAAGCTGGTAGAGACATACCCTAAAAGGCTTGCAGCTGTAATTGCAGCAAAAGGTGGTTCTACAAAGTATTGACTCGGGGGCTGAATACTTTTACACGCCACACTTTTCAGTTTTTTTATTTGTAATAAAATTTGGAAACCATGTATCATTTTCCTTCCACTTCACAATTATGCACCACTTTGTGTTGGTCTATCACATAAAATCCCAATAAAATACATTTATGTTTGTGGTTGTAACGTGACAAATTGTGGAAAAGTTCAAGGGGTTTGAAAACTTTTGCAAGCCACTGTATATACACATATATATATATATATATATATATATATATAATATATATATATATATATATATATATATATATATATACACACATATATATATACACACATATATATATATATATATCTATATATATATATATATATATATATATATATATATATATATATATATATATATATATACATATACATATACATACATATATGTATACACACACACACACACACACACACACACACACACATATATATATATATATAAACATTTTCCTTTGACGGGTGCATACAAGCAGCTGTGAACAATGGGATTAGATGAAATACAGAGTGCAAGTTTAATAGAAAAGGCAATTCACAGGACATGAGCTACGTTGATTCTCTATTTATTGATTAGTGCCAGAGGAACAAATATTAAAGGGCCTGTCCCACTAACGCTACTTTTCAGCGACTGTCTTCGACCTTCAATCTCGAGGGCACTCGTCTGAAAAACCTCGAGCTGGCACACACACACACACACACAAACACACACACACACACACACACACACACACACACACACACACACACACACACACACACACACACACACACACACACACACACACACACACACACACACACACACACACACACACACACACACACAGCAAAGGCAGGGGCCAGGGAAAGCGGGGGAGCGCTGTCTGAAATTCACACCCGCGATGAACAGGAAGGTAAAAGATGGCTGGCACAGTTCCGGTAAGTCCTTTACCGATGTTGAGAGGCCCAGGAGCCATTGGAGCAAAAGGATGAGTCTCCGGGCGGTGAGTATTTAAATCGAGCACGGGGCTTTACTCCACAGAGGCCCAGGAGCCGTTGGAGCAAGAGGAGGAGTCTCCGGACGGTGAGTGATTAAATCGAGCGTGGGGCTTTACTCCACAGAGGCCCAGGAGCCGTTGGAGCAAGAGGAGGAGTCTCCGGGTGGTGAGTGTTTAAATCGAGCATGGGGCTTTGCTCCACAGAGGCCCAGGAGCCGTTGGAGCAAGAGGAGGAGTCTCCGGGCGGTGAGTGATAAAATCGAGCGTGGGGCTTTGCTCCACAGAGGCCCAGGAGCTGTTGGAGCAAGAGGAGGAGTACCCAAATCTGTAACGTTCCACACTTCAAAAGAAGTGTTCTGGTGGAAGCGGACTGGAGGAAGCAGCTGATTGGGTGCAACCCCTGGTTTGTATTTCTGCTTTCTGGTTAAGGATACAGTGAGTTAAAGGTACAGTGAGTTAAGGGTTCAGTGAGCTAATGGTTCAGTGAGCTAAGGGTTCAGTGAGCTAAGGGTTCAGTGAGCTAAGGGTTCAGTGAGCTAAGGGTTCAGTGAGCTAAGGGTTCAGTGAGCTAGGGGTTCAGTGAGCTAGGGGTTCAGTGAGCTAGGGGTACAGTGAGCTAAGGGTACAGTGAGTTAAGGGTACAGTGCTTTTTAGTAAAGGTTAGTTTAAAGGATTAAGATTTTTATAGTTTGAGTGAGTTGATTTAATTTGGGGGCAAGCCATGTCATTTGAGATCGGCCCCAAGGTTTGCTCATCCTGCAACATGTGGGAAATCAGGGATATGGTCGGTGTCCCTGGTGACTAAGTTTGCAGGATGTGTGTCCAGCTGCAGCTCCTGGCAGACCGCATTGAACGATTGGAGCTGCGGTTGGATTCATACTGGAGCATCCATGATGCTGAGAAACTCGTGAATAGCACGTACAGTGAGTTGGTCACACCTCAGATAAAAGTTAAGCGGACAGAAAGGGAACGGGTGGCCATTAGCCAGCGTACCAGTAGGCAGGTAGTGCAGGAGTCCCCTGCGGTCATCTCCCTCCTAAACAGATATACCATTTTGGATACTGTTTGGGGAGATGGCTCATCAGGGGAAGGAAGCAGCAGCCAAGTTCATGGCACCATGGGTGTCTCTGCGGCAGAGGAGAGGAGAAAAAAGAGTGGAAGGGCTATAGTAATAGGGAATTCAATTGAAAGTGGAATAGATAGGTGTTTCTGCAACGAGAACTCCAGGATGGTATGTTGCCTCCCTGGTTCAAAGGGTCAGGGATGTCACTGAATGGCTGCAGAACATTCTGGAGGGGGAGGGTGAACAGCCAGCTGTCAGCTGTCGTGTTGCACATTGGCACCAACGATATAGGTAAAAAACGGGATGAGGTCCTACAAGGTGAATATAGGGAGCTAGGAGATAAACTTATAAGTAGGACCTCAAAGGTAATAATCTCTGGATTACTACCAGTGACACGTGCTAGTCAGAGTAGAAATGGGAGGATATTGCGGATGAATACGTGGTGCAAGGGGGAGGGATTCAAATTTCTCGAGTAGTGGAACCAGTTCTGGGGGAGGTGGGACCAGTACAAACAGGACGGTCTGCACCTGGGCTTGAATGGAACCAATGTCCTTGGGGGAGTGTTTGCTAGTGCTGTCAGGGAGGATTTAAACTAATGTGGTAGGGGGATGGGAGCATGAGCAGAGAGACAGAGGGATGTAAAATGAGGGTAGAAGCAATAGGTAGCAAGGTGAAAAGTAAAAGAGGCAGGCAGAAAAATCCAGGGCAAAAATCAAAAAGGGCCACTTTTCAACATAATTGTATAAGGGGTAAATGTGTTGTAAAAAGAAGCCTGAAGGCTTTGTGTCTCAATGCAAGGAGCATTCGTAATAAGGTGGATGAGTTGAATGTGCCGATAGTTATTAATGAATATGATATAGTTGGGATCACGGAGACATGGCTCCAGCGTGACCAAGGCAGGGTGCTGAACATCCAGGGATATTCAAAATTCAAGAGGGATAGATAGAAAGGAAAAGGAGGTGGAGTGGCTTGCTGGTTAGAGAAGAGATTAACACAATAGAAAGGAAGGACATTAGCTTGGAGGATGTGGAAACAATATGGGTAGAGATGCGAAACACTAAGGGGCAGAAAACGCTAGTGGGACAGGCCACCTAACAGTAGTAGTGGAGTTGGGGATGGCATCAAACATGAAATTAGAAATGCGTGAAACAAAGGTAAAACAGTTATAATGGGTGACTTCAATCTACATATAGATTGGGTGAATCAAATTGGCAGGGATGCTGAGGAAGAGGATTTCTTGGAATGTATGCGGGATAGTTTTATAAACCAACATGTAGAGGAACCAACGAGAGAACAGGCTATTCTAGACTGGGTATTGAGTAATGAGGAAGGGTTAGTTAGCAGTCTTATTGTGCGTGGCCCCTTGGGCAAGAGTGACCATAATATGGCTGAGTTCTTCATTAGGATGGAGAGTGACATTGTTAATTCAGAAACAAGAGTTCTGAACTTAATGAAAGGTAACTTTGAGGGTATGAGACGTGAATTGGCTAAGATAGACTGGCAAGTGATTCTTAAGGGGTTGACGGTGGATATGCAATGGAAGGCATTTAAAGACTGCATGGATAAACTCAACAATTGTTCATCCCAGTTTGGCAAAATAATAAATCAGGGAAGGCAGTGCATCCGTGGATAACAAGGGAAATCAGGGATAGTATCAAAACAAAAGATGAAGCATATAAATTAGCCAGAAAAAGCAGCCTACCAGAGGAGTGGGAGAAATTCAGAGTCCAGCAGAGGAGGAGAAATGGCTTAATTAGGAAAGGGAAAATAGGTTATGAAAGAAAACTGGCAGGGAACATAAAAACTGACTGCAAAAGTTTTTATAGATATGTGAAGAGAAAAAGGTTAGTTAAAACAAATGTAGGTCCTTTGCAGTCAGATACTGGTGAATTGATCATGGGGAACAAGGACATGGCAGACCAATTGAATAACTACTTTGGTTCTGTCTTCACAAAGGAAGACATAAATAATCTGCCGGAAATAGCAGGGGACCGGGGGTCAAATGAGATGGAGGAACTGAGTGAAATCCAGTTAGCCGGAAAGTGGTGTTAGGTAAATTGAATGGATTAAAGGCCGATAAATCCCCAGGGCCAGATAGACTGCATCCCAGAGTACTTAAGGAAGTAGCCCCAGAAATAGTGGATGCATTAGTGATAATTTTTCAAACCTCTTTAGATTCTGGAGTAGTTCCTGAGGATTGGAGGGTACCTAATGTAATCCCACTTTTTAAAAAGGGAGGGAGAGAGAAAACGGGGAATTACAGACAAATTAGTCTAACATCGGTAGTGGGGAAAATGCTAGAGTCAGTTATTAAAGATGGGATAGCAGCACTTTTGGAAAGTGGTGAAATCATTGGACAAAGTCAGCATGGATTTATGAAAGGTAAATCATGTCTGACAAATCTTATAGAATTTTTCGAGGATGTAACTAGTAGATTGGATAAGGGAGAACCTGTGGATGTGTTATATCTGAACTTTCAGAAGGCTTTCGACGAGATCCCACATTAGAGATTAGTATACAAACTTAAAGCACACGGTATTGGGGGTTCAGTATTGATGTGGATAGAGAACTGGCTGGCAGACAGGAAGCAAAGAGTAGGAGTAAACGGGTAATTTTCAGAATGGCATGCAGTGACTAGTGGGGTACCGCAAGGCTCAGTGCTGGGACCCCAGCTATTTACAATATATATTAATGATCTAGATGAGGGAATTGAATGCAACATCTCCAAGTTTGTGGATGACACATAGCTGTGGGGCAGTGTTACCTGTGAGGAGGATGCTAGGAGGCTGCAAGGTGACTTGGATAGGTTGGGTGAGAGGGTAAATGCATGGCAGATGCAATATAATGTGGATAAATGCGAGGTTATCCACTTTGGTGGCAAAAACAGGAAAGTAGCCTATTATCTGAATGATGGCCAATTAGGAAAAGGGGAGATGCAACGAGACCTGGGTGTCATGGTACACCAGTCATTGAAAGTAGGCATGCAGGTGCTGCAGGCAGTGAAGAAAGCGAATGGTATGTTCGCATTCTTAGCAAAAGGATTTGAGTACAAGAGCAGGGAGGTTCTACTGCAGTTGTACAGGGTCTTGGTGAGGCCACACCTGCAGTATTGCGTACAGTTTTGGTCTCCTAATCTGAGGAAAGATATTCTTGCCATTGAGGGAGTTCAGTGAAGGTTCACCAGACTGATTCCTGGGGTGGCAGGACTTCCATATAAAGAAAGACTGGATAGACTCAGCTTCTACTCGCTGGAATTTAGAAGATTGAGGGGGGATCTTATGGAGACTTACAAAATTCTTAAGCGGTTGGACAGGCTAGATGCAGGAAGCTTGTTCCCGATGTTGGGGAAGTCCAGAACAAGGTGTCACAGTTTAAGGATAAGGGGGAAGTCTTTTTGGACCTAGATGAGAAGATCATTTTTTCACACAGAGAGTGGTGAATCTGTGGAATTCTCTGCCACAGAAGGTAGTTGAGGCCAGTTCATTGGATATATTTAATAGGGAGTTAGATGTGGCCCTTGTGGCTAAAGGGATCAGGGGGTATAGAGAGAAGGCAGGTACAGGATACTGAGTTGGATGATCAGGCATGATCATATTGAATGGCGGAGCAGGCTCGAAGGGCCGAATGGCCTACTCCTACACTCATTTTCTATGTTTCTACGTCTACCTTTAGAGAGCGCGGAGGTGAGGGGAGGGAGAGAAGGGGAGAGAAGGGGGGAGAAGGGAGGAGAAGGGGGGCAAAAGCATTGGAGACACTTTTAAGAAGCCAGACAACTTTTAATAAAGTTTAGTGGGCATTTAACATTACCGGTCGGTTTACTTACCTTTTTTTTCTCAACGAGCTTTACCTTCCACTAACTTCGATTATGTTCGACTGCCATCGATTATCTATGATAGCATTACCACCTACTATGACTTACCTCGACTAAACCTACGAGTAAAAAAATATAGATTTTTTCCATGGCGACCTTTTTTACTTGCGGGCATTTTTCAGCACGTTGAAATAAACGCCGCGACCCAGCTGAGGCCTCAAGTACGTGGGTACTACTCTCAAGCATGAGGGAGAGTTACAAAGACTTCATAGGGTCTCGTGTCGATCATGCTGCGAGTGTGTGTCAAGGGCAAACTCTTCTAAACTCGCCAATTAGGTCGCTGCAGTGGGACAGACCCTTAAAACCATTGCAAATTTTACATCCCAAGAAAATAATTAAATAATACTCAATAACTCATTTCCATTATTAGGTATATTTGTGTGTGTGTGTGTGTGTGTGTGTGATGTACATAAGCCATAAAGGCAATTTATGGCTTATGGAAATAATGAGAAATAATATAAAGAGAAAAAGAGCAATACAAGGGAAACTGCAGAAAAAGGGATGGGAAGGAACAGATAGATTAAGCAGGGAGGAAAACATTTACAAAGCAAATTATCAACATTATGAATTTCTTAGATGAGCTGTGTCACACACACATACTGTTCGCCCTCAACACTGATTACACTGCGAGAGACATAACGGAAGTCGGGTTTGTTAAAATGGTGGTCATTCCGCTCCGTTGCGCACTACACATCAGTCCATTGGATTTTGCAGGAGTGGACCATCTTGCTCTGCTCTATGATCTTTGGTGTGAACTCCACAAAGGTAGCATCACATGTCTGGACTGAACTTAGGTTCTGGAGCTGTGAAACAGCAGCTCTGCTTGTTGTGCCACTGGGCTGCCCAAAAATTATTAATTCAGATCAGGCATTCAAAAAAGAATTGCAACTGTTCCAGTTTCAGCAGTTGATGGACTGACCAGGCATTGCAGCAATCTAATTATTTACTTGAAAGATTTCTCGTGTTTCCATTTCCAGATAAACCATGTAAAAAAAAAACAGCATTCGCTGGATAAATCATGAATGGGTTCATTTTGATTCTATTTTTAATGCAGTGCCACAAAGAAATAATGGATCTTAAAATAGATATCAGAGGGGTGGATGAAGCAAAGGTGTTGATTGTCCTTTACTTTTAAATATTCTGTCTTCTCTTACGTATTGATTTCCTTATAGTCTCATTTACAACATTCAATCACTCAGTCAGAACCTGAATGTTGCACTTCTTAGTCCAGATATAGATGTCGTGGAACAGTAGATGAATGAGACAAAATTGTAAGTCCAAAACCAATCTGATGGTATACAACAGTAAAGCAGAGTTAAAGCCTGCATGTTTGGTCTTTAGTTAGAGAATTAACAACAATTGCAAGCAAACATTATTGCAAGTGTACATAGTACATTTCACATTGGATCTAGAGATGTGGGGTCGAATAGTGAATGACCTGGATAAAGTGGATGTGGAGAGGATGTTTCCACTAGTGGGAATGTCTAAGTCAGAGGTCGGCAACCTTGTTCTGCATAGGAGCCAGGACCCATGTCTGTGAGCAGATAGCAGGCCACATCTATCGCCAATTATCAATATAATACTGAAACTCTTTGTCTTGTTTGTGGCTGTGTGTGTGTGAATCTGGTTAATTGTCCTATTTTCTTCCAAATGATAGGCCACAGGCATCTCTTTTTCACACATTCTACTCACATTTTTTCAGTCGAGGCGATAAACATCTTCCTGTCACATTCCCACCTATATCTCTCAATTTTTTAATCGTTTAAAATTTTAAAAACAGCCCATAAACTCACCAATTTCGGAAAAAAACCCCGAATGACATCACAATGACGCAAGGCAGGACAGGACACTCTGGGAGGGAAGGGCAGCTGCCAGCAGCCGACGCCCGGCGGGGAACGTTGTGCTGGAGCTGGAATGAGGGCCGACCCCGGGGCTTGGGCTCGGGCCGTGACCGGGGCCGAAAAAGAAGCTGCCGCTGGAACTAAAGACGAGCCTGGGTCCGTGGTCAGGGATGAGCCCGGAAATGAAGTCGTCGCTGCAATATAGCCCAGGCGGCAGTTGGGCTGATGGCTGGACTCTGGAGATGAAGTTGGGGCTGGCACTGGAGCACAGGCGGTGGCCAAGCTAGAGTCTACAGCCAGACCCGGGCTGAGTACGACAACCAAGCCGAGTTCCAGTCCCTGGCGCTGCTCTACGACCTGGGTAGGTCCTGGGGCAGGGAATGGGAGGAGGATGAGGGAAATGAGAGGTGGGAGATGGGGTGCGGAGTGGGGTGGTAGAGGGATGCCACCCTCCCTCTACCCCCCTTCCTCTCTACCTCCCTCCCTCTCTACCCCTCTCCCTCACTACCACCCCTCCCTCTCTACCACCCCTCCCTCTTTATCCTCTCCCTCTCTAGGGATTGAAGAGGGAGGGTGAAGAGGAGGAGGGGGAAGTACTGGGGATAATGAGAAATGAGCCATGCCTCTGCAGTTGTGGGCTATGCATGAGTGGTGCAATATTGCGTTGAGAGAACAGCTTACATTGGAGGTATGAGTGAGTGATGGAATCTTGTGTTGGGAGAGCAGACCCAACTGGTCTGCACTTGGTCTTGTAGTTAATAAATGAGGTAATAATAATACATATTAACAAAACTTTTACTTATATTTATATATATAAGCAATATTATGTCTACTGAACATAGCAGTTAGTTTGATACTCTGTTATTGAAATTACCCTCACTCCTCTCTGTCTGTTTGTCTCTCTCATAGCAGTTATTGTGACACTTGGTGTTGTTTTTCGCACGACAGTCCCTCAATATTAGGTGACAGGCTAGAAGAGGCCAGATGCAAGATGCCATCTAAATAGGCATCAGTCAGTCGATTTATTAATTTACTCTTCGTGTATTTCATTTTTTAGAAGTTGCTCACACATGTAAGTACTGCCGAACATTGATTCATTTGTTTTGCATGATCTACCAAGATGGTATACATACCAGTTTCAAGAAGATATTTCTTATAGAACTCTAGTAGAGACACATCCATTGCATTAAATTTATATCTTAATACATCGCCGCACTGTATCTCAATAAGTTCACGTATCACAGTCACAAATGTGTTGGTGTCTGTCGGTTGGGTCTCCTGGTGTTTACGGAAATGAGAGTAGCATGATTTCTCAAGCTGGCTATTCCCACAGACATAGATGATATGTTCACACATCTCATGTATGGGTTGATTTCCTCCCTGAAGTTGCAAGTTGATTAAGAGCTGTTAAATCTACCAGAAATGTGAGTCTCAAAACCAATTAAGAATTGCAAAATTCCGAGGCATTTACATTTTTACCTTCGAGGAATGTTGCTATTTATTTCCGCAGAGCATATACTCTTTCTAACATTGCACCTCAAACATTGCAGAAGTAAAACAGGTCTCCATACTGGGCCTCTGCTTCCGACAAAAGATATAGAAACTGACGATGATTCAGTCCCCGACACAATACCATGTTTACTGCTCTTACCACTACGTCCATCACATCTTTCAAATTCGAAGGCTTGGCACACAATGCTTCCTAGTGGATTAGGCAATGCATTTTTTTAAATTCTGTGGTTCATTCTAAAGCCTTCCACGTGGTTTTGAAGCAGAGCCACAACACCTTTCTTTTCTCCAACCATTGCTGGTGCTCCATCAGTTGCTACGCATACTAATTTAGGTAGATCCAGTTCGATGTCTGTAGTACACTTGAGCAACGCTTCAAGAATGTCTGCTCCTGTGGTAATACCCGTCATAGGTACCAGTTGAACAAACTCCTCAACAGTGTCGAAAGCTGAATTTAATCCACCTACAAACACTGCAAGCTGAGCGCTGTCTTTGGTATCCGTACTCTCATCGAATGCTATTGAAAAAAAAAGGAAATATTTGCAATTGTCCTTTAAACAGTTTTTCACATCTGCTGAGATTTATTCTATTTGTCGTGCAACTGTTCTTGCAGAGAGACCTACATTTGAAAATTATATATATTTTTCAGGACACAGAATGTCCACAACTTCCATCAAACATTATTTCACAAAATTTCTATCAGTGAAGGGCTTTATTTTTTTCTGCTATCAATTTAGAAACCGTGTAGCTAGCACGTGTGTTCCTTTCTGATTCTACACTTTATTTCTTGAGCATCAGACTTTGATTTGCCAGGCTCCATTTAAGGTTATGAACTTCATGCTTCCTTGCTTGACCATTAATTTCACAGATTTTCAGGTGTTTTGTTTTATAGTGCCACCTGATGTTGAACTCCTAGTGGAATTAATTGCCAAAACCAAGTCAATGGATATTTTTAAGGCGGAGATTGATATAGTCTTGATTAGTAAGGGTGTCAGGAGTTATAGGGAGAAGACTGGAGAATGGGTTTGAAAGGGAAAGATAGATTTTACTTTGGAGTCACATGAGTGACTACGTGAAGAAACCCCGCCAGGTGCATGCATGTCATTACGTCCGCGCATGTCACACGGAATGGGCTGGAGGGCACAGCTCCACCAGCGGTAAGTAGGAACTTCTAAGGTAAGTCTTTTTACAACCTTTACCAAGAAGTATTTCCACTCCGTAAAGCTGGCTCGAGCAGTCAGTAGGAGTGGAGAGTTAGAGCTGTCACTTCGGAAGATCCGTCTTAGTGTGGGTCCAGGGATTCATGAATTTGATCGGGTCGGGAGATAAGCGCAGCAACGCCGGTTCCGATGCCGGGTGCCGTTTTACCGGCAGCAGTTAAGATAGCGTGCTCATCTTCACCATTAGCTCCATTTACAAAAGGCAGGCCAACTGGAATTTTGATTCAGAATGAGCCTGGTGCATCTCCTTATTTTCCAAGGGTACTAAGCAGACTGAGGCTGCTGCTAGCCAAGAAAAGGCAAATATAAAGTCACAGACCTGGGTTCTCTGACGACAATGGTGACTCTTTCCCTGATCATATAACAATGCGGGGGAGTATGGGAACATGGAGCTGATGCTCCAACCTTAGATTACATAAGGGTCCAAGGGCCAGTGCTGTCCAAGAGGGCCCATACCAAGAACAACATATGGAGGGTTTCCATATATTGGGGTTCCTTCCAGCGCCTTGTTTAGGAGGAGGATGCCTCCCTACAATATGATTTAGGATAAGCAGGGCAGGATGCAGGATCACTACCCTGGATCACCGGGATCAGGGCAGGATCATCAGCCTGATGCTGGTGTCCCTGCTTATGTGCAAACACCAGCGCGTACAAGAGCCACGCTCCGGGTGTCTCGGAAATGGCAATGAGTTTTGCTATTCCAGAGGGAACTGGTGAGACAATGGAACAATCCCTTACCAGCAGTAACAATTATTTAGTACCTTACCAGCTCCAGCAAGATATGATGCAAGTGACTGCAAACAAATATGAGACACCTGTTTAATGTGCATCACTGAAAGTGCGCATGGTGATCCAGGTTCAGGGCACCCATGAGTCCTTCTTTGAGGGGACAGGAGGTTCGGTGTCAACACGTCCTCCAATTGGTGGCTGCAGCAATTACTGCATTTGGCACTATGGTCGAAGGGACAATCATTGCTCAAACTCACAACATATATGTTGGGTATTTTGTGCAATGCATTTTTCAGGAACTTGCATCAGGGAATATCGCCATCAGGCCACCACTAAACCAAAAAATTGCTGCTCTATGTAGGGCGACTAATGTACAAATGCCTGAATTCCTGTTTGGAACGGACCTTGTCATGAAAATTTGTGAAATTAATGATGATGCCAAAACAATTGGCTTAATGTAGTCAAGCATTTCGAGGTCACCTATTCGCAACCCTGGGTTAATACTGAAGGTCAGATCCAGGTGCTGGGCTCAGCAGGGGGAGGCCAGTGGGGCAACGAGGGTACCCACCGAGACAGACCGGCTACAACCCCAATATGAGCAGACAACAGATTTACAGGTCAACTGTAGAGGTACAGGGACTTTTGTTAACGATAAAGTTCTGGTGGCCAATCTCCTATTGGAGGTTGATTACAAATGTTTTCTAATGAATGGTGCTGTATAACGTATGATATGTTTATACTAAATACTGTCTCACAGCACGGAAGGGCCGAGAGGGCCTGTTTCCGTGCTGTAATTGTTACCATTGAGTTTATCTCAGGGATAGATCCACCTTAACAGCACAAGCCTAATAAAATATGAGTGTTTTCTGCCTGAGAGCCTGAACAGATAAACAATGGTGATTGATAAAGCCATTGATCATCCTCCACAATTGTGTCTAATATTTCCCCAGATCTCAAAAAGATGGGTGTTGTAGAGTAATTCTCGTCCTCAATCACTTAAATTCTTCAGTTCAGTTCTCTATAGGAATTTAAACTGGACACCTTTGTTACTGCTAAACAGCTGCTATCACAGGGCTGTTATGTGGCAACTATTGGTTTGCAAGATGTGTATTATTCACTGCCAATTCATGCTCATTATCGCAGGTCAGCTGAAGAATCGGTTGCAGCAACCAAAAAAAAAAAATGTGCTTGCGTCATTAGGGATTCCTCCAGCCAACTAAATCCAAGTTACAGCCAACCCAAAATATTGAGTATTTTGGGTTTCTTATTAATTCCATTGCTATAACAGTAACATTACCAACAGCCAAGGTTGTCGATGATGTTGATGTCTGTACTTGCCTCCCACAAAAACTTTATCCCTCCATCTGAGAAGTCGCTAAGGTCATTGGGAAACGGGTAGCAGGTTTTCCTGCAGTACATTTCAGGCCTTTGCATTATCAACATTTGCAGAGAGCACGAGAACTAGCACTAAAATCGAATGCAGGCCATTTTGATCGGGTTATGCAGTTGCCAACCACAGCTCTCGCTGAATTGCAGTGGTAGATTGTTAATGTTAATCAAACTACAAATAACAGTTTGGGTACTAGACCCTTCACTAATCTTCCAGACTGATGTCAGCGCTCTCGGATGGGGGGGGGTGGGGGGAGCTATGGACACCGAGTCTAGCTGTCGGGGTAGCTGGCATGAACACGAAGGGCTGATTCGCCACACACATGGGATAAATTCTTTCGTATTATTTGGGGCATTTTATGGGTAAAGGCATATTGCTCCTCAATGAAGGATTTACACATTCAACTACAGATTGATAACACCACAGCAGTGGCATATATTAATCATATGGGAGGAGCACGATCAGTATAATTTCTTAACTTGGCTACCGTCATGTGGCATTGGTGTATGTCAAGACATATTTGCGTTTTAGCCATTTATTTACCACCTATAGACATTGTGGTGGCCGACCATAGGTCGCGTACGTTTCATGCCAATATAGAATGGATGTTGAATTCTAAACGTTGTCACACAATTGTCACTTGATTTGGGTTGCCAGACATTGATCTGTTGCATCTAGGTTACATCACCAGTTGCCTAAATATGTTTCATGGGAGCCAGATCCAGGTGAAGTTGCCGTGGATGCAGTCTCATTACATTGGGGGCACTAAAATTTTATGCAACTCCTCCATTTTTTCATTCCAAAATGCCTCACCACAATAGAGTGAGACTCCGCCACAGGTGTTTAGTGGTCCCAGATTGGCCAACACAACCATGGTTCCCATTGTGCTTCCAATGATGGTTCAGCCATTCATGATGATTCCCAGCTGCAGTAATTTGTTGGTGCATCCGGTTACAGGAGAAAGTCACCCTTTACATGACCGTATTAATTGTTGGTCTGCAGGTTCTGACCAGACAATTCTAAGGACTTGGATTGTCGAACAGGGCCATAGAGTTTTTAATGCAGGCTGGCGAAATAGCACTCAAAAACAATATATGGTTCACATAAAGAAATGGGAGCTGTTTCTGTGTACAATCCAATATGTCTTATCATAATGCGACCATATGTGATGTGTTGGAGTTCCTTGCTAAGTTGCATTTTGATGAGCACCTGAGTTATAGTGCCATTACCAGTGCTCGGAGTGCTTTGTCCTCTTATTTAGGGCAGTCTTCAGAACAACATCCCATCAGATCTCATCCGTTAGTATCCCGATTTATGAGGAATTTTTAATAAAAACCCTCCGAAACCTCGATATACAGAAATCTGGGACATCAGTCTTGTTCTCACAATGCTTCGGCGTTGGGCTCCAATTTCTTCATTATCTATGCAGTGGTTAACTTTTACTGTGGTTATGCTAATGGCGCTGGTTTCAGCAGAACGTGTACAAACATTACAATTGTTACGAATACCTTGTATGCATTTGTCTGTCAATGACATTACCTTCTGTTTATGATTTAATCAAACAAAGCAGGCCAGGTCTGGCTGGAACCAAGCTGACGTTTAAAGCCTATCCTGTTGAGCAAATGTTATGTGTAGTTAAACATTTAAGCCAATATATTAAGGTAACAGGGAGTCTCAGAGGTTCTGAGACAGGACTGCTCATTAGTCACAAAAAGCCATATAAAAGAGTGTCAGCACAAACTATTTCTAGATGGTCGAAACAGGTTCTCAATTATGCTGGAGTCAACAATCATGTCTTTACCTCTCACTCCACCAGGGCGGCATCAACCTCTGTGCCGAAGGCTCAGGACGTGCCGCTCGACCAAATCCTTGAGGCCGCAGGATGGTCTCGAGAAGCAACATTTTCTCAATTTTCTGACAAACCTGTACGGACCGTGCCATGAGTTGGGCATGCTGTTTTGGGTTCCATTTAATTCATTTGCTTTCTATCATTGTTTGTAATTTCCCCTGAGACAGAGGGGTTATTCCTGGGTTTGTTATTATTAACAATAGTTATTGAATAATTCAAAGCAATGTTGAATATATTATTTATTCCCTACTGTGTCAACCGAAGCAGACTGTCGTATAGTGTGCATCTACGGCATGAAAATACAGAGCTTTGAAATCTTCACGTAGTCACTCACGTGACTCCGAAGTAAAATAATAAGATTAAACGAGAGCTTACCAGTTCGAAGTTTGATCCTTATTTTATGAGGAGTGATGTTGAGGGATTACGTGCCCTCCGCTCCCACCCTCATAATCTAAGAGATCATCTGGTTGTTCTAGTCTTCTACGAGCCTTACCATGTTACTTTGTTTTCTGTGGTTTCACGCCGCTGCTTTGAAGTATGACGCGCATGCGCCTGGCAGGGCTTCTTCACATAATCCCTCAACGTCACTCCTCATAAAATAAGGATCAAACTTCGAACTGGTAAGTTCTCATTTAATCTTACTATTAACCATGATTGAATGGCGGAGTAGACTTGATGGGTTGAATGGCCTAATTCTGCTTCTAGAACTTCTGAGTTTCATTAATAATGTTTGAGCAAAGACTCCTTGGGTCGGAATGGAAGTAATACACTAACAGGATTTGCTACAGTGCAATTGCCCTGTTACCAACTCCCTTCCCACTGTCAAAGGATTCAAAGACTACTTCTGGTTGAAGCAACCATTGACACGTACCTCACATGTACCATTCTGCATTTGTTGCTCATGTTGTGATCTCTTTTCCATTGGGAATGAAAGATAAGTGAAATGCAAAGCTAGTGGGAGGGTTGGGGATAGGAATACTTTATTGTCATGTGTGGCTAGGCACAGTGAGATTATTTGCAATGTATACAAATAGCATTCACCTACAGAGCTGACAAAGTTACATGGCACGCTGGCTCCTTTTGTGTCCCTCCCCCCCCCCCCCCCAACAGTTCCCCCATGTCGGGTCCCCATTGTCCATTGTTTCCCCCCCCCCCATTGACCATTCTCCTCCCCCACCTCCCTCATGGCAGCCCGCCCATGCCGGGTCCTCCATTGTTCTTCCCCTCCCCCCCTCACTGTGGTCCTCCAAGTTCCCATCGACCGTCGACCGCGGGTCGACCTATGAGGCATCGCCGCCGTCGCAAAGCTTCACCACCGCCGAGGTCCCATCGTCGTATGGCTTTACTGCTGTCACCACCGAGGCTTCACCACTGTCGATGCCCCACTTGCGGGCTCCGTCAGCTGCTTCGCCCAACCCGGACTTCTACCCATGAGGCCCCGGCCAGGCTCCAATCCGGGCTTCTATGTGGCGATTACAGGGAAGTGTTGAGATTACAGAGCCTCGATAAAGGCCTCTGACCACGTTCCCAGCCTACAGCTGCTCCCATCGAGAAGCTTTCTGGCCACGTGGCCCGTCGGGATATAAGGGGAAAGTGAAGGGTGAGGAACTTGCTGACCCTTTTGTCAAACACTTGTGCTTGGTCTGCCATGACCTGCTGCATCTCCTGGTTTCTGACTATTTTTACTTCCCTTCCCATTCTCATACTGGCCTTTCTGCCCTGAGCCTCCTCCATTGCCAGAGTGAGGCCACATGCAAACTAGGGGAACAGTACCTCATATTCCGCTCGGTTAGCTTATAAGCCAGCCAGGGATGAACATTGAATTCTCCAACTATAGATAGCGCCCTTTTACCCCCACCCCTCTCTTTCCTTTGTGCTCACCCCATCTTGGTGCTCACCCATTTCTCCCACTATTCACCCACCCTTTCCTCCCTCTGCATCTCTTTCTATCTAGATTCCTCCCTATGGCCTTACATTTCTCTGCTCTCCTTCCACTTTTCTCCTTGCCCAACACCATTTTATTAGAAACTCCTTGTCCCCCTTTTTGTCATCCAACTTTCCCGTCCTGCCTCTCTCCATTTTCTTGTCTCTCTTTTCATATCTCAGCAGAGAGTTCTCACCACCTTGTGTGAAGAAAGTCTTTCTCATCTGCTGGATTTCTATCCTTATTGAAAATCTCATCACGGTCTGACCCAGGGGATCCCTCCAAAAAGCTCAGTATCCTGTATCCTCTGCTACCTATAGAAGGTATGAAGACTGCAAAATGGAATAGGTGATTT
This sequence comes from Okamejei kenojei, assembly GCA_035221665.1. Classification (NCBI taxonomy): domain Eukaryota; kingdom Metazoa; phylum Chordata; class Chondrichthyes; order Rajiformes; family Rajidae; genus Okamejei; species Okamejei kenojei. The sequence goes on from CM069134.1 coordinate 77,323,967, forward strand.
TTTTTGTTTAAGGTTGATCCACTATATATAGACCATGAGAAGTGTCTTAACCCAAAATGTCACCAATTCCTTTTCTCCAGAGATGCTACCTAACCCGCTGAGTTACTCCAGCTTTTTGTGTCTATCGTCAGTGTAAACCAGCATCTGCACTTCCTATCACTAGCAAATGTTTGTCCTACCCCCCATCTCTTTTCCAGCTTTCTACCCCTACTATAATCAGTCTGAAGATGGGTCTCCACCCAAAATATATGGGTGGAGACCCATATATTTAGATATAAATAGATACCCAACCTATCAATGTCCTCCTGAGATGCTGCTTGATCTGCTGAGGTACTCCAGCACTTTGTATTAGACCAGTCCTGTTCAGTTATCACAAATGGGCTTGGTATTCAACACCGACTTGTAGTCAAGAATTCTTCTAATTTTTAATTTCCTGTTCTTATTTACAAATCCTTCCACAGCCTCCATGCTTTCTAACTCTGTAACTACCCTCGACTGTGCATCCTCAGATTATATCTACTCTCATCTAACTCCTGAAGCTTCCTTGTCTTCAAATGTAATTCTTTCACAAATGCTCCATATTACTTCTTACTATTTTAAGTCCCTCTTATTTTTTTAAATCCTTTATGATGCTCCTTAACACTCTTGGTCAATGTTCTTAATATCTCTTTATCGTAGTTCATGATACATTTCTGCTTCAAAATATTCCTGGAATGGCACTATATAATTTATTTCTGATGTCATTAAAACATGCTGTCAGAAATGTTGCTAATTTCTCCTCACTCGGTTAACTTTTCTTAGTCTCCCTTATTCTTCGTATCATTTACCCCATTAACAGCACTATTCCCCTCAAAACATTCCTCAGTCCAGAACCCAGAAACTCCTGTACGTTCTCTTACAATTCTATCAATTGTTTATGTTCCCCTCTGCTCAGTTGCTTGCAAGATTTTCAAAGATATGATCTTGTTCGCTCTACCATCTACTGCTCTTTGGTGATGCTGCCAATTTTCAAACCTTTTTCTTTGTCCGCATTACTTCCGTTCAACACATAGATATCTTTGTGACTTTCCAATGTTTCTTTGCCTTTAACTTGTAAATAAATTCCCTCCAACTAATAAGTTAAAAAAAAAAATCACATTTGATCACAGGTACAAACTTTCTGAAACATCACCTGTCCAATCCCTATACAAATGCTGCCCGACCTGTTGAGTTCTTCCAGTACTTTGTGTTTTGCAAAATATTCCTGGGCTGCAGTTCCTTGTGTCTTCAATGCATCCCTCAGACTGATTATAGATCCATCTTTAGGCTGATTATTTGCGGCATTGTTTACATTAACCTGTGAAGAATGAGTCTTGAAAAGGGCACCTTTTAAGGGTTTGAATTATTGAAAACATTCAAATTAAAAACACCTAGCTCGGAGAGGCAGATAGGGCTGAGATGTATTAAATGATCTAGGTTTATTATCATTCTGAATATAAATTAATCATGGCCTTCACTTGCTTAGCCATATCAGAAACATTTTGGATGGAGGAAGTGAAAAATGATATAACATTACAACGGCAGATGGCATAGCCGTGTGCACATCTAGTCAGCATGAGATTAAGAGCCTGATTTGTTTCACTTGAGAAAAACTGAAGCAGAATTAAACATAAACTTAATCTCTAACACAGCCTGTTAGAAATTAACTCAAGCTGTTGAAAAAGGAATCTTGTGACCTTACTTTCAAGTTTTTATAGATATGTGAAGAGAAAGAGGTTAGTTAAAACAAATGTAGGTCCCTTGCAGTCAGAAACAGGTGAGTTGATCATGGGGAACAAGGATATGGCGGACCAATTGAATAACTACTTTGGTTCCGTCTTCACTAAGGAAGACATAAATAATCTGCCGGAAATAGCAGGGGACTGTGGGTCAAAGGAGGAATTGAGTGAAATCCAGGTCAGTCGGGAAGTGGTGTTGGGTAAATTGAATAGATTAAAGGCCGATAAATCCCCAGGGCCAGATAGGCTGCATCCCAGAGTACTTAAGGAAGTAGCTCAGGAAATAGTGGATGCATTAGTGATAATCTTTCAAAACTCTTTAGATTCTGGAGTAGTTCCTGAGGATTGGCGGGTAGCAAATGTAACCCCTCTTTTTTAAGAAGGGAGGGAGAGAGAAAACGGGGAATTACAGACCAGTTAGTCTAACATCGGTAGTGGGGAAACTGCTAGAGTCAGTTATTAAAGATGGGATAGCAGCACATTTGGAAAGTGGTGAAATCACTGGACAAAGTCAGCATGGATTTACAAAAGGTAAAATCATGTCTGACGAATCTTGTGGAATTTTTCGAGGATGTAACTAGTAGCGTGGATAAGGGAGAACCAGTGGATGTGGTATATCTGGACTTCCAGAAGGCTTTCGACAAGGTCCCCACATAAGAGATTAGTATACAAACTTAAAGCATACAGTATTAGGGGTTCAGTATTGATGTGGATAGAGAACTGGCTGGCAAACAGGAAGCAAAGAGTAGGAGTAAACGGGTCCTTTTCACAATGGCAGGCAGTAACTAGTGGGGTACCGCAGGGCTCAGTGCTGGGGACCCCAGCTGTTTACAATATATATTAATGATCTGGATGAGGGAATTGAAGGCAATATCTCCAAGTTTGCGGATGACACTAAGCTGGGGGGGCAGTGTTCGCTGTGAGGAGGATGCTAGGAGACTGCAAGGTGACTTGGATAGGCTGGGTGAGTGGGCAAATGTTTGGCAGATGCATGCAGTATAATGTGGATAAATGTGAGGTTATCCACTTTGGTGGCAAAAACAGGAAAGCAGACTATTATTTAAATGGTGGCCGATTAGGAAAAGGGGAGATGCAGCGAGACCTGGGTGTCATGGTACACCAGTCATTGAAAGTAGGCATGCAGGTGCAGCAGGCAGTGAAAAAAGCGAATGGTATGTTAGCTTTCATAGCAAAAGGATTTGAGTACAGGAGCAGGGAGGTTCTACTTCAGTTGTACAGGGTCTTGGTGAGACCACACCTGGAGTATTGCGTACAGTTTTGGGGATCTTATAGAAACTTACAAAATTCTTAAGGGGTTGGACAGGCTAGATGCAGGAAGATTGTTCCCGATGTTGGGGAAGTCCAGGACAAGGGGTCACAGCTTAAGGATAAGGGGGAAATCCTTTAAGACCGAGATGAGAAAGACTTTTTTCACACAGAGAGTGGTGAGTCTCTGGAACTCTCTGCCACAGAGGGTAGTTGAGGCCAGTTCATTGGCTATATTTAAGAGTGAGTTGGATGTGGCCCTTGTGGCTAAGGGGATCAGAGGGTATGGAGAGAAGGCAGGTACGGGATACTGAGTTGGATGATCAGCCATGATCATATTGAATGGCGGTGCAGGCTCGAAGGGCTGAATGGCCTACTCCTGCACCTAATTTCTATGTTTCTATGTTTCTATGTTTCTATGTGACTCTTGGTTCTTGGCAACTTCTGGTCATTTTAAAAGACCTTTAGTGATCAGTTCTAAAATGCCCGAGTCTTCATTATAGTATTTTTTTTTAATTTGGCGATGTTGTTTCTCTTGTGATATCACAAATAGACTAAATTTAAAGAACTTCTCTGGGTCTAAAAATTGGAGTGACTCCTTTGTCTTCTGGCATCTCTTCCAGTCGATGAACTCTAACAGCTGCACAATAACAGGCTAATACCTGCAAACCAAGAAGAAGAAGGAGGGAGGAGGGAGGAGGGAGGGGAGGGAGGAGGGAGGGAGGGAGGAGGGGGAGAGGGGGGGGGAGGGGGGAGGGGGGGAGGGAGGAGGGGCGGGAGGAGGAGGGAGGGGGGGGGGGGAGGGGGAGGGGGGAGGGGGGAGGGGGAGGGTGGGAGAGGGAGGGAGGGGGGGGGGGAGGGAGGAGGGGGGAGAGGAGGGAGGAGGGAGGGGGGGAGGGAGGGAGGGGGAGGGAGGGAGGGAGGAGGGAGGAGGGAGGAGGAGGGAGGAGGGGGGGAGGAGGAGGAGGAGGAGGAGGAGGGAGGAGGAGGAGGAGGAGGAGGAGAAGGAAGGAAGAAGGAGGAGACATGAACTGTTAAGGAGGAGGAGGAGCTACCTGCAAAATAACATTCAACTGTGGCAGGATGTTTTAACTAATGTAAGGCAGTTTAAACTTTTGTAGCCATTAACTTACTGTAAGTTGACAAACTTAAGACAATGGCACAGCGGTAGAGTTGCAGTGCTGGAGACCCGTGTTCGATCCCAACTATGGGTGCTGTCTGTACAATGTTTGTAAGTTCTCCGTATGACCACGTGGGTTTTTCTCCAAGATCTTCGGTTTCCTCCCACACTCCAAAGATGTAGAGGTTGGTAGGTTAATTGGCTTGGTGTATGTGTAAATTGTCCCAAGTGTGTGTAGGATAGTGCTAATGTGCGGGTATCTCGGGTTGGTGCAGACTCGATGGGCCTGTTTCCGTGCTGTATCTCTAAACTAAAACAAAACAAAACAATGAACAGTGTAATTATTGCAAATGTTCGCTGTACACTGGATAATGAGCAGAATGGACAGATTTTGTGTGTAACCTGTACTAGTTCACATAGCTGAGGGTCAGTGCACACCTTCAAGCTTTATCCAATTTAGCTCCACTGGTTTATCAAAGGACAGCTGATGAATTACTTGACAACTAATCAGCCTTAGTGAGCATTTTCTAGTTCTGAGTTTACAAAGATGCATTGAATTCAATTTTATGACTGTTAGTCTGAATTGTGCATCTTTGGGTTACAAGTTCACTACCAAAGGAAAGATCCAGATTTTCCCTAAAGGCACTGATAGTCGTAGGCAATGAGTATGTAATGAATGCATACGCAAATTGCAACAATTATTCATTCCTGACAAAATAAGTCAAGGAAAAGGTCTCAACAATGGCTTATGAAGGAAGTTATTAGATCTACAGAGGAGGCATCAATAATTTACCAAAGAAAGCAGCAGACCTGAAGACTGAAAATGCTTAGAAATGAACAAAGGTGGGCAAAACGATTGATTAAGAGGGAAAAGATGGTGTATAAGATTATGCTTACGGGGAACATAAAACTGTCAGTAACACCTTCTAAAAATGTATTGAGTCAAGAGTGTTTTATTGTTATATGTCCTAGAACAATACAATTCTTACTTGCAGCAGCAAAACAGAATATGTAAACATAGTACACTGTAAACAATATAACAAATGAGAAAAAAAAGTTCAGTGTGTCTATATACATATAAACACATACTCATACATACATATACACATGTTGCTAATTGTCAGAAATGGGGGAAATTTAATTGAGAACAAATAAACAGCAGAACAATTAAGCAGATAATTTGAACCTGTATTTACAAAGTAATACCGAAGAAGTGACCATGAAAATAGTCGAAGCATTGGTGGTTATCTTTCAAAACTCTTTCAATTCTGGAACAGTTCTTAATGGCGGAAGGGTGGCAATTGTAAGCTTATCTTTTAAAAACAAGGAGGGAAAAATAAAGAATTACAGACCTGAAACTCCAACATCATTAATGGTAAACACACTATTTAGTAGCCATTAAGCTTAACTCAGTATGTTATATTTATAACTTTTTAATTTTATCTGCCTGGAATTACGTGGGTGGGATTTATTACGTAATCAGAGGCGCGTTTATGGCTGGGATTCTCGCACAGATGCCCTAGTAGTTTTTAATTTAGTTTGATGAAGCATGGTGGAGAGGTCACAGCTTTTGACCATGCACAAGTTCCACCATGCTCAAGTTTGACTACAAGTAAGATCAAAATGTACTTAAACAAGAGTTTTGGATGAATATATTACTGTTTGTACTATGACTATAATATACTTTATTAAGAAACTATTAATCAAGAGACAGTGTTTTGAAAAGATTTATCTATCAACGGCATTGAATGGCTCGTGGAGAGCTCGTAAATGCATTTCATTAATCTTCTAACCTCTGTCTTTATTCATAGTGGCTACAGGAAAGATTCCTTAAATGATTTAAAAATCTGCCACTACATCTAGTCGAAAGTTACCTTACAGCCAGGAGGTAGAAGATCGGTCCCATAGAAGAGGGACAGAAGATTGGGCTGAATCTCTGAAAGAGATTACTGCCAGAAGAACTGGTTCCATAGAAGAGGAACTGAAGATAGATCTCAGCCAGAGATTTAGAGCCTACCTGACTGGTAGGTTAATGGGCGGCAATGCAAATTTTCTGAACATTGAAAACTTTGCTGATTGAAAACCAGATTTTGCAGTCTGCCAAGACCTGTTTAATCCATGGAGCAAGAGGGAGCAGGTGAGTCAGGGGTGCCACAAGGTGATGGAGAGAACCCAACATATCTGAAGAGACAAACTAAGGTAACCGAGAAGATAGAAGAAGCCTATATGGAAAAATTCCAGAAGGAGAGGGACAAGTTCTGGAGAAGGGTGTCTAAGAAAATCGAGAGCCAGAAGAAACTGATAGAACACAGAGAAAATGTGCCAACAGTGCAATCTAATCAGGAACAATTACTAAGTCTTGGTCTCGAGGTTAGAAGAAGGCAAGAGGCATTTACGAAAGGTAGACTGCATGGGGAGGAGCTTGAAAGGTACATCCAGTCGTTTGAAGATAAGATGCAATTCTTCGATGAATTTGTGGAGTTTATGAAGGATTGGCTACTTGAAGCCGTAGAGTGTAAGGACCCTTTTGCCGAAAATGCAATGCAACAAGGTGCTGAAATGGAACATGAAGTAATGCCACAAGATAGTATCTCAAACGTCTCTACACGAAGATCAAAACATGAATCTGGTTCTTTAGCCAGTTCATCCACAAGGGTATCAGTTCAAGTGCAAGCTGAAGCTAACATAGCTGCCCTTTCATTAACAGTTAAAGTGATGGAGGAAATGCATGAGATTTGTGACAGGAAATGCAATTAAAGAGAGGGCCGGAGAACAGGAAATGCGGCTTAAGAGAGATGCTGAGGAACGAAGAAGGCAGTTGAGCAAAAACAAACAGCTGGAACTTGCTGTTGCCAAAAGTACAGCAGAGATATTGGAAAATCGAGGATTGAGATGCGGCACAAAAGTATCTCAGAGGAAGAGTTCCTCAGTCCGAGAAGGAGTTGCTGAGCTGGAACTAGCAGCTGGATTGAATCCACAACCGAGGACCACCAGATATCATGGCTTTGAACATCCACTGGATCAGTGGCGGGCCGCCAAAGCTTTACCTCAACAACAGAATTTTAGACAAATTTATGTGCCTCCTGATGAGGCTCGTAACAAACCACCAATTCATTATGTTTATCAGAGGCCTGTTTATCATCCGTCTGCGCCAAGCCAAGGATCTCAAGGTGAATTTTATGATTTGGTGAGGAATCAAACTGAAATCAGCAAGATCATAGCTCAACAAAATCTCTCTTCCACCCCACCACCAATAGAAATTTCGAGATATGATGGTGATCCTTTGCGGCATGAAGCTTTCATAATGGCATTTCATGAATGAGTAGGAATGAAAACTACTGATGAAAAAGAGCACTTTCTATTTCTGGTGCATTACACAAGCGGATATGTAAAATGGTGTTTGTAGAAAGTTGTCTAAATAGACCTGGTGGCCATGGCTATCGAGAGGCAAGAAGGTTACTTAAAGAACGTTATGGTAATGAACAGAGAATTGCTAATGCATACATGAACAAGGCTATGCTTGGTGGTGTGTGGTGTGGGGCGAGGGGTGGCTTGTGGGGGGGGGGGGCGGGGGTGGTGTGGTTGAGGGGCAGAGGCAGTGGTGTGGGGGGTTGGGTGTAGGGGTGGGGGGGCGGGGCGGTGGTGTGGAGGGTAGTGGGGGGGTGGGAGGAAGGGGGGGAGGAGATGGGGAGGGGCAAAAAGGAGGGGTGTGTTGTGGGTGGGGGGGGATGGGGGGTGTGTGGGGAGGAAGGGGTGGAGGGAAGGGGAAGGGAGAGGGATGGGGGGCAAGGCGGGGTGTGTGGGGAGGTGCGGGAGGAAGGAAGGGGATGGGATAAGGTGAGTGTGGGGGTGGATGGGGTGTGTGTGGGGGGGAGGGACTTCACTCAGCGGCCACCGGCCACGGCAATACACAGCACCTCCCGACTCCATACAGCGGTTTTACCAACTCCACACAGCGGCTTTCCGGACTCCACACAGCGGCTTACCTGACTCCACACAGCGGCTTACCCGACTCCACACAGCGGCTTACCCGACACCACACAGCGACTAACCCAATTCCACACAGCGGCTTTCCCGACTCCACACAGCGGCTTTCCCGACTCCACACAGCGGCTTTCCCGACTCCACTCTTGCGGATTCAATCAGCAAGGCTTGTTTACTGAGCCCCGCTGCCAGGCCTTTATTCTCCAGCAGGTGCCGGAAGGGGTGTTACCTTCATGGTGACTGACAGGCGAGAAGACCAATTTGCTGATCTCACGATTTTTTAAACCTTCACGGCTTTTCTCATATTTCACCGATTGGAAGTGGCTTGGAGCAGATGAGAACGGTGAGTAAGGTGGCGAAAAATTCCTAGCAATATAGGGTCGCTGTTTTTTTTGCGCAACATTAAAAAATTACAGCGCATTGGTCAAGATGAGAGTTTTAATAATAGTTTGGATGAACCACTCAGTAAAGCTAATAGACGGACACTATTGTCTGGACTTACCCTTCAAATAAGAAAGTGTTAGTCTGCTGAATAATCGGCGTATGGCAGAGTAATGCACCCAAAATCTGAAACGCAAGTTTGGCAACAATACGAAATTTCATGAGGAATATACGTCTTTCCAAAAGGACATGATTGAAAATGATTATGCTGAAATGGTACCAACAAACCAACTAAATAGAAGTAACAGAGAGCTTTGGTACATTCCGCACCATGGGGTGTATCACTCGAAGAAAGTGACCTTGAGGGTGGTCTTTGATGGTGCTGCAGTCTTCAAAGGAACATCACAGCTGTCAATTACTGCAAGGTCCAGACCTTATTAACTCACTCATTGGAGTTCTTATTAAATTCAGACAAGAACCGATTGCTTTGATGGCTGATAGTAAAGCGATGTTTCATCAAGTCAAAGTATCAGAAAATCACATTAGTCACTTGCGATTCTTATAGTGGCCTGATGAAGTTCTGGTGGCGCGACCGACGTTGCAGCGGCCTCTGCAGTCCGTCTATCTTTTTTTTGTCCCATGAGTGTATAGTTTGTAGTGTTTTTTTATTGGTTTTAACTGTGTCTGTGTGGGGGGGCAGGGTGGGGAAAACTTTTAAATCTCTTCCCTGTATGGGAGACCCGACCTTTTCCCTGTCATCGCTCGGCGCGGCTTTAACGGTCGCGGGATTTGCCATCACCCGCTGGGGGCTCCAAAATCACGACACGACAGGGCCTTACATCGCCTGGTGCAGCCTTAATGGCCGTGGGACTTACCATCGCCCGCCGGGGGGCTTTGACATCTGCAGAAGAATGGAGAGCAGGGGAGAGACAAGACTTTGCGTTCCATCACAGTGAGGAGGAGATTCACTGTGATGGATGTTTGTGTAAATTGTGTTGGTGTGTGTCTTGGTTCTTTTCTTGTTGTATGACTGCAGAAACCAACTTTTGTTTGAACTTAATTTGAGGTTCAAATGACAATAAACGATATTATATTGTATGCACAACAAGCTCTCATTGAATACCGGATGAAGGTACAACTCTTTGGACCAGTATCATCACCAAGTTGTGTGAACTTTGCTTTAAAAAAGACAGCAGACGATAATAAAGCTCACTTTACAGAAGAAGTGATAACCACTGTGAAGAATAATAGTAAGATTAAACGCAAACTTACCAGTTGGAGATTTGATATTTATTTTATGAGGAGTTACGTTGGCGATTATGTGAAGAAGCCCAGCCAGTCCGCATGCGCGTCAATCTTCAAAGCAGCGGTATGAAAGGTAACAGTAATGGTAGTAACATAGTAAGATCAGCAACTTGATAATTACCAGTTGACTTTGTGAGAGAGGATCTGGGAGTGGGAGGGGCACATACTCATCAACGTAATCCGATAAAAAATAAAGATCAAGCTTCAAACTGGCTTAAGTTCTCGTTTTAATCTTATATTTTACTTCGGAGTCACATGATTGATTCCGTTGAAAAAGAGTTCAAAGCATCTTGGTGATTTCTATGCCGCAGCGCAAGTTTTCAAATCCAGGCGTTTCTCACTGCATCGATTGACTCAGGATGAGTAAAAGAATAATAATGCACTCAATCATGACTTCATTGCATTATACTGTAGTAATGATTTATTTGCATTATCAAAAACCAACAGCACCACTCTATTTCCCAGGCGTAAACTTAATCAGAACGTAACACACATTACTTGGCAATAAACAGCACCCAAGTCAGTAATAGAGCCTATGCATTAGAAATTGTTGGAATAACCATTCTTCTTGACCACCCCGGCGGCTGCGAGTATATGGTCGATGGGGAAGTCCCCATCGCCTTCGGCCGCGGACATTGATACCGCCCTTAGTGGATACATGAGATATGTAAAAAGTCAGTGGTTAATACCTCCGCTGCCATAAACCAACAATTGTTTCAACCACCTCGAGAATAGTCTGCACTTGACTCTCTCTTGTGTGAGATTTCTTGTGACTGATAAACAATGCTGTTTCCACATTTCTTAAGGCATTCGTGAGGGGGCTTCGATTATAAGGTAGTAATGTTTCCTTACACTTAGAAATAGCTCCATGGGAATATGCCAACGTTACAATCTTAAATCCTGGTTACTCTAAATGTACGTAGGAACGTAACAGTGTCTGCAGCCATCTTCCATCCTCGTCTTGCTTCAGCTTTTGAAATGTCTGCCACTCGTTCTGTGCTGATTACCAGTGGCCATGAGCAGACCACCTTCATGGTGATTTGGCCAATGACCAGAGAGGTGACATGCAGAGTCCACTGGCAAAGTAGCTTGAGGACCATGCTTACATTCCAGATTGCTATATACCTGGGTCTGGAATTAAATTGTCCTTTCATGAATCAAGCTATGAGAGGGTGAGACCCAATAGGATATTCTTCTGACCCCATCAACAAGTACAAGGACAATGCATTTCTAGCTGAATTGATAGCACAATAACTCAACCCTTCATCATAGTAGAGTGTCGACAGGAACTCTAGAACATCCGAAATACATGCCGGTTTCTCTTATGGTTTTTCCATTATTCTTTTGTACACAACAATTCTCCTCCATTTTTTTAAATAGAACGAGAATATATTGCTTGTTGGGTACTCTTACTCCAGAGGCCTGCAGTGAGCATATCCACTCAGTTCGCCCAAAGACCAGTCATCGCCCCAGATTGGCCCTTCTTAAATTCTGCAAATTACAAATCAATTCGGTCAAATAAAGCATTCGCGTTTGCCCAGTTACCGGTGTTGCCCCCAGTAAAATTTCTTCCATTTACGGAAAAACTCATAAGAGGTTGTGTCCATCAGCTCAATACCATAGGGAACATGCTGAGTAGGCACAGTCGGTATCATCAAACACTCCTTGAAAGCGGAGTCCTGCTTAATTTTGAGCCGGACATCGACTTTCGAGGCTGAATGGTGGAAATAAAAACATACCTCCCCCATGTAGCGAGAACGATCAACTCGCTGTGCCCCTGGATGTTCTGGTTCCCATGGACTCAGATTTAGGTAGTGGTGGTTTGGGTCTTGGATGCAATCAATCGATATCTGGAATACCAATATCTATAACAACTATATCATTGAATACCTTCCTGATTCAAACATCCAATTCTGTGTTGTCATTGAATTTTTGTGACCTGGTGTATGCCAATAGTTGAATCTACCTGGTAGGTAAATAGCCGGAAAGCCAAATTTTCTGTCAATACACAATTCCAGATCTGATTAGCCATATTTGTCACAAGATACCGACTTGATTCAACCCATGTGATTTTAAACATATACCACTGCCGGTAGTGTTGTCTATCTGAAGCTGAACCCTCGCAGGTGAAATTTAGTAGAGCAAATAAGCTTTAAGTCAATAAAAAGCTCCCAACTGAGAGTAATTACTCCCACTATGATGCAATCTTGCGCATTCCATCTTGCACAACACAGCTCGACCTTCATAGCAGTTGGCACCCCTCCCTAGTGCATGAACGTCAGTCTGTAAGGCCATGGAAAGGCACTGCTTCAGGCAAAACATTGATTGGAACAAAATGGAGGACATTTAGTATCCACCACTGCAGTTTTTTAGTAACTGCTTCTTGCTGATAATTGCATAGGTCTATCAAAATGACCCGAAAGTTATCCTGAGTTGCCTCTTCTTTTGCCCTCTGTAGCTGTTGATAGGTGCAATGGTCCATACTGGGACTGCCAGCGAAAGCTGCCTCTTCATTTTACTCCTAAGCATGATGGACACTGCTAATTGAAGGGGTGTTGCGGTGTCTGTTCCTCACTGTCGTCGTGTTTCATCATTCAAATTATACGTTAGCATTTTTTCCCTGGGACTGTCACTAACATGTGATTTGTAATAAATTGTGACCCGCAAAATAATTTTCTGGATGTATGTTAAAACCCCAAACTCACAAACCAGATTAATGAGTTCTAACAACTGCCACGGATGCTTCAGCTATTTCCCTAGTTGGACCTTTGTAATTAAAAGTATTCATCCAAAAATAAGCCATAAACAACATGACCATGGGCTCTAAGTATACTGGTTTTAACAACTTTGTGAATTTTCTAGGGGCTTGAAGTTACACATTTGGCAGTGCTTGAATTGCCACTAATTGATTCATCCAGCTAAATTTTCAAAATATATTCTATCTCCAAAATTGAACACGGCACCGAGGTAGTATTATGACATCTTTCAGATCTATAACTTGCATAATATAGCATCGTCTGGGGAACCAGTTGTTTGGCTGTAACAAAACGTTTCCAATTTTCGTATATGTTGATACTGTACAACCAAGGGTTTTTTACACTTGTTTAGAATAATCTTCATCTTCCGTCCATCTTTTTTGGATGGAGGAAATATATTTGACACAATTGTTGGTGTTGCCGCGAACCCAACTTCTCAGTTACCCCTTTTTTTACACAAACTTTTAAGTTTTGCATAACCGCATACTTCTCTGTTTGTGAGAAATTGAGTGTTCTCCCTAGGAAAACATGTTTGATGGGAAAATCATCCAATTTTGATGAACTCAATTCGATACCTTGAGATAATATTCAGTATTAATTCGATCTGATTGTTTTTTGCTTCCATTTCTCGAAAAACAGGTTGTAATTCTACCCCCAAATTCTTTGGCTGCATTGCAGTTACATATGTTCCCATGGAGAACCAGGCCCAACTACCTCATGGTCGAAGTGGTGGGTTTCTGCTTGGTACCCCGGTTTCCTGGTGTTGTGACTGAAAATTCAGCACGAAGTTTGTCCGTGTCCCACGCTGCTGAGCGCCAAATGCACATCAGAATTAGACGGCCGGCTTGTTCCTGGATCAGCCTCCGGACTCTACTGCGCGTCTGTAAGGATAATGTTCTGAACAGCTTTGCCCCGTCCCACCGGTGGTTCTTAATCATGCCCACCTTCTTTGCCTCATCCATCCAATTTATTTTACTCGCTTTGCGAGGTCCTCTCCAAAGAGTAAAATTGGGAGGGCTGATATATTATTGGGCTTGCAGAGGAGCGCTTGCAAACTTCGGGGTTTATGGTAGGGCGGAATGGCACATCTTTCAGTTAAACAGTTAATCTCAAAGTGCACACTGCACATCAACCACTAGTGCCTCTTGCTGCATCTCCGACAGGTGCCCTCCATCTACGTCCTGGCGAAATGCCGTGATCCCTGGGAGGCCGAGCAGCTTCAGGATTTTCCTGGCGCTTTCATCTCCCTGGGCACGAATGCCCACAACCCATTTTTTTCTGGCCCATATCCACTTGGTGTTCAACTGCTGGCACTTTCATAATTACTAAAACAAGCAAGTTCCCCGGGGTCACGTGTTTTCTTGGCGTTCTCGTTCCTTTTGTCAGCTCCTGCCAAGCTGATGGGGAGACTAAATAATTAAAAAAAAAATTGAGGAGGCCGCCCAACTCATCTCCCAGTGGCTCCCTGACTCATTCGGGACGGCCCAAAACTTGCTGCCAGGGGAATACTGCCACATTTCAGTCGCTGCGTGCCCTTAGTCTCCGGGTTTATACTATCCCTACCTCTACTTTTACATAACCTATCATACCCAAATACATCACCACAACACATCCTTCTCTCAATCTCCTTCCCTCAACCATTATCATCATTCCCTTCTCCACAACCACTTCATTCTCCTACACACACCACCACCACCTTCTATTTCCATCTTTTAAAATTCCCCCCAATAAAAAATTTTCACCAATCTATATAACCTCA
>CM069134.1:77338794-77723794 GCA_035221665.1 Okamejei kenojei
TAAATAGTGAACCGCAAATAATTTTCTGGATGAATGTTAACCCCAACTCACAAACCAATATAATGAGTTTAACAAACTGCCACGGTATGCTTCAGCTATTTCACTAGTTGGAACCTGGTAATTAAAGTATCATCCAATAAGCAATAACAACATGACCCTGGGCTCTAAGTAATGGTTTTAACAACTTTGTGGAATATTCTAGGGGCTGAAAGTTAACCCATTAGGCAGAGTGCCTGAATTGCCATAATATGATTTCATTCCAGCTCTAAATTTCAAATATATTTTATTCTCCAAATGAAGGACACCGAGTTAATGATGCATCTTTCAGATCTATACTTGCCATATAGCATCCTCTGGAAACCTGTTGTTTGGCAGTAAACAAAACGTTTCCATTTTGAAATGTTGATACTGTACAAAAGGGTTTACACTTGTTAGAATAATCCTTCATCTTCCGTCCTTTTTTGGATGGGGAAATATATTAGACACAAATTGTTGGAGTTGGGCGAAACACAACTTCTCAAGTTACCCTTTTTTACACAATTTTCCAAGTTTTGCCTGAACCTCCATTTTCCTCTGTTTGTGAGAAATTGAAGTTGTTCGTCTTAGGAAACTTGTTGATGGGAAAATCACAAAATTTTGATCGAACTCAATTCGAAAACCCTGGATAATATTCAGTATTAATTGTTTGATGTTATTTGCTTCCATTTCACTCTGAAAAAACAGGTTGTAATCTACCAATTTTTGGCCTGCATTTGCAGTTAATATGTTCCCATGAGGAACCAGGCCCCAACTAAGCTAGCTCTTTGGTGAAATGGTGGGTTCTGCTGTCCCGTTCCTGGTGGGAAAATCCATCGTTTGTCCGTGTCCACGCTGCTGGGCGCCAACTGCACATCAGAATAGGAGGCGGCTTGGTTCCCTGGATCAGCCCCGGCTCTTCTGCTGTCTGTAAGGATAATGTTTCTGAAACAGCTTTGCCGTCCACCGGGGGTCTTAATCATGCCCACCGTCTCTTGTGCCTCTTCATCCAATTATTTTACTCGCTTTGCGATGGTCCTCTCCAAGAGTACAATTGGGCGGCTGTATATTATTGGGCTTGCAGGAGCGCTGCAACTTCGGGTTTATGGTAGGGCGAATGGACTCTTTCGAATAAACAGTTAATCTCAAGTGCAACACTGCACATCAACCCTAGTGCCTCTTGCTGCATCTCCGACAGAGTGCCCTCCATCTAACCGTCCTGGCGAATGCGTGATCCCCTGAGCCGAGCAGCTTCAGGATTCTCTGCAGCTTCATCTCCTGGGCACGAATTGCCCACACCCATACTGGCCCCATAACAACTGGTTCACTGCTTTCACTGCTGGCACTTCATAAAGACCAGTTCACCGGGGGAGTCACGTGTTTTTCTTGGCGGGTCTGCGTCAAAAAACATTGTCCAGTCTCCTGCAGCTGTGGGAGACTAAATAAATAATTAGGAGGAGGCCAACTCATCTCACCATGGCTCCCCTGACTCTTTCGGACGGCAAAACTTGCTGCAGACATACTGCCACATCTGGCGCGTGCCCCTTAGTCTCCCGGGTGAATTCCCCGTCAGAAGACGGTGTCAGAACATTGCGACCCATTGCACTCTCCTCATCAATGAGGGAGCGATTGAGCAGCCCTATACCAGGTGCTGCGGCAACGGCCCTTCATCCGGCGGCGCCGACAACTACTCCTCCTCCCGTAGTGTGCCCTGCTGGAGCAACCCCTTGATAATGTGCTCCATTACAGATAACCGCATCGGCTACATCGGTATCTAATGCGGAGAGAACCTCCTGGCCTGATTCCACCGAGTCTATGGCCTGCACAGACTTCTCCACAGCCTTGTATGCCCGACTTGGGCACTCTGCCTCAGTGCTGTGCGCACAATAGTTTATAGACCCCCGCCACCACTCCCGAACCAGCGACTGGGAAGGGGTACTGGCAGCCGTTCGCTGACCCCTCTCCCAGCAGTTCTCTGCCGTCTTTCACTGGCTCAACCTCCTTCCCTTGCTCGCTTTTTGTCCATGGTGGCTTCCTGAACTACAATCCACACCACGGACAAACAACGATCTCAGGCTAAGTTTTCCACTTACCTGAAGTTTTTAAATACTTACCGTTGGAGGAGCTCTTCCTCCCAACCGGTCCGTTGCGCCAATGCAGCTGACGTAATGACACACATGCGGACTGGCTGGGCTTCTTCATGGAATCACTCACGTGACTCCGAAGTAAAATTTCAATGTGGATGATTGCTTAAAATCCATGTCTACTGAGCAGGAAGCAATTCAAATGGTAAAACATCTGACTTCCCTCTGCAATAAGGGAGGATTCATGCTTTCCAAGTGGATCAGCAACAGCTGTGTTGTATTAGAAAGCATTCCACCAGATGATAGAGCCAAGGAGACCAGGGAGTTGGATTTGGACAAAGACAATTTGCCAATGGAAAGAGCATTGGGATTGAACTGATGCATTGGACAGATGTTTTCAAGTTCAGAATCTCGATTCAAGAGGGACAATGTACTAGAAGGGGAATCCTATCTGTGATTGGTTCCATTTACGACCATCTGGGATTTCTTGCACCATTTACACTGCCAGCCAAGTTGATTTTGCAGGATCTTTGTAAGGAAAAACTTAGATGGGATGAGAGTATAATGCAAACGTCCTCTCACCGATTGACAGAATGGTTAGCAGATCTCAACAAGATCTCAGAATTCAAAGTGGACTGGTGCATGAAGCCCACAAGCTTTGGTAAGATCAGAAGTGCACAGCTGCACCATTTCTCAGGTGCCAGTGAAAGTGGCTACGGTACTGTTTCATATCTAAGACTGGTAAATGATAACAAAGAAGTACATGGTAGACAAAGGTGCTGGAGAAACTCAGCGGTTGTGGCAGCATCTATGGAGCGAAGGAAATAGGCAACGTTTTGGGCCGAAACACTTCTTCAGACTGATGCAGGTTGGGAGGGGGAGGGGGGGGCAGAGGGGGCGGGAAGAAGAAAGAAAGAGATGGAGCCAGAGTGCTGAGGGAGAGCTGGGAAGGGGAGAAGACAGCAAGGGCTACCGGAAATTGGAGAAGTCAATGTTCAAACCGCTGGGGTGCAGACTGCCCAAGTGGAATATGAACATATTGAAAAAATGTTCTCGACCAAACTGAGGCTGCGAGTATGCGGGAACTTATCTCGGGCATGAAGGATACTTACAGTGACTCCTAGGACCATGTGTCAACCATGCTGCGAGCTTGTGGAGAGCGCAAACTCTTCTAAACTTGCAAATTAGGTCGCAATAATGGGACAGGCCCTTAAAAAAGTCTGAATGCTGATATATAATGCATGCTTTTTTTCATTTTTTCATATTTGTTAAGCTTTTTACGCTCCTTTTTTAATGCCTATTAGTAATTGCCTCGTTATATATTCAGAACAATGAGGAACCAGTATGTAGTAGCCATTTAGCTTAACTCAGTATGTTATAACTATAACCAGTTACCTTTAAATTTTATCTGTCTATAATTATGTGAGTGGGATTTATTACGTAGTCGGAGGCGTGTTTGCGGCTGGGATTCTCGCGCAAGTGCCTTGGTAGTTTTTAGTTTAGTTTGAAGAAGCTTGAGGGAGAGGTCACAGCTTTTGACCATGCACGAGTTCTGCCATGCACGAGTTTGACTACAAGTAAGATCAAAATGTACTTAAACAAGAAGAGGTTTGGATGAATATATTACTAAGACAATGAAGAAATTATTTATCAAGGGATTGTTTTTTGGGAAGATTTATCTTTCAACGGCATTGAACGGCTCGTGGCGAGCTTGTGAATGCTTTTCGTTAATCTTCTAACCCCTCTCTCCAATCATAGTGGCCAGAAGAAAGATTCCTTGAATGATATAAAAAACTGCCACTACACTTTAATTCTATTATAAAATATATCATAATGGCAAACATTAATGAGATTGGACAAAGTCAGCATGGGGTTTAAAAAATTAATTAATCTCAAGAAATCAACTGGAGTTTGTTTAATTTGCAATTGAAATAATAGATATATGGGAAACAGTGTTTTTGAGCTTTCAGACGAGCTTGGATATGGTTCCACATAAGAGGTTAATGTGCAACATTAAGCAGTTAGGAAGGCAAATGGCATGTTACAGCGATGTTACTCCAGATCTGCGGCTGTGTGTGCGACTCTGGAGACTTTCGGGAGGGGGAGGGGGTGAGGACGGGATTAAAAAGCAGGTTTGTATTGCTCGTCGGAGAAGGATTTCCTCGGGCTGCTAGTCGATGAAGAAAAATCGATCGGACTTCCGTTCCAGTTTTTTTGTTTTTTTTTAAATAGCTGGGCAATTTAATCGTTGAATTAAAGTAAAGTGCGACTTCTAACACCATCAATGCCTTCAGTGTCACGAATCATAATATCAGGACAAAACAAATGGTAAATCGTTTATTTCACATATAATCTTGCTTCTTGGGGTGGCTTTAGTCTAATTTTACGATACAAAAATGTTACTGAGGCCCCATATGAATCGGCAGTGTCTAGCCTGCCGATATGGGCTTAAAATTCACGGCAATGTTCCAATCAATCACTTTCCAGAAACACCCACTCGCAAGATAAATTAAATCC
Organism: Okamejei kenojei; assembly: GCA_035221665.1. NCBI lineage: Eukaryota > Metazoa > Chordata > Chondrichthyes > Rajiformes > Rajidae > Okamejei > Okamejei kenojei. Next base: position 77,343,411 of record CM069134.1, read on the forward strand.
TCTTTTTTTGGAACAATCATGTCATGAGCATCTAAACCATCTATATTTTGTGATATTGTCTATCCATAATCAATATTTTAAATTAAATATCACAACAGTTTTAGTCATATGTATTGTGCAAAAAATAATAATTTTGATTATATTGAGATTTGGATACAGCCTTTTCTTAAGAAATGAATAGATGTTTAGATCTAGTAATTGAATTGCAAGTCAAGTCAAGTCAGATGTATTTGTCACGTGCACATAAAGTGCAGTGAAATTAACATGTCAGCAGTGATACAATAAAAAAGAACACACAATACACAATAAAAAAAATTAACACAAACATCCACCACAGCATTCATCACTGTGGTGGAAGGCACAAAGTTTGGTCAGTCATCCTCCATTTTCCCCCGTGCTCCCCTCCCGTGACCTCCGGTGAGGGCTCGCCCACTCCACTCCACGAAGAGAAGTTCCCGCTGCACCCGCGGCTGAAGCCCCGGGCGTGTCTCCGGGAAAGGCGGCACCGATACTCTATGTTAGGCCGCGAGGGAGGTAACATGGAAAAATTTGCCTCTCTATAGAGGATGCGACTGAAGCGGTTTCCCCCTTACCCCCGCACACCACCCCCCAAACAAGACATACCGAGAGACATTTAAAACATACATTAGGTCATACTAAAAAAACAAAAAAAGTTGAAAAACTAACACGCTGCTGGCAGGGTAACCGTCTCGCAGCGCCCCCACTGACCCATTTAGATTAATTTAATTGATTTGATGAAACTGATGAATATGAATTTTTTGTTGGGTATTTACTATTTGTTTTAGCGTTTAACTTTATCATTCCTATCTTTTTTCTAAAACTGCAAATAATAACTTGTTTCTGTTAATGCCCACAGGAGCCGTTTGAAGAGGAGGAGGGGGAGGAGGGGGAGGAGCGACACCCGACCGGTAAGCTTCAAAATCTAGCGCGGGGCTTGTTTTTTTCAGAGGCCCACAGGAGCCGTTGGAAGAGGAGGAGGGGGAGGAGGGACACCCGACCGGTAAGCTATAAAATCTAGCGCGGGGCTTGTTTTTTCAGAGGCCCACAGGAGCCGTTGGAAGAGGAGGAGGGGGGAGGAGGGACACCCGACCGGTTAAGCTATAAAAATCTAGCGCGGGGGCTTGTTTTTTTTTTTTTTCAGAGGCCCACAGGAGACGTTGGAAGAGGAGGAGGGGGAGGAGCGACACCCGACCGGGTAAGCTATAAAATCTAGCGCGGGGCTTGTTTTTTTCAGAGACCCACAGGAGCCGTTGGAAAGAGGAGGAGGGGGAGGAGCGACACCCGACCGGTAAGCTATAAAATCTAGCGCGGGGCTTGTTTTTTCAGAGGCCCACAGGAGCCGTTTGGAAGAGGAGGAGGGGGAGAGGAGCGACACCCGACCGGTAAGCTATAAAATCTAGCGCGGGGCTTGTTTTTTCAGAGGCCCACAGGAGCCGTTGGAAGAAGAGGAGGGGGAGGAGCGACACCCGACTGGTAAGCTATAAAAATCTAGAGCGCGGGGGTTGTTTTTTTTTCAGAGGCTTACCAAAATCCATAACATTCCATTTGGAGAAGTGGGTTTTTTTGAGGAAGCCGCTGATTGGTGGGAAGTGGACTAGAGAAAGCAGCTGAATGATGGGAAGTGGACTAGGGAAAGCAGCTGATTTACAGTCAGATCCCAGCAGTTTGTAGTGATTTTTATATTGTGTTGCTATTTGTATCCTGTGTAAGGGGGGCAGTATGAAGGCCAGGGCAGTGTACTGTTCTGGATGTCAGATGTGGGAGGTCAGGGAATCTGATAGCCCTCCAGACGTACACATCTGCGCCAGGTGTGTCGAGATGGGGCTCCTAAAGGATTGTGTTAGGAACCTGGAGCAAGCAGCTCGACGACCTCCGTCTGGTCAGGGAGAGTGAGGAGGTCATAGAGAGGAGCTGCAGGGAGGTAGTCACTCCCAGACCACAGGAGGCAGACAAGTAAGGTCACGGTTAGGAAGGGGGCAAAGGGGCAGAGGCAGGGGCTAGGAGAGTACCCCTGTGACCGTACAACCTGGAAAATAGGTACTCGGGTTTGAGTACGATTGGAGGGGACAGCCTAGCTGGGGGCAAACAACAGCGGCCGGGCCTCCGGCACGAGACCGGCCCTGATGCTCAGAAGGGTAGCAAAAAGAGGAGGGCAATTGTAATAGGGGACTCTATAGTTAGGGGGTCGGATAGGCGATTCTGTGGACGCAGTCGGGAGACCCGGATGGTAGTTTGCCTCCCTGGTGCCAGGGTCTCACATGTGTCAGAACGTGTCCAAAAGATTCTGATAAGGGAGGGAGAGGAGCCTGATGTTGTGGTACACATAGGTACCAATGACATAGGCAGAAAAAGTGACGAGGGTCCTGAAGGGAGAATTTAGGGAGTTGGGGGGAAAGTTTAAAGAGAAGGACCAAAAGGGTAACGATTTCAGGGACTACTGCCTGTGCCGCGTGACAGTGAGAGTAGGAAGGAAATGAGGTGGAGGCTAAATGCGTGGCTGAGGGACTGGTGCAGTGGGCAGCGATTCAAGTTTCTTGATCACTGGGACCTCTTTTGGGGAAGGCATGATCTGTAACGCAGAGGACGGGTTGCACTTGAACCTGAAGGGGACCAATATCCTGGCAGGGAGATTTGCAAAGGCTACTGGGGGAGACTTTAAACTAGAAAGGCAGGGGGGAGGGACTCGGGTAGAGGGGGCTAGGGGACAGGGTGTGTGGGGCAAGAGGCAGAGAAGGGGAAGCACTCGGACCCAAAATGTAGGCGAGAAAGATGAAAAAAGATAATAGACAGAGAATAAAGGATGGTGGGTTTATAAAATGTGCATATTTTAATGCTAGGAGCATTGTAAGTAAGGTGGATGAAACTTAGAGCCTGGATTGACACCTGGAAATATGATGTTGTTGCAATCAGTGAAACATGGTTTGCAGGAGGGCTGTGATTGGAAACTAAATATTCCAGGATTTTGTTGCTTCCGGGGTGATAGAATTGGAGGGACCAGAGGTGGAGGTGTTGCAGTTGCTTGTCAGAGAGGATATTACAGCAGTGCTTTGGCAGGATAGATTAGTAGGGTTCGTCTAGGGAGGCTATTTGGGTGGAACTGAGAAGTGGGAACGGTGTAGCAACACTTTTAGGGGTGTACTATAGACCGCCAAATGGGGAGCGAGAATTGGAAGAGCAAATATGTAAGGAGATAGCAGATATTAGTAGTAAGCACAAGGTAGTGATTGTGGGAGATTTCAATTTCCCATAAATAGACTGGGAAACACATTCTGTAAATGGGCTGGATGGTTTGGAGTTGGTAAAATGTGTGCAGGATAGTTTTTTGCAGCAGTACATAGAGGTACCGACCAGAGAAGGGGCAGTGCTGGACCTCCTGTTAGGAAATGAGGCAGGACAGGTGACGGAGGTAACTTTGAGGGAATGCGTGAGGATTTTAAAGGAGTGAATTGGGACACTTTGTTTCATGGGAGGATGTAGAAGAGAAATGGAGGACATTTAAAGGGGAAATTGTAAGGAGTTACAAGAATCTTTATGTCCCTGTTAGGTTGAAAGGAAATAGTAAAACTTGGAAAGAGCCATGGTTTTCAAGGGAAATTAGACACTTGTTTCGAAAAAAGAGAGATATCTACAATAATTATAGGAGGCATGGAGTAAATGAGGTGCTAGAGGAGTATAAAGAATGTAAAAAGAATCTTAAGAAATATATTAGGAAGGCTAAAAGAAGATATGAGGTTGCTTTTGGCAAGAAAGGTGAAAGTAAAATCCAAAGGGTTTCTACAGCTATATTAATAGCAAAAGGATAACGAGGGATAAAATTGGACCATTGGAGAACCAGAATGGGACCAGCTATCTGCAGAGCCAAAAGAGATGGGGGAGATATTGAACAATTTCTTTTCTTCGGTATTCCCACCCAGGAGAAGGATATTGAACTCTGTGAGTTAAGGGGAAAAAGTAGAGTAGCTATGGAAACTATGAGATTCAAAGAGGAGGAAGTACTGACACTTTTGAAAAATATATAAGGTGGATAAGTCTCCAGGTCCTGACAGGATATTCCTAGGACATAGAGGGAAGTTAGTGTAGAAATAGCCAGGAGCTATGACAGAATATTTCAAATGTCATTAGAAACGGCGAATAGTGCCCCGGAGGATTGGCGTACTGCGCATGTTGTTCCATTGTTTAAAAAGGGTTCAAAGAATAAACCTAGCAATTATATAGACCTATTAGTTAGACGTCAGTGGGGCAAATTAATGGAAAGGATACTTAGAGATAATATATATAAGCATCTGGATAAACAGGGTCTGATCAGGAACAGTCAAACATGATTTGTGCCTGGGAGGGTCATGTTTGACAAACCTTCTTGAATTTTTTTGAAGCGCGGGTAACTAGGGAAATTGATGAGGGTAAAGCAGTGGATGTTGTCTATATGGATTTCAGTAAGGCCTTTGGACACAGGTTTCCCCATGGAAGGTTGGTTTCATAAGGTTCAAATCTTTGGGTGTTAATGGCGGAGTTTAGCAAGAAGCTGGATTCAAGAATGGCTGAATGGGATATGTCAGAGAGTAAAGGTGGATGGCTGTTTTGTCCAGGTTGGAAGCTGGCGATGACCAGTGGGGTGCCTCAGGGATCTGTGTTTTGGGTCCACTGTTGTTTGTCATGTACATCAATGATCTGGATGATGGGGGTGGAAAATTGGATAAGTAAGTATGCAGATGATACTAAGATAATGTGGTATTGTGGATAATGAAGTAGATCTCCTCAAAGTCACAGAGAGATTTTGGGCCATTTGGAAAAGTGGGCTGAAAGAATGGCAGATGGAGTTTAATGCTGATAAGTGTGAAGTGCTACATCTTGGCAGGACAAATCAAAATAGGACGTACATGGTAAATGGTAGGGAATTGAGGAATGCTGTGGAACAGAGGGATCTAGGGAATAACTGAATGCAATAGTTCCCTCCCTGAAGGTGGAATCGCATGTAGATAGGGTGGTAAAGAAAGCCTTTGGTGATCTGTGCTGGGTCCTTTTATAAATCGAGCATTGAATATAGGAGTAGGGAAGTAATGTTTAAAATTGTACAAGGCATTGGTAAGACCAATTCTGGAGTATGGTGTACAATTTTTGGTCGCCTAGTTATAGGAAGGATGTCAAAAAATAATAGAGAGAGTACAGAGGAGATTTACTATGAATGTTGCCAGGGTTCCAGCAAACTATGTTACAGAGAAAGGTTGAACAAGTTAGGTCTTTATTCTTTGGAGCGCAGACAGAAGGATTAAGGGGGGGTGGGACTTGATTGAGGTCTTTAAAATGATGAAAGGGATAGACAGAGTTGACGTGGAATAAGCTTTTCCCATTGAGGGTAGGGAAGATTCAAACAAGAGGGCATGACATGAGAATAAAGGACAGAAGTTTAGGGTAACGTGAGGTGGGAAACTTCTTTACTCAGAGGGTGGTGGCTGTGTGGAATGAGCTTCCAGCAGAGGTGGTGGAGGCAGGATCAATTTTAACATTTAAAAGTAAAGTGGATAGGTATATGGACGTGAAGGGAATGGAGGGGTATGGTCTGAGTGCAGGTAGATGGGACTAGGGGAAAACAAATGGTCGGCACGGACTGGAAGGGCCGTGAGGGCCTGTCTCCGTGCTGTAATTGTTATATGGTTATATGGTTATATGGTTAATGCTCTTCAGTGTTTTTTTCCCTTTACATTTTAGATGTCTCCGAAGAAGAAATCCAAAATTGTCAATCCAAATGCTCACAAAAGAGACTGATTTAGACAGCATTTGCAGAGATTATCCAAATTTGGACCACTCCAAATGTGATGATCTACAGGACATTCTTAATGTGCAGAAAGGTATGTCATGCATGGTTTGAAGAGCAAAAACCTGTAGTTTACAATGCCAAAATTGAAAAGTTGAGGAAAAACAAGGTGTACAGAGTTGCTTATTGGTTACAATCTTTTTTACTGTCCTCGATCACAGCTTTTGTGTTAAGTCAATGGAAAAGCAATAGGGAACAAGATGCTAATTTATTTTTACGCTTTATCTGATGGGATAAATTACAGACTTGATTTTTTTAATCTAAACATTTTGTAACATTCCTACATGTTAGTTCCATGAGTTTACTCTGCCATTAAAATTGTTGAGTTTCTATCTCAATGTCTTGTCCTTAGGACTGAGATGAGGAAAAACATTTTCATTAGGACTGAGATGAGGTAAAACGGTTTTACTCAGAGAGTTGTGAATCTGTGGAATTTACTGCCACAGAAGGCAGTGGAGACCAATTCAGTGGATGTTTTCAAGAGAGAGTTAAATATAGTTCTTTGGGCTAACATAATCAAGGGATTTTGGGAGAAAGCAGGAATGGGGTAATGATTTTTGATGATCCGCCATGATCATATTGAATGGTGGTGCTGGTTCAAAGGGCCGAATGACCTACTCCTGCATCTATTTTCTATGTTTCTATGTTTCTATCCCATATTTATCTTTTTATTTGAATGAGATCTAAAGCTGATCTCCACAGCCATTCAAGAGAGATAATTCCAAATGTTCAGCACCTTCTGAATGAGGGATATTCTTGTTATTTCAGTACTAAGAGATCAATCATTTCCAGACAGTGACCCTTAGTATTATACTCCTTTGGCATGGAATCATCTCCCTGCATCTAGCCCGTTGAGCCCTTTAAGTATATTGTACATCTCAGTGAGATCGCCTCTCATTATTTGCAGCCCAATCTATTCAATTTTTTTCCTCATATCATAAGATCATATGGTCTTCTCTTCTTATGTTTGAGGCAGCAGAAGTCTGTAGCAGGATGATGCCATCCGGTTCGACATCCGTAGGTGCCCGTCCTAAAAAGAGTGCAAGCTGCTGCTGTCTCTATTTGTTGTCATTTGCCTGACTGAGGTCAGTTGACAGGGCTCACCACAAGGTGGTCGACAAAATGAGTCCCAGATCATAGGGTCATGCGATAGGAGCAGATTTAGGCCATTTGGTCCATTTACTCCGCCACGGTTGATCTATCCCGCCCTCCTAACTCCATTCACCTGTCTTTTCCCCATGACCTCTGACTCTGTCATATAACAAATCTGCCATCCTTAGAAGGTATCTGATTAATTCATGCACTCCTATAACAAAAATATCCTTCTTTAGGTAAAGAGACACATATTTCACACAATCTTCCAGCATCATCTCACCAAGATGATAGGTAATTATAATAATTATAATAATCTTTTCTCTTGTACTCAAAATCATCTGGCCACAATTTCATTAAAAAGTATATATTTCCAAACATGTCTGAGACGCTTCATCTCAAAAATATGAAACTTGTCTTAGCAGGGAAATCCAGAGCAATTTTCGAAGACATGGATTCCATTCATTGAATCATTACGAGGATAGTATGGTGCAACACAATTTTGGAATTAAACCGACTTACGACTTCACATTATTCAGATATTTTGGCTCTATTGCAGGAGCACAACCCGACAACCTATCTTTCAGTAATAAATCTGAAGGCCTTGTGAGCTTAGAAAAGGCAGGATCCTTTTCCAATTCTGAATAATTATCAATGGCAACAGTTTGAGAATCACTATATTGTCAAATGAGAACGATCTTCCAGTTTCCTCCTCCTTCTTCTTCACAGGCAGTCTTTTGGCATCAGAGAGAACTTAATTCCCAAAAATGACACAATGTGCTGCAGTAACTCAATGGGTTAGGCAGGATCTCTGGTGATCATGGATAGGTGACGTTTTTGAGTCAGCCCCCTTCTTCAGTATGTAGAAGGGTCTTGACCTCAAAAAGTAATCTATCCTTGTTCTCCAGAGATGTTGCCTGACTTGCTGAGTTACTCCAGCACTTTGTGTCATTTTTTGGAAATCAGCTTTTGCAGTTCCTTACATCTACAGAACTGCATTCCATTCTAGTTCAGAGTTCTGAGGTGACTCTAGATGGGAACCACTGTTTCTTCCCTACCTGGGACATGACTGGCTTTTGGGTGGGTATCCTGTGATGTGGTGCATTCCTTCCTTCTACTAGACTTCTTTGCACACTTGATGCATGAGCTTGAGGTTTTCTCTATTATTCTGAATGCTTCTCCTTCACTTTGAGAAGTTACGAGCTTCAGAGTCACAAGCATTTTACCTGGAATGGAAGGCTATATTTATAAAGAGTAATTGAATAGGCTGAACTTAATTCCATTGGAACCCTAGGAGACTGAGGAGTGCGCTCATAGACATTTGTGTGAGGGGGTAGGGATAGAATTGATAGTCAGTATCTTTTTTTTCTGAAGGCATGGGAGTCTGGAGCAAAGAAGCATAGGTTTAAGGTAAGAAGAAGAGATCTGAGGAGTAAGTGGTTACCAGGACAAGTTGCCAGAGGAGGTGTGGGAGGCAGATACAATTACAACATTTAAACAACGTTTGGACAGATACTTGGCTATGAAAATCATGGAGGGAAATGGGCCTATGGTTCATAACATACTTAATTGCCACATGTGCAAAACACAGTGAAATTATTTTTTGAGTCCCCAGATTTGGCACCAGTTCCAAAGTCCAGTCCGTGCTCTAGGTCTTATGGAGCGGTGTCCAATCCAAGCGAGTCCCAGGCTGCCCCAGTGGCCTCCAGGCATCACCTATGTCTGGATCATTCAGCGATCCAACATCCCTCTCATCGCCCGAAAACCTTTGTACCTCCCGCAGCCAATCTTGAGGGTGCAGAAGGCAAGACCTAGGTTCACCTTCCTACCGGCCTTGCGACCATCATCACTTGCGTACTCATCTTCGGTTCCCCGGTCTTCAGGGGACAAGCAGGGGGAGGGCTCAGCAGCTTCCAACCTACAGGCCACGGCCCGCCATGTCTTTCTGGATCCGGCTACACAGCCCGCTGGTCTTTCTGCAAGAAGGCCTGTAAGAGGACCTAGTTCAGTTTAATTTATTTTCACATGTACCGAGATACAATGAAAAGCTTCAGGTACAGTGAAAGTGTGATTAGCATAGGTAGGCATCATGGTTGACATTGACAAAGAAGGCTAAAAGAGTGTTATGTGCTGTGCAATTCTATAATTCTGTGGAAGAGTGATGATGTTGCTCTTCTTCCATGAGGCTTTGAGAACATGCTTGAATCTTCTCCTCAGTTTGTTCTGAGGGGAAGATTACAATTAATTATAATCTCTTCTCAGATGAGAATCTGGAAAACTGTGTCTGTCTCAAGATTGTGCTATTAAGATTGCACAAAGGTTCAAAGGTTCATTTATTGTCACATACACCAATTAGTGTAGTAAAATTCAGGTTGCCATTGCAGCACACTAATAAGAATACAACATAACATTATAAAGAAATTTAACATAAGACATAAAGACATCCCCCCACAATGGTACTCACTGTGAGGGAAGGCACAAAGTCCAGTCCCCATCCCCTTGTCCACCCATAGTCGGGCCTATTGAGGCCTCCGCAGTCGCCGCTACGGGGCCCGATGTTTCAGGCCCTTCTCGCCGGGTGATGGTGCTCCGGTGTCGGGAGAACCCTCTCAGTGGCTTGGGATGCCTGAAATGGACGCATCCTTACTGGAGACCGCGGCTTCCGAAGCCAACAGGCCGCGCTGGACGGATCCCAGGCTCCTGATGTTAAGTCAGTGCCGCCGCCCGCGGCTGGCCGCTCCACTGTCCCGTTTAAGATGTGACTTGCCAAATCGAGTTGACTGAATATAACTCGGGCCTTAATGCTGGGTATGTTGATCTGTGAGAGGTCACTGATATGGTTCAATTATCCTTCCAGTGGGTTTGAAAGATCGCGAGTAGAATGCATTTGTTGGTATCTATCTGGTGCCTTGAACTGCCTGCTTTAGGTAGATGAAATTTCCAAAGCACAGGATGCCAACAATATTGGCTTCCTCTGCTGCCCTGTCGATAATTCGTTTTTTCCTGAGATTGATGCCTTAATCTTCAAACATCCTTTTTATCAGTCAGTCAAAGGCATTAAAGGCTCTGATACACTTCATGATCAATTCATGCCTTCTCTGACGGGTTGTTCTTGGGATATGGGAATGGGGCCATGTTTTCCAGGGTCTTGCTGTAAGCCTTTACTATCAGGGAGCAGTACTGTACAGCAGGGCTGTTTGACGTCTAAATTTAATGAGCTATTCTTTGACTAAAGATAATTAAGAAAGATGTTTCTCCGACTTAATTAACTACAAAAGTGATTTGGTTGGTGCTGATTGAAAATATGTGACCTAGGAACCAATCAAGCTTGGGATTAAAATAAGCTGCATTTCATTGTTTAATTATTCAAAGTTAACATGTGGTTATGGCGGCGATGCTTTGGTCTGAATGTTTAATTTTGACTCACAGTTTTTCACAGTATTAAATGCTCCTTACAGCTTAATTATTGTATTTTGCCTTTAGTCAGTCTGTTATGTTGCCAGCTTTTTAAAAATGTAGTTGGAATCTAAACTTCAAAGCTAATATTTCAAACTTCAAATTGCAGAGTAAATCTAGCATTTCGATTAATTTCACACACTCTGAGACCTTTTTAAAATTAATTGTGCTGTTAAAATGATTTATCAATGTTATTTATAGCAAAAGCAGAGGATTATGATAATTTGTTTAAAAAAAAGACTCATTAAAACAACCTCGTATGTAATTAAATTAAGCACAATGCGAGTCCTCTTCAATTATCATGCTCCAACAGTACTGCAATAAAGTATTTATAGATGAACCAACCTCTCTGTTGGGTTGTTTCATTGCTGTTTAATTGGCAGCCCATTTATTAAGACAGGTGATAAAGTTTCTTCCTATTGGCTCTGCGCAAACTCAATTTAATTAAAAATGAGAGAGGAAAGGAAAAGAGCACCAGCCATCATGAATTGTTTGCTCACATCTTTCAATTAAGAAGCACCCCACCTTCCTGATAAGACAACTAATCAGGCACCTAGACACATCTTAAACTTCAAAGCCGTTGCTAAATGTTATGATGGGCGATTCTTTGTTGATGCTGGAAAGGTGGGCACAGCATCTTTAATAGGGACAGCATCTTCTCCCACCAGATGCTGTGCCTATTAAATCAATAGGTTTCATCAAATGTGTTATCAAGGAATAAGGAGCAAAGCCAGGTGGATAGAACTCAAGTGCAGATCAGTAACAATGTAATTTAGTATTGCAGCATGGAAACAGGCTTGTGGACACACTAAGTCAGTGCCAACCATCTGTTTACTTGTTCTATGTTATCCCACTTTCTCATCCAGTCCTTTGTCATTCTTTCAGAGCAATTATCAGAGGCCAATTAATCTATGGACCCATGTGACTTTGGGATGTTGGAGGAAAATGGAACATCCAGAGGAATAGTATGCTGTCATGGTGAGAACATGCAGGAGGAGTGGGGGAGAGAATGTGAGGTTACCCACTTTGGTGGCAAAAACAGGACGGCAGATTATTATCTGAATGGCGTAAAGTTGGGAAAAGGGGAAGTACAACGAGATCTGGGGATCCTTGTTCACCAGTCACTGAAAGTAAGCATGCTGGTACAGCAGGCAATGAAGAAAACATGGTATGTTGACCTTCATAATAAGAGGAGTTGTGTATAGGAACAAAGAGGTTCTTCTGCAGTTGTACAGGGCCCTAGTGAGACCACACCTGGAATGTTGTGTGCAGTTTTGGTCTCCAAATTTGAGGAAGGCCATTCTTGTTATTAAGGGAGTGCAGCATAAGTTCACAAGATTAATTCCCAGGATGGCACGACTGTCATATGTTGATAGAATGGAGCGGCTGGGCTTCTATACTCTGGAATGTAGAAGGATGAGAATTTGGAAGGATGATCTTATTGAAACATATAAGATTATTAAGGGATTGGACACACTAGAGGCAGGAAACACGTTCCTGATGTTGGGGGAGTCCAAAACCTGAGGCCACAGTTTAACAATAAGGGGTAGGCCATTTCGAACAGAGATGAGGAAAAACTTTTTCACCCAGGGAATTGTGAATCTGTGGAATTCTTTGCCTGAGAAGGCAGTGGAGGCCATTTCTATGGTTGTGTTCAAGAGACTGTTAGATCTCTTAAAGATAGCAGAGTCAAGGGATATGATGAGAAGGCAGGAACGGGGTACTGATTGTGGATGATCCCCCATGATCTCAGTGAATGGTGGTGCTGGCTCGAAGGGCCAAATGGCCTATTCCTGCACCCATTGTCTATCGTCTATTGTCTATTGACATATGAAGTGATGTCTGAAGGAGGATCTCGGCCACAGTTTAAGAATAAGGAGTAAGCCATTTAGAACGGAGACGAAGAAACACTTTTTTCTCACAGAGAGTGGTGAGTCAGTGGAATTCTCTGCCTCAGAGGGCTGTGGAGGCAGGTTCTCTGGATGCTTTCAAGAGAGAGCCTCTTAAAGATAGGGGAGAAGGCAGGAATATGGTGACAAGGCAGGAACAGGGGACTGATTGGGGATGATCAGCCATGATCACATTGAATGGCGGTGCTGGCTCGAAGGACCAAATGGCCTACGCCAGCACCTATTGTCTATTGTCGACCCTGTGTTTTGGGAAGTCCAAGGCCAAAACAGCAAAAAATGTCCAAAAGGACAATACTCAGCAGGAAGGATGTGCCTCATAATCCATTGAGGATGTCATCTGTCGGCTCTCAAAACTGGAAAATCTGATTGAGAGGGTGGTTGAAGGGAATGTGCTCCGCACACAGGCGACCGATATAGGTAGTTCCAGTCGGATGTCTGAGGTGGCAATACCTGGTCCAGGGTTACATTATGATGTCGCCTGCTCAGAGTAGGGGAGTTTTGAAGATTATTATGTGGTAGACTCTGACTGTGGGGAAGTCGACAATGAACTTAAATTCCCTCAACAAGTAGATGATATGCTTCAACTCAAGTGTAAAAAGGAGCTGCCGGCACTTGTGACAAGATTTGCCATCCCTTCGGGGATAGGAGGATCGTTAGAGGAAAAACAGGCAAGTAGCATTGATTACTTGATTTTTCATCAGTTGAATGAGAAGAACGTGCAGGACACTGCTGGAAAGTATGCTAGTCCTGAATACTGCCAGACACTGGAGGTTCCAAAGGTTAATGCCACCATTTGGGGCAATCTGAATGGCAAAACAAAGTCAAAAGACTTAAAACTCCAGCAAGTTCAGAGATTTCTCACAAGACGGATTATGGCCTTTGTAAGGTCGAGGGATGGAACTCGGCAGTCTTAACATTAAGATGCCTTAACACTTCTGTGTAATGCATAGTTTGAACTCAATTGTGTTCGCAAAGATGGTATAAGGCCTGTGATCAACCCAATATATGCTCATTTGTGCAAGGCAAGTAATGTGCAGTCTGCGAAGTATCTCTTTGGAGATGATTTGAGCAAACAAGTAAAAGACTTGCAAGAGGCTGCTGTGGGTGTGGTAAAAACAATCAATCAGTTTTATTCATCACTTGCACATAAAGTGCTAGCGAAATGAATTTGCCAGCAGCGGTACAATAAAAAAGAACACCCAAAAACACAATAAAAATTTAACACAAACATCCACCACAGCATTCATCACTGTGGTGGAAGGCACAACATTTGGTCAGTCCTCCTCCATTTCCCCCATGGACACCTTTGTGGGTAAGACTCCCATCCACCGGCATGCATATCATCCCTAACAAGCTAACGGCAGAAACTGCTACACTGGGGCTGGTTGGAGCACCATGCCTACACAATTAAATCAAGCCAGAGGCCTTTTTTATGCACAGGTTCACAATGCTCACCATGGAGGCAGCGCATTCCACATACTCAGTCTTGTTCCCCAGCAGGCCACAATGCCAGAGCCTAAGGCATAGAGCCAAATCTAGCGGCTCAGCACTTCAACTCCCCCTCCCATTCCGAATCCGGCCTTTCTGGCCTGGGCCTCCTCTATGGCCAGAGTGAGGATCACTGTAAATTGGAGGAGCAGCACCTCATATTTTGCTTGGGCAGCTTGCACCCCAGCAGTATGAACATTGACTTCTCTAATTTCAGGTTGTCTCTGCTTTCTCCTCCCCTTCTCAGCTCTCCCTCAGCCCACTGTCTCCGCCTATTCCTTTCTTCTTCCCGCCCCCACCCTCACATCAGTCTGACGAAGGGTCTTGACCCGAAACATTGCCTATTTCCTTTGCTCCATAGATGCTGCCTGACCCGCTGAGTTTCTCCAGAATTTCCGTCTACGAGCAAAATCTAAGGTCAGCTGACTATTGGTCAACCGCCTAAGGCCGTTGACATATGTGAATATTATTTCATCAGTCGCATGAGATGTACTGATGATAGTTAAGTCGGAGGTAGATTGAGACTGTTCAAAAACAGGTGGGGACAGATAATCTCTGATCCTTTCATTTTACAAATCATAAATGGTTATAAGATTGAGTTTCTGATTGACCAATTTCCTCCGTGGCAAGAGAAGCCAAGACTCCCGTACATACGGTCTAAAGAGGAAACTATGGCTATCCAAGTTGAAATAGAGAAGATTACACAAAAAGGGTGTGATTGAGCAGTCTGCCCATGAACAAGAGGGGTATATTTCAAATATCTACTCAAGGTTGAAGAAAAGTAGAGGATACCGAATCTAGGATTTGGCTAGTCTGAACGTGCTTGGAATATAACCATTTTAAGATGGATAATTTTCATTCAGCAAAATAGCTGATTACAGAGGATTGCTTTATGGCCTCAATCGATCTCGAAGATTCGAGTACCAATACACGAGAGTCACAGGAAATATCTGGCAAGGTCAGTTGTGGCAATTTAAGGCTCTACTTAATGGGTTGAGTTCAGGCCTAGGCTATTTATAAGATTTTAGGCCAGTGTTTGCCCTACTCAGATCTAAGGGCATATTGTCATGGGGTTTATAGATGACATGCTGATTGTAGGGAAGAAAATAAAAGTATATTTGGTCAAGAGGAACAATGTGGATTTGCATTCAGAAATCAAGTGTATGCAAAGACAGAAACAGATATGTGTATTTGTTTAACAAAGGAAAATTGAGGAAATGTCAAGACCCAGATCTTCATTGTTGTATATCAATAACCTGCAGCCTTTTATTCTCCACTTATCAACTTCCAGGCTCTGTCACAATCTCCGGTATCTACCTATCACTTGCTGGTTCTTGCTCCACCACTCTGCTGCAGCCATATTATTTCCCTCCACAGATACATTGAGTTCCTCCAGCAGCTACAATATCTTATTTTGCTGATGTTATTGACAGCTATTAACATTTCTGATTCAGTGCAAACTATTAAAATTGTGAAAATATTTTTTGGATTGTAAATATCATTACAGATTTTCAGTGTACTGCTTTTTTTCCCCCTTACTTCCTATTTTAATCCAATTTCTTAACGCTGTTTATGTATTTTTCTGTACTTGATCTCGCATTAAAACCACCCTCTTTGATGACCATAATCCCCCCCCCCCCCCCTTTCCGTTGAGTTTAGTTTATAGATACACTGCAAATATCACTGTACCTTAATTGGTACACGTGACAAAATATCTTTAAACCTTTGAAACAGGCCCTTTGGCACCAACCAGCAATCCCCACATAATAGCATTATCCTACATACACTAAGGACAATTTTTACATTTACCAAGGCAATCTGCACAAATTTGGAGTGTGGAAAGAAACCAAAGATCTTGGAGAAAATCCATGCAGGGAGAACATACAAATTCCATACAGACAGCTCCCGTAATTAGGATCGTACCTAGACCTCCGGCGTTGCAAGCATTGTATGACAGCAACTCCACTGCAGAGTGCACTGTACTTCCCATGATTTAATTGGCTGCTACTGTTATGGAATAACATAGAAACATAGAAAGTAGGTGCAGGAGTAGGCTATTTGGCTCTTCGAATCTGCACCGCCATTCAATATGATCATGGCTGATCATCCAACTCAGTATCCTGTACCTGCCTTCTCTCCATACCCCCTGATCCTTAGTGATAATTTAGCATCAAACAGGAAATTAGAAATGCATGCAACGAAGATAAAACCGTTATAATGGGTGACTTCAATCTACATAAAGATTGGGTGAATCAAATTGGCAGGGGTGCTGTGGAAGAGGATTTCTTGGAATGTATGTGGGATAGTTTTCTAAACCAACATGTGGAGGAACCAACGAGAGAGCAGGCTATTCTAGACTGGATATTGAGTAATGACGAAGGGTTAGTTAGCAGCCTTGTTGTACGTGGCCCCTTGGGCAAGAGTGACCATAATATGGTTGAGTTCTTCATTAGGATGGAGAGTGACATTGTTAATTCAGAAACATGGGTCCTGAACTTAAAGAAAGGTAACTTTGAGGGTATGAGACGTGAATTGGCCAAGACCGACTGGCAATTGATTCTTGAAGGGTTGACGGTGGATGTGCAATGGAAGGCATTTAAAGACTGCATGGATGAACTACAACAATTGTTCATCCCAGTATGGCAAAAGAATAAATCAGGGAAGGTGGCGCATGCGTGGATAACGAGGGAAATCAGGGATAGTATCAAAGAACAAGATGAAGCGTACAAATTAGCCAGAAAAGGCAGCCTACCAGGGGACTGGGAGAAATTCAGAGACCAATGGAGGAGGACAAAACGCTTAATTAGGAAAGGGAAAATGGAGTATGAAAGAAAACTGGCAGGAAACATAAAAACTGACTGCAAACGTTTCTATCGATATGTGAAGCGCAAAAGATTAGTTAAAACAAATGTAGGTCCCTTGCAGTCAGAAACGGGTGAATTGATCATGGGGAACAAGGACATGAGCAGACCAATTGAATAACTACTTTGGTTCTGTCTTCACTAAGGAAGACATAAATAATTTGCTGGAAATAGCAGAGGATCGCGGGTCAAATGAGATGGAGGGAATGAGTGAAATCCAGGATAGCCGGAAAGTGGTGTTGGGTAAATTGAATGGATTAAAGGCCGATAAATCCCCAGGGCCAGATAGGCTGCATCCCAGGGTACTTAAGGAAGTAGCCCCAGATATAGCAGATGCCTTAGTGATAATTTTTTTAAACTCTTTAGATTCTGGAGTAGTTCCTGAGGATTGGAGGGTAGCTAATGTAACCCCACTTTTTAAAAAGGGAGGGAGAGAGAAAACGGGGAATTACAAACCAGTTAGTCTAACATCGGTAGTGGGGAAACTGCTGGAGTCAATTATTAAAGTTGGGATAGCAGCGCATTTGGAATGTGGTGAAATCATTGGACAAAGTCAGCATGGATTTACGAAGGGTAAATCATGTCTGACGAATCTTATTGAATTTTTTGAGGATGTAACTAGTAGAGTGGATAAGGGAGAAGCAGTGGATGTGTTGTATCTGGACTTTCAGAAGGCTTTCGACAAGGTCCCTCACAAGAGATTGGTATACAAACTTAAAGCACACGGTATTGGTGGTTCAGTATTGATGTGGATAGAGAACTGGCTGGCAGACAGGAAGCAAAGGGTAGGAGTGAACGGATTCTTTTCAGGATGGCAGACAGTGACTAGTGGGGTGCCGCAAGGCTCAGTGCTGGGACCCCAGCTATTTACAATATACATTAATGATTTGGACGAGGGAATTAAATGCAACATCTCGAAGTTTGCAGATGACACGAAGCTGGGGGGCAGTGTTACCTGTGAGGAGGATGCTAGCAGGCTGCAGGATGACTTGGATAGACTGGGCAAATGCATGGCAGATGCAGTATAATGTGGATAAATGAGCGGTTATCCACTTAGGTGGCAAAAACAGGAAGGTAGACTATTATTTGAATGGTGACCGATTAGGAAAAGGGGAGATGCAGCGAGACTGGGTGTCATGGTACACCAGTCATTGGAAGTAGGCATGCAGGTGCAGCAGGCTGTGAAGAAAGTGAATGGTATGTTGGCATTCATAGCAAAAGGATTTGAGCACAAGAGTAGGGAGGTTCTACAGCATTTGTACAGCATCTTGGTGAGGCCACACCTGGAGTATTGCGTACAGTTTTGGTCTCCTAATCTGAGGAAAGGCATTCTAGCCATAGAGGGTGTACAGAGAAGGTTCACCAGACTGATTCCTGGGATGGCACGACTTCCATATGAAGAAAGACTGGATAGACTTGGCTTGTACTTGCTGGAATTTAGAAGATTGAGGGGTGATCTCATAGAGAGTTACAAAATTCTTAAGCGGTTGGACAGGCTAGATGCAGGAAGATTGTTCCCGATGTTGGGGAAGTCCAGGGCAAGGGGTCACAGTTTAAGGATAAGGGGGAAGTCTTTTAGGGCTGAGATGAGAAAATCGTTTTTCACACAGAGTGGTGAATCTGTGGAATTCTCTGCCACAGAAGGTAGTTGAGGCCAGTTCGTTGGCCATATTTAAGAGGGAGTTGGATGTGGCCCTTGTGGCTGAAGGGATCAGGGGGTATGGAGAGAAGGCAGGTACAGGATACTGAGTTGGATGATCAGCCATGATCATATTGAATGGTGGTGCAGGCTCGAAGGGCCGAATGGCCTGCTCCTGCACCTAATTTCTATGTCTCTATGTTTCTATCCCTTTAGCCACAAGATACACATCTAACTCCTTCTTAAATATGGCCAATGAACTGGCCTCAACTACATTCTGTGGCAGAGAATTCCACAGATTCGGCACTCTCTGTGTGAAAAATGATTTTCTCATCTCGGTCCTAAAAGACTTCCCCCTTATCCTTAAACTGTGACCCCTTGTTCTGGACTTCCTCAGCATCGGGAACAATCTTCCTGCATCTAGCCTGTCCAACTCCTCAAGAATTTTGTAAGTCTCTATAAGATCCCCCCTCAATCATCTAAATTCCTGTGAGCACAAGCCGAGTCTATCCAGTCTTTCTTCATATGGAAGTCCTGCTATCCAGTCTTTCTTCATATGGAAGTCCTGCCATCCCAGGAATTAGTCTGGTGAACCTTCTCTGTACTCCGTCTATGGCAAGAATGTCTTTCATCAGATTAGAAAACACTTCACATTGATCTGTGACTTAACCACATTTGCTCCACATCTTTTAATACTTTTTGTTAGCAATTAACAATTGTATTAACTGTATGCTTTTGAGAATTCCTATCTTATACAAACTTCCAGGTGGAGACATTTCTAACTTCACTTCTAAAAGACCTGACCTTTATTTTTTCGCTGGCATGAAACTCTACAACCAATGTAAGCAGTTTATCTTTATTGGCCATTTCATTTTCCATTATTATCTAGATGACATCAATCAAATCCTTTTATTATCTGACAAATGGGCTCAGAATTGCCTAAAGGTCTCCTTGCTAAGCAATGTTCGGCTCTATGCACCACACTCTAGGTATGGACTAATCAGCATGGCATCCACCAACTTGTATTCTTATTAGAAATAAGGGCATACATTTCATTGATCAAGATGTACTTGGCGGGCTGAAAGGCTTCAAAGACTCTAGTCTTTTGATTATTTCCTTGCACGACGTTTTAATCTTATAAGCTAACACTGATTCCCTCTAGAGCTGCACAGTTAATCATTCAGAAGCTAATCCTTTTCTTTTCCATTTTGAAGTAAAATCATGTGAGTTTTGCAATGGGTATGTTATTAGGCATATTCTCACCAGCTATAGGACCTCCAATATTTTACTTCGGAGTCACGTGAGTGATTACGCGAAGAACCCCGCCAGTCCACATGTGCGTTATTACGTCCGATGCATGGCGCAGCGACCAGCTGGGAGACGCATCGCTCCTCCAGCAGTAAGTTTAAAAACCCTCAGGTAAGTGTAAAACTTAGAAGGAGGTCATTTTCTGCGCTTGGTAATTCTTGTTCCAGGAGCAAGGTCGAGTATAGAGAAAGCGTCAAAGGTGAAGTCAAGGCGAGTCACCGGGAGAGTAGTTGTGGAACACCGCGGGAGTGTGGGTAGCGGGCGGCCGCCTATCTCACCTACCGAGTCGCTGGCAGTACGACCAGTGACTGCAGACTTGGTGCCTGAGAGCACTGTGGCTGCACCATTGGGGCAGAAAGCCACCAAAAAGTCTGCACGGCCCATAGACTCGGATGAGTGGGGCCGGGAGGGTTCCACTCCGATAATGGATAACATCTTTGGATGATTGTCCAGGATGGAGCTCCTAATGGAGAGGATGCTCCACCAAGATATACTCCAGCAGGAGGAGTTGTGTCAGCGCGGGTCTCCTCGGGGGCCCGTGCCAGCGGCACCTGTATCAGGGCTGCTTAATGTCTCCCTCTCGGAGGAGTAGAGCATGCGGGGTCAGTTTTAATCTGACGCCAAGTCCGTGGGTATAGCCATGGAGTATACCCCAAGGGATGAAAGGCACGAGCCAGAAGTGCCAGTCATAGCAGCAAGATTTGCTATCCCCACAGAAACAGGGGAACCGCTGGGTGAAGAGTTGGCCGCAAGTATATATTACCTGGCCTCACACCAGCTTCAAGAGCATGCTATGGAGGAAACATCCAAAAAACATGAGACGCCTGCCAACTGTATCCTGCTCAAAGTACCGGCAGTTAACCACGCCATCTGGTGTCACATGGGCGTAGGTATCAGAGCTCATGAACTGAGGCTTCAGAGGATACTGAAGCTGCTCAACTCGGGCATTACAGCGTTCGCCAGGTCGGTGGATGGAGGGCACCTGTCTGATGTACAGCAGGATGCCCTGGCCCTCATGTGCAAAGCACATTTTGAGATACATTGCCTGAGAAAGACTGCCATCCACCCTACTATCAAACCTAAGTTTGCAGCTCTGTGCAAACCCAGCGATATCCAGCCACCGAATCTGCTGTTCGGTGAAGATCTTTCAAAAAGAGTCAAGGAGCTGGACGACGAGGCAAGAACGGTCAGACTCATCGAAGCACCGATGACCAGCAAAACCTCGCTTCGGCAGCAGCACCCCAACAAATGGTTCGCTGAAACCTGTTCAGGTCATGGACCAAGCCGGCCATTCACAAATATGCACAGCTGGTGCACTCCAACAGGGGCACGGGCAAACATGACCTTACCCCCCCAAAAACCGGGGACAGAAAATTCCACCAGTAACCATGAAGGTAGGTGGGTCTGGTTCTTGTCAGAACATATTAAGTGGGGAACACCTACAAGTTGGGGGGAGATTACACTTGTTCTTGAAGGAATGGTATGGGATAACATCAGATCCATTTATACTGCACAGTATACAAGGGTTTCAAATTGAATTCCTTCCCAATTTGCGTACACCCACACAGCATACACCAAGCCGGACATTGTTTTTTTCACAACAAGAGAATTTGGAGGCACAATCTGAAATTGAAATGTTATACAAAAAAAGGGGTAATTGAGAAGGCGGTTCACCAATCTGACCAATTTGTGTCTAATATTTGTCCTAGGCCAAAGAAGGATGGTGGATGTCGAATCATCCTTCACTTAACGAGCTTTAATCCCTTTGTGCAGTATAAACATTTGAAAATGGAAACCTTTGTTACTGCCAAACAACTGATTTCCAGAGGATGTTATATGGCAAATATAGATCTTAAAGATGCATATTATTCAATGCCTGTTCATAAGGATCATCGGAGATATTTGAAGTTTACCTGGATGAGGCAATTATGGCAACGTAAAACATTGCCTAATGGGTTAAGCTCAGCCCTAGATTATTTACAAAACTGTTAAAACCAGTGCTGGGGCTAGTCTGGGCTCAGTCATATTGTAATGGCTTATTTTGGATGATATCTTAATCATAGGGAAGACTCGGGAAGAAGCTGAATTATCTGTTTCAGCTGTTAAACTCATGTTCGAGAGATTGTGGTTTCTCATCCATCCAGTTAAATCCAAAATGATACCAGTTAGAGTTATTGATTATTTGGGATTCACCATTAACTCAACTCACATGTTTGTGACTCTGCTCAGCGGCAAGAGATTAGACTTAATTGAAGGCTGTAACAAGCTCGTGGAGGAGCAGCAACCTTCAATTAGACAGGTGGCGAGCATGATTGACAAATTAGTGGCTGCCTTCCCAGCTGCACAGTTTGGACCTTTGCATTAACAAAATTTACAACATGCAAAGGAGCAGGCACAAAGAATACATGCAGGTCATTTTGACAGGCCCATGCAATTACCAGCTGAAGCCTTTGCTGAAGTGCAATGGTGGATAGTGAACATTTTGAGTTGCTTCAGTAAAGTTCTGATTGAGAAATCTTCAGTAGTTTTCCAGACTGATGTTAGTGCCCTAAGATGAATATGTTACTGATACAATCTCTAGCTGTGGAGGCAGATGGAATATGCATGAGGCATTTATTCTTCAATCATATGGGATTCATTATTTAGAACTGTTGGGAGCATTCTATGGTCTTAAGGCTTATTGTACTAGTATTATGCGTCACTTGCATGTTCAGCTTCAGATTGACAACACTACGGCAGTGGCGTATGTTAATTACACGGGTGGAATCAAGTCAGAATCTTGTGATAGATTGGCTAACCTTATTTGGCACTGGTGTATTACAAGAAACATTTGGGTTTCAGCTAGCTACCTACCAGGTAGATTCAACATGGTGGCGGACACCAGGTTATGCAAATTCAATGACAACACAGAATGGATGTTGAATCATGATGTATTTCATAATATTGTTGCTCGGTATGGGATGCCAAATATCGATTTTTTTGCATCCAGACTCAATCACCAGTACCGAAGTATGTTTCATGGGAACCAGACCCAGGCGCAGTAGCGGTAGATGCATTCTCGCTACACTGGGGTGGAATGTTGAGGTGGATTTCTATTCTACCATGATCATTGCACGATTCCACCTGGCTCCTGTGTACTCACAGCACTGCGTGCTGATAATCCAGTACCGACCGCTATCGTGAACAAACTACACAACAACTTTACTTACTTAACAAGATATTTATCACATACAAACACTCTACACAATTCTATCAGCTATACTAGATAAATGGCGTTTGTTCTATCACCGGTGCTTACCCTCAGACAGCACCGGTGAGAGTCGCACACCGCTACTCACCAACCCGCTCGAGCGTGGAGATCGTGAGTCGACCCCTTGGTCTCTCCCCCCCGTCCTTCGCTGCGCTCTTTTATACAGTTCTTATCTAACTTTGCAAGCCGCGTCTGTCACTTGTTTACTCCAATGTACCCTGCGGTACCAGAAGTGACCGGTACCCAGAAGTGACCGGTACCCAGAAGTGACCGACATTCTTAGAACTTCGAGAGCATCCTGTTCCCTACCCACCCCATTAACACTGTTATCTGTCATATGTCAGGCAGTCATTTCTTAAAGTGTTTACAACTTCGAAATACATTTTAAACATTTAAGTTCTCAAATAATACATTTCAATACATGTGATTACAAGGTAATACAGACAGTTTCCACACACTGGGGTGGAATGTTTTTATATGCATTTTCCCCATTTTGCCTCATCAGTCAGTGCTTGCTCAACATCAAGCAGGACTCCGCCTCAGGAGATTTGGTGGTACCCAGCTGGCCTACTCAGCCATGGTTCCCACTCGTTTTGGGAATAATAACACAGCCTCTTATGACTGTCCCGAAATGTAGTAACCTACTGGTGCACCCTATAACTGGGGAACAACATCCATTATATGACCGTATTGATCTATTGATTTGCAGATTCTAAGGAGGTCATACCTGGGGCTTGGACAATCCGATCATACCGTGGATGTGATCACTGCGGCCTGGAGGGACAGTACCAAAAAACAGTACATATCTCATGTCAGGAAATGGGAGGTGTTCTGCTTACGGGGGAACATAACATATCACACGGCATGCATCTCAGATGTGCTAGAGTTTCTGTCAACGCTATATTTTAACCATATAACCAAATAACATATAACCATATAACAATTACAGCACGGAAACAGGCCCTCACGGCCCTTCCAGACCGTGCCGACCATTTGTTTTCCCCTAGTCCCATCTACCTGCACTCAGACCATACCCCTCAATTCCCTTCACGTCCATATACCTATCCACTTTACTTTTAAATGTTAAAATCGATCCTGCCTCCACCACTTCTGCTGGAAGCTCATTCCACACAGCCACCACCCTCTGAGTAAAGAGGTTCCCCCTCACGTTACCCCTAAACTTCTGTCCCTTAATTCTCATGTCATGCCCTCTTGTTTGAATCGTCCCTACCCTCAATGGGAAAAACGTATCCACGTCAACTCTGTCTATCCTTTTCATCATTTTAAAGACCTCAATCAAGTCCCCCCTTAACCTTCTGCGCTCCAAAGAATAAAGACCTAACTTGTTCAACCTTTCTCTGTAACATAGTTGCTGGAACCCTGGCAACATTCTAGTAAATCTCCTCTGTACTCTCTCTATTTTGTTGACATCTTTCCTATAATTAGGCGACCATAATTGTACACCATACTCCAGAAATGGTCTTACCAATGCCTTGTACAATTTTAACATTACTTCCCTACTCCTATATTCAATGCTCTGATTTATAAAGGCCAGCACACCAAAGGCTTTCTTTACCACTCTATCTACATGCGATTCCACCTTCAGGGAACTATGCACAGTTATTCCTAGATCCCTCTGTTCCACAGCATTCCTCAATTTCCTACCATTTACCATGTACGTCCTATTTTGATTTGTCCTGCCAAGATGTAGCACTTCACACTTAACAGCATTAAACTCCATCTGCCATCTTTCAGCCCACTTTTCCAAATGGCCCAAATCTCTCTGTAGACTTTGAAAATCTACTTCATTATCCACAACACCACCTATCTTAATATCATCTGCATACTTACTTATCCAATTTTCCACCCCATCATCCAGATCATTGATGTACATGACAAACAACAGTGGACCCAACACAGATCCCTGAGGCACCCCACTGGTCACCGGCTTCCAACCTGACAAACAGCCATCCACCATTACTCTCTGACATCTCCCATTCAGCCACTGTTGAATCCATCTTGCTACTCCGCCATTAACTCCCAAA
The DNA here is from genome assembly GCA_035221665.1 of Okamejei kenojei. Taxonomy (NCBI): domain Eukaryota; kingdom Metazoa; phylum Chordata; class Chondrichthyes; order Rajiformes; family Rajidae; genus Okamejei; species Okamejei kenojei. Next base: position 77,368,293 of record CM069134.1, read on the forward strand.
GATTGAACCTTCTTAACCAACCTTCCATGGGGAACCTTGTCAAAGGCCTTACTGAAATCCATATAGACAACATCCACTGCTTTACCCTCATCAATTTCCCTAGTTACCGCTTCAAAAAATTCAAGAAGGTTTGTCAAACATGACCTTCCAGGCACAAATCCATGTTGACTGTTCCTGATCAGACCCTGTTTATCCAGATGCTTATATATATTATCTCTAAGTATCCTTTCCATTAATTTGCCCACCACTGACGTCAAACTAATAGGTCTATAATTGCTAGGTTTATTCTTTGAACCCTTTTTAAACAATGGAACAACATGCGCAGTACGCCAATCCTCCGGCACTATTCCCGTTTCTAATGACATTTGAAATATTTCTGTCATAGCTCCTGCTATTTCTACACTAACTTCCCTCAAGGTCCTAGGGAATATCCTGTCAGGACCTGGAGACTTATCCACTTTTATATTTTTCAAAAGTGTCAGTACTTCCTCCTCTTTGAATCTCATAGTTTCCATAGCTACCCTACTTTTTCCCCTTAACTCACAGAGTTCAATATCCTTCTCCTTGGTGAATACCAAAGAAAATAAATCGTTCAATATCTCCCCCATCTCTTTTGGCTCTGCAGATAGCTGTCCATTCTGGTTCTCTAATGGTCCAATTTTATCCCTCGTTATCCTTTTGCTATTAATATAGCTGTAGAAACCATTTGGGTTTACTTTCACCTTTCTTGCCAAAGCAACCTCATATCTTCTTTTAGCCTTCCTAATTTCTTTCTTAAGATTCTTTTTACATTCTTTATACTCCTCTAGCACCTCATTTACTCCATACCTCCTATAATTATTGTAGATATCTCTCTTTTTTCGAAACAAGTGTCCAATTTCCCTTGAAAACCATGTCTCTTTCCAATTTTTACTATTTCCTTTCAACCTAACAGGGACATAAAGATTCTGTACTCTTACAATTTCCCCTTTAAATGTCCTCCATTTCTCTTCTACATCCTTCCCATGAAACAAAGTGTCCCAATTCACTCCTTTAAAATCCTTACGCATTCCCTCAAAGTTAGCCTTTCTCCAATCAAAAATCTCCACCCTAGGTCCAGTTCTGACTCTCTCCATAATTATATTGAAATGAATTTTGATGAAGGGTTGAGCTATAGTACCATCAATCGTGCCAGGAGTGCCCTGTCATCTTATTTATGGCAGGGTCAGAACAACATTCTGTTGGATCTCACCCTTTAATATCCTAGTTTATGAAGGGTATTTTTAATTAAAATCCCCCCAGGCCCAGGTACTCTGAAATCTAGGATGTCAGCGTGGTACTCGCACTGCTTTGCCAGTGGGCTCCAGCCACATCCCTGTCTTTGCCCAAAATCACCCTGAAGGTGGTCATGCTCATGGCGCTGGTTTCAGTGCAAAGGGTCCAGACATTGCAGAAGCTGCGACTGCACAGGATGGTGTCATCTGGAAATAACGTAACATTTTACATCTATGATTTAATTAAACAGAGCAGACCAGGGGTTTCAGGCAGGCATGTGCCGTGAGTAATTACTCAGGGTAGGCACTCAGTCCGCTAAAAAAAAAGATTAAACCGCGCATCCGCAGATTGTCTGCTCCGTTAAATAAATAAATAAATAAATAAAAACAGTGACATTTCAATTTGCCCAAGGCTTCCTAGTCCTAGACCAATTCGGGGAACAGTTCCTTTCACAGCGTGTGCAGAGTCTGTGTCAGGGGTAAAGTTGTGGGGAGGGCACGAGTGTTGACAAGGAGGGTGTCGAGGATAATGCCAGCAACTTACTCACTCACCGCTGCCGCAGTTCTCCGGGCACGAAGGCCCCGCACTGTAGCTGGGGATAGAAGCAGCTCGAGTAGCTACGAGCGGCCGCCGGTACCCGACAGTAGAACTGGCCGCCACTTCAGCGCCTTCTGGCGGCCCGCTCACCTCTGGCAGTGCTCTCCGTCGGAACACCTGTCACATGCCGTTCGCCGACTTCGCTCATGTCAGTGGCTTCCTGCAAATCCTTAAATTCCCACAGCCGAGTAACCTCAATCGCGCTGTCGGGATTTAAGGACATGAGTGAGGCCAGCGAGTGGCAGGAGAGTGGTTTGGAGAAGGAGAGCTGCCAGAGGTGAGCGGGGACCGGCAGAAGGAGCTAAGGTGGCGGCTGGTTCCGCTGTCCAGCCCGGCGGCCGCTCAGCCACCTGAGCTACTTCTCTCTCCCCCCCCCCCCCCCCCCCCGCCTCAATGCGGTGGCATTCCACGCCTCCGTGCAAGGAGCGTCGCAAGTGGCATTATCCCAATCCCCTCATTCATAACATTCGTGCCCTCCCCGCAACCTTACCCCAGGCCAGACTCCCCAAACACTGTGAAAGGAGCTCCCCCCATCCCACACAACCCGGGAAATACAGTATTTAAAAACATAAACACAAAATGTACTTACCACATTATTGGTACACAAGCTCCATTCATCTCTCTTTGTTATCTAACATACACTTAAAATATTGACAAACCATATTTGAAAACCCCGCCAAGAAACTTGCTCTGCGCATGCGCAGTAGACCGATGCGCATGCGCAGTGCTGCAAAGGCAGAATTTCTGCTGCCTTCAGCCCCGATTATCATTGACGGCTTCAGGCAGCGCTGACGGCACGTGGGTTGCACAGAGCTTCCCGTGTTATAAGCGCTGCTGATGAAAGGCATGGAGAATTATGCCTACCTAAGAGGTCGATCTCTTACATAGGCACAATTCTCCCATGCCTTTACTATTTATATTCAGTTATTACCATGTTATAATTTTAGTCAGGGTAGGCAGTGCCTACCTTGCCTACCCTGACAGCACGTGCCTGGTGTCAGGGTTCAAGCTTAATTATTCGGCATACCCCACGGATTTACGAATGTGTGTAGTTTGGCACTTGCAACATTATATCAAGGTCACCAAGAGCCTCAGAGGCTCGGAATCAGCATTATTTATCAGCCACAAAAAGCCGCATAAGAAAGTGTCAGTACAGATCATTTCAAGATGGCTGAAACAGTTTCTGGTTTGTGCAGGAATGGACACTGACAATTTTAAATCTCACTTCACCAGGGCGGCATCAACGTCAGCAGCGAGGGCAATGGACGTCCCTCTCGACTGGTCAAATGAACTCACTTTTCAAAGGTTCTATAACAAACCGCTTACCGGACCAGGGGTATTCGCACATTCTATTTTAGATTCTGTTTCATAGTTTCCCCCAGGGAGAGAGGGGTCGCTATTGTTTTTTCTTTGTTAAATAAACCATTCACATGTTCAAATCAATGCCATGGTTCAGTGTTTAGTATTCACTCATCCTGGGTCAATCGATGCAGTGAGACGCCTGGATTCATATCTACGGCATGAAATCACAGAGCTTTGAAATCTTCACGGAATTACTCACGTGACTCCGAAGTAAAATAGTAAGATTAAACGAGAATTTACCAGTCTGAAGTGTGATCTTTATGTTACGAGGAGTTACAATGCGCGATTATGTGCCCACCGCTCACAACCCTCATATCACAAAGGTCATCTAGTAGCTCTAGGTTTCTAATCTTACTATGTTACTTGAATTACTGTTACCTGTGATTTCACACCACTGCTTTGAAGATTGAAGTGCATGCGGACTGGCGGGGTTCTTCACGTAATCGCTCATCGTAACTCCTCATAAAATATAGATCAAACTTCAAACTGGTACGTTCTCATTTAATCTTACTATTTTCATGTGTTCTTATGGGTTTTCTACAGTTTCTCTGGTGAAAATAATCTATAAAGGAGATTAAAGAATGACCTTTGTTTTTTTTCACACTGCACATTAAGCCAAAATGATTAATTGGCAAAATAAATTGTGCAAGACACAATTACCGTAAACCTATGAGGCAGTTGCACGATATAGCATTAGTTTAGTTCTAAATGCAGAATTGGGCCATTCGGCCCATCATGTCTATTAGTTGCAATAGAAATGTGTTGTAAAGATTATATGGAAACATGTCTTAATTCTATATTAAACTGGTGTAAGGTTGCGAAGCAAAGTAAGATGGCCAGTTAAATTAATAATAATGCTAATATCAAAGAATGAGCTGGAACAGGATTCAATTTAAAACTTATAGGATGATGAAGCCTGCTTCAGACTTGGTATTATGTTTGAAACAGACGGATATCCTGGGACAAACAAAGTTTGTTAAATCTACCAAGAACATATTGATGAAATGTGGTTTTGAAGTGTAAAATAGGACCACAAAAATTGTTTAAGCGATAAGGAACAAAGGTCAATTGAAACATCCAAATGACTATTTTACTAAAGCAAGCCATATTGGTGTCCGGATTCCAGACAATGTGTATAGAGGTGTCATTTAGTGATTAGCTATGTCTGTGAGCGAGATAAAACAAGGATGGTAAAATAATGTAGAAACATGGAACTGCAGATGCTGGTTTACAAAAAAGGACACTAAGTGCTTGAGTAACTCAACAGGTCAGGCAGCATCCCTGGAGAACATGGATACATAATGTTTTGGAACGAGATCCTTGATTCAGTTTTTAAAACAATGAGACAGAATTGGTAACAAAGATAATTTGTATTTTTGAACACATGCGATGGCTCTAAGAATTGATAGTTTTGCAGGTTAGATCAATGAGGAAGAGTCAAAGAGCAATAGAGTATAGAAACATGTCCTTCTGCCCATCAAGTCCACGCTGACTATCAACCACACATTTACACAAATTCTGCAATGATCGTTTTTTTTTTCTTCCACCCACATTTCATCAGTACCTCCCTCTCCTCCATGTTTTCTACCACTCACCTGCAAAGTAAGGGTAATGTACAGTGGCCAATTAACCTACCGACATGCACACCTTTGAGATGTGGAAAGAAAGTGGAGCAGCCAGATCCACACGGTCGCAAGGAAAATGCGTAGCTGTGGAGTAACTCAGTGGTACAGGCAGCATCACTGGATAGAAGGACTGGGGTGATGTTTCAGGTCGAGACCATCAGACTGAGGCAGGGAAGGGTGAGATAAGGAAGTGTAATATGTGAAAACGAGACAGAGGAGATGGAGATCAATGAAAATGTAGAATAGATCTTTATTAGCTAGGAGAAAGTAATAACAAATCAAACAGATAAAATATAAATGTGGACAGTTAGACTTATTGGAGAACTGGGAAGGGGGGAGAGATGGGAAGAGAGGGAAGGCAAGGGTCACTTGAAGTTAGAGAAGTCAATATTCATACCGCTGGGGTGTAAGCTGCCCAAGCGAACTATGAGGTGTTTATCCTCTAATTTGCACTGGACCTCACTCTGACAATGGAGGAGGCCCAGGACAGAAAGGCAGTGTGGGAATAGGAGGAAGAATTAAAGTGTCCAGCAACCGGGAGATCGGGTAGGTTCAGGTGGACTGAGCAGAGGGGTTCAGCGAAACGATCGCCGAGCACGTGCTTGGTCTCGCCAATATATAGGAGTCTACACCTGGAACAGCAGATACAGTAGATGAGGTTGAAGGAGGTACAGTTGGGGTCCTTGGACAGAGTCAAGGGGGGAGGTATGGGTCAAGATTAAACTCAGGTATCCAACACTGTGAGGCAGCTGCCCCACTGGTCCTGATCCCAAAATGCAGACCATCTTTCTGCCGAGGCCGGTTTTGATTTTGTTGAAATAATCGCAGGAACATAGAAGAAGCCTCAACTACGTGGAAACCATTTTCCACCATTAGGGAGAGTGACCGAAAACCTCCCCGAACCTCATGGAAACCTTGGGTGGGGTGCAAGGTCACCAGAGGTTTCCGTTCAGGTTTCCTAAGTGGGACAGGAGCATAACACAAACTACAGCAGACCTTTTAAAAGATAGTAAATGTAAATATTTTTAACTGGCAACTGGCTGCTCCCATGTGGAGTTTCAAAGAATGTGGAAACATTTCAAAGATAGAAGTCACCTCTGAAGTTGACGGCCGTTAATGCAGCAAGGTGTTTGTGGAACTAAGCAGCACAGAAAGTAAAGCACAGAAATTAAGTTACCTACAGGTTGCAATGATCATACTTGGGTGCAATAATGGCAAAGGGCAGCACAGTGGTGCAGCAGTAGAGTTGTTGCCTCACAGCACCAAAGACCAGGTTTGATCCTGACCACGGGTGCTATACGTGCTGTACTGACCACGGGTGCTGTACGAAGTTTGTACGTTCTCCCTGTCACTGTGTCGGTTTTCTCAGGGTGCTCCGGTTTCATCCCACATACCAAAAACCTGCGGGTTTGTTGGTTTGTAGGTTATTTGGCTTCTGTAGATCAATCCTAGTGTTTAGGAAAGAACTAGTGTGTGGGTGATGGTTACACAAAAAGCTGGAGAAACTCAGCGGGTGCAGCAGCATCTAAGGAGCGAAGGAGATAGGCGACGTTTCGGGTCGAGACCTATCTCCTTCGCTCCTTAGATGCTGCTGCACCCGCTGAGTTTCTCCAGCTTTTTGTGTAACCCTTGATTCTCCAGCATCTGCAGTTCCTTCTTTAACAGTGTGTGGGTGATCGCTGGTTGGTGTGGAATCAGTGGGCTGAAGGGCTTGTTTCCAAGCTGTAACTCAAAATTAAAACAAAGTAGAAAAACTTTTAAGATAAGATAACTTTGATAAGCAACATTATCTTCTTGTTATTGGAAAGGAAATCAATCTAAATGGAAACGTATATTTTCTTGACATTGTCTCCCACTTTCTGTTTTTTAGCTCTAACAGACCTACTATATATTTCCACAATGTCCTTGGCTATCCTTTAAAGTATTCTCTGATGTAGTTTCTAAATGTTTTATTTTTTACTGCCTTCTCTTCAGAGTTTGTTATTTTTGCTTCCTCTCGAATCATCGACCTGGTAGTTGTGGCATTTCATATCAGAAGGTTGTGAGTTCATGTTAAACTCCAAGTCTTGAATGCACATTCTGAGCTAATATTTCCATTAAGTACAGGGGGAGTTCTCTATTCTCTTCTTTAGAAAAATATTATACACACAGGTCATTCTGCCATCTCCGGTGAATGTGAGAAACACTGGCACTGCATGAAGCAGAACAGGGAATATTTCTGGCAAACATTTCTCCTTCATTAACTTTTCCCCAAGCACATTTGCTGGAAAAAGTGGTACAGCAACAACAACCTCTCATTCAAAGTCAATAAAGAAATAGTCGTTGATCTCAGAGAATACTTGAGACCATGGACCTGATTTCACTGATGAGTCAGTGGTTTAGCAGGGTCTATTTCCTGGGAGTTAATATCTCCCAGGAAATAGAAGAGTTTCTCACTCAGCCTACATTTGAAGGAAATACTTTAATCACCGTGTCGGACCATTTAATTCAGCAGAGATCATATAACCTTACATATACAAGATGATGTAGCAAGCATAACTGGGGGAAAGGAATCATGTTTTGTAGTTGGAATGTCAGGGACACAAATGAACCAATAAAAATGGGTAAAATACTAGCCCACTTAAAATCCTTTAACACTGACATAGTATTCCTTCAGGAGATTCACCTCAAGAACGAACCATATAACAGGCTGAGGGGTACGTGCATTGGACAGTTGTATCACTCCACCTATTCCTCTAAAGCCAGAGGAACTGCAACTTTAATCCATAAAGGTATTCCATTCAAACATGAGTCCACAATAGCTGATAAGGAAGGTAGGTATATTATAGTATCCGGAGAAATGTACTCAACCTCATTGACTTTGGTGAACATATACGCTCCAAATTTTGATAACCCCCAATTCTTCAATAAAAAAATTAATTTAATCCCATGTCCCAGTCCAATTTGATGATCGGGGGGAAACTAAACTGTGGTTTAGACCAATACCTAGATAGATCTTCATTTCAAAGAATAATCACATCCAAGTCCAGTGAACTTCTGAACAGAAGGGTTTCAGCCCGAAACGTTGCCTATCTCCTTCGCTACATAGATGCTGCTGCACCCGCTGAGTTTCTCCTGCATTTTGTGTAACTTCTGAACACTTATATAAACAACACAATATAAAGGACGTATGGAGGATTGCCAATCCTTCAGGAAGAGAATATTCCTTCTACTCAGGTGTCCATAAAGTGTACACAAGAATAGATTATTTCCTGGTTGACTCCAAACTTCTGTCATACACCTACAATCCAAAATATCATAATATCATTATTTCAGATCATTGCCCTCTTAGATTTTCTGTGAAACTGGAAGGAATGTCAAATAGACAGCTGTGCTGGAGATTTAACCCACAAATACTTGCAGAGGATGGGTTTTGTGACTACCTGAAAGCACAGATGGAAATCTTCTTTGAGAAAAATGACACTCCTGATATATCCTGGTATCTCTCCATCTTTGCTTTGGGAAACATTTGAAGTCTACCTCAGGGGCTGCATCATTTCATACCAAGCTTCACAGAATAAGAGAAATAGTGTAGAATAATTGGAGTTAGAAAAACAAATAAAACAATTAGACTTAGAAAGTGCGGCTGACCCATCCACAAGAAAACACAACAAGATAGCTGCACTCAAATTCAAATGAAACCAGATACTCTCGGCAAGAATCAGTAGGGCATTTCAGTACATCAAACAAAACGCTTTGAATTTGGCGATAAACCAATATATCATATTGATAAACTTTTATCACAACAACTTTGCAAATTAGAGAATGACTGTACCATACATAAAATCAGATCAGAAAAAGGTGAACTGCTCTCACTGCCCAAAGATATCAACGAATGATTTCAACAATTTTATCAAACCCTATAGTCGTCACAAACATCAGCTGATTCAGTGAAGATGAAGACCTTTCTGGATAAGTGCAATCTCCCATCCCTCAGTGAGTATGAACGTGAGGAGTTTGGTGCAGACATAACAATAAAGGATATTTCAGAGACCATCAAATCACTGAAAAATTGAAAAACTCCTGGCCTAGACGGGCTCAATAATGAATTTTACAAAAAATGGAATGACATAATTTCGCCACGTCTACAAAGCCTCTATACCCAAGCATTCAAAGAGCAGACCTTACCGCAGACTCTAGTGGAATCAATTATCACATTAATTCCTAAAAAAAGATAAGAACCTGGAAGAGTCGGGAACTTATAGAGCAATTGCCCTCTGACCCGAATTCTAGCCATGACTCTGGCTCGTAGACTCAGCCTAGTCATTGGCAAACTTGTACACTCAGATCAAACTGGGTTCATACCTAAACGACACTCATTTTTTAATCTGAGACGCCTTGTTAATATAATTTATTTGCATAGAATACCAAACGAAGACCTCGCAATCATCTCATTGGATGCGGAAAAAGCTTTCGATCAAGTTGAATGGTCTTATCCTTTCACAGCATTGGAAAAATTCCAATTGGGCAAAAACTTAATCTCATGGGTGAAGCTTCTATATACTAATCCGACTGCCAGAATACTAATCAATCAAATGCTTTCATTTAAATTTTACCTATTCAGGGGCAATAGACAAGGATGCGCTCTCTCCCAAATGCTATTTGCATTAGCCATAGAACCTCTTGCCGAGAGTATTAGGTCCCACCCAGGCATATATGGATACAATACTAAACACACTATGATCAAAATTTCCCTGTACGCAGATGATGTACTTTTATGCATTACTAACCCCTGAACCAGTATCCCAAATTTACTAGCCACATTAGATCAATTTGGCCCCTTCTCTGGCTGCAGAATTATTTGGAACAAAAGTGAAATTATGCCAATAAACGAACAAGACGTCACCCAGCTCCAACAGTTCCCATTTAGAATTGTTACTGAAGAATTCAGATACCTCTGAGTTCACGTTACCAGAAAATATTCCCTTCTGTTTAAAACAAATTTCCCTCCATTAATCACTAAACGTCATACGTATATTCAATTTTGGAAAACATTGCCTAATTCCCTCCTCGGCAGACTAAATGCCGTAAAGATGATCTTTCTCCCGCAGCTTTTATATCTATTCCAGACAATACCGTTATATCTTCCCAAATCTTTCTTCAAAAAAATTGATTCCATTGTCACTAATTTCATTTGGGACCGCAAAAGCCACCGAATCCATAAACGACACCTATGCAAAGAGAATGGAGGACTAGCCTTAACTTAAAGCACACGTAATTGGGGGTTCAGTATTGATGTGGAAAGAGAAATGGCTGGCAGACAGGAAGCAAAGAGTAGGAGTAAATGGGTCATTTTCAGAATGGCAGGCAGTGACTAGTGGGGTACCACAAGGCTCAGTGCTGGGACCCCAGCTATTTACAATATATATTAATGATCTGGATGAGGGAATTGAATGCAACATCTCCAAGTTTGCGGATGACACGAAGCTGGGGAGTAGTGTTAACTGTGAGGAGGATGCTAGGAGGCTGCAAGGTGACTTGGATGGGTTAGGTGAGTGGGCAAATGCATGGCAGATGCATTATAATGTGAATAAATGTGAGGTTATCCACTTTGGTGGCAATAACAGGAGGGTAGATTATTATCTGAATGGTGGCCGATTAGGAAAAGGGGAGATGCAACGAGACCTGGGTGTCATGGTACACCAGTCATTGAAAGTAGGCATGCAGGTGCAGCAGGCTGTGAAGAAAGCGAATGGTATGTTGGCATTCATAGCAAAATGATTTAAGTACAAGAGCAGGGAGGTTCTACTGCAGTTGTATAGGGTCTTGGTGAGGCAACACCTGGAGTATTGCGTACAGTTTTGGTCCTCCTAATCTGAGGAAAGACATTCTTGCCATAGAGGGAGTACAGAGAAGGTTCACCAGACTGATTCCTGGGATGGCACGACTTTCATATGAAGAAAGACTGGATAGAGTCGGCTTGTACACGCTGGAATTTAGGAGATTGAGGGGGGATCTTATAGAGGCTTACAAAATTCTTAAGGGGTTGGACAGGCTAGATGCAGGAAGATTGTTCCCGATGTTGGGGAACTCCAGAACAAGGGGTCACAGTTTATGGATAAGGGGGAAGTCTTTTAGGATCGAGATGAGATCTTTTTTCACATAGAGAGTGGTGAGTCTGTGGAATTCTCCGCCACAGAAGGTAGTTGAGGCCAGTTCATTGGCTGTATTTAAGAGGGAGTTAGATGTGCCCCTTGTGGCTAAAGGGATCAGGGGGTATAGAGAGAAGGCAGGTACAGGATACTGAGTTGGATGATTAGCCATGATCATATTGAATGGCGGTGCAGGTTCGAAGGGCCAAATGGCCTACTCCTGCACCTATTTTCTATAATTCTATGATTCTACCTAATTTCTTCTTTTACTATTGGGCAACAAATACTAAAACCATAAATTTTCTGGCTGTATGACTCGCACCAACAGGCAAACTGGCTAAAAATGGAAAGAGAAGATTGCTTGCCTTTCTCCATAGGCTCAACTGTCCTGTCCCCAATATCCCTGAATAAGTCAATGTATGAGCAGAACCCTATAATACATGGTACTATTCATATCAGGAAACAGTTGATGCTCAGTCTCAAATTGAGAGACATGTCTCTCCTTCCTATTGCACACAATCCCTCTTTTAAACCCTCTACTTTAGATGGTGTTTTTTTCTCAATGGAAGAACAAGGGAATCAACACTCTGGGAGACCTTTATCAGAAGGGGGCACTTTCCTCCTTCCAAGAATTGCAGGAGAAATACGATCTGAACATTAATAATTTTTTCAGATACCTCCAGGTTAGTGACTATGTTAGAAAATCCAGGCAAGACTACTCCTCTGCAGGTCCAGACAAACTCGATGAGTGTTTGAATAGACATGCAGCTACAGAGAATTTGATATCCTACATTTACTATGTCCTCCACCCCATCATCTGAGGTTTATAGGCGTGCACGGGCGGATGAGATGGGTCACAAATCTCCAAGAATATATGGGACGAAAGCCTACAATACATCCACTATTGCTCTTTAAATGCCAGACACAGCCTGATACAGTTCAAAGTGCTGCACAGGGTATATTACTCAAAGATCAAATTAAGCAAGATGTTTCTCCTCTTTGTGATAAATGTGAGTCTCAAGAAGCCACCTTAACCTACAATTTTGTACTGTGTACAAAAATAGAAAGTTTTTGGACGGAAGTATTCAGCGGCATCTCCAAAACACTGAAAACCCTATTAGAGTCAGACCCAAAATTGATAATACTGGGAATATCAGATGCATGTAGCAATCTAAGAGTCTCTCAACAACGCTTTCTCGATTACGATCTAGTATCAGCAAAAAAAAACTTAAATTCTGGAAAAAGACAGCTGTCCCTTCAGTGAAGATGTGGATTACAGAAATGACGGATACACTACATCTAGAGAGAATTAGATTTGTCTTGAATGATAAACCGGAACAATTTTTAAAAATATGGTCTCCTTTTATTGAATTTCTTGAGCAACACAACGGTTGAACACAAATTAGAAACTGATCATAGGGCTGGGTGTGCGGGCGCATGGGTGGATCGACGGATATATATCCTCTTTTTTCTTCTTTCTTTCCTTTTTCTCTTTCTTCTCTTTCTTCTCTTTTTAACATAATGTTCTGTTTGAAAAATGTTAAAATTGAAGCTGTGCCAGAGCTGTAAAATTGTCAAGTTTTTTGTACAATTGCTTCCAATAAATTATCTATTTTAAAAAAGATCTCAGGTGACCTGTCATGGGTCCAGTGCATAGATGTAATCATGAAGAAGGCCAATGCCTCTACTGTGTTAAAAGTTAATAGAGAATTGGAATGTCACCAGATACTAAAACAAACTTTTGCAGATGTATCCTACTGATGTATTTTACAGATGTAATATATATATATATTTGCAGAAAGAGTCCTACTTGGTTGAACTATGACCTGACAGCAATTTTACTTCGGAGTCACGTGAGTGACTACGTGAAGAACCCCGTACAGCCGTTCGTGCGTCATTACATCAGACGCTTTCATGCAGACGACTATGGAGCAGCGCAGCTCCTCCAACGGTAAGTCTAAAAAAGTTTCAGGTAAGTGCTATTTCTTACCTATTGTAGGTTTACAATAGGTAAGAAATAGTCGGGTTAGCGATCGGAGTCACTGCTAACACGGTCAGTGACTCCACACATTGGGTTCCCGGGGAGGGGATACCCGAGAATAGTGCGGTTCTAGACCGCAGTTGTCCCTAGGTGATGGGGCTTAATGGACCTGAACGGTCAGCCTGGGTTCCCGGTGGAGGGAAAACTCAAGTATATGCGGTTTTACATCGCAGTAGTCCCCAGCACATGGGGTTAAAACAAACCTAAATGGTTAGGCTGGGTTCCCGGTGCAGGGGAAACCCAAGTATATGCGGTATCCAGACCACAGTAGTCCCCAGGAAATGGGGTTAACTCGCATAAATGATTAGCCTGGGTGCCAGGAGAGTACCGCAGGTATATATATATATATAATACTGGGAGTATCATATGTAATACTGGGAATCCATATAAATATATAGATATATATTTATATGGATTCCCGGGGAGGGGAAATTCACCTATGGGGTTCCTAAACTACAATAATCACCAGGATGGGGACAACTGACAAAAATAGTCAGTACAATTAGGAAAGTTGGGAGGTTTCACCTCTGGGAATTAATTTAGAGACACTTCTTCTGCAGGAGTTGGGTCAGCAATAAAGTTTTGGCAGTGTCAGCCTATCGGAGAGGCTGTGCCAGCAGCATAGAAACATAAAAATTAGGTGCAGAAGCAGGCCATTCGGCCCTTCGAGCCTGCACCGCCATTCAATATGATCATGGCTGATCATCCAACTCAGTATCCTGTACCTGCCTTCTCTCCATACCCCCTGATCCCTTCAGCCACAAGGGCCACATCCACCTCCCTCTTAAATATGGCCAACAAACTGGCCTCAACTACCTTCTGTGGCAGAGAATTCCATAGATTCACCACTCTGTGTGAAAAACGATCTTCTCATCTCGGTCCTAAAAGACTTCCACCTTATCCTTAAACTGTGAACCCTTGTCCCGGACTTCCCCAACATCGGGAACAATCTTACTGCATCTAGCCTGTCCAACCCCTTAAGAATTTTGTAAGTCTCTATGAGATCACCCCTCAATCTTCTAAATTCCAGCGAGTAGAAGCCAAGTCTATCCAGTCTTTCTTCATATGGAAGTCGTGCCATCCCAGGAATCAGTCTGGTGAACCTTCTCTGCACTCCCTCTATGGCAAGAATGTCTTTCCTCAGATTAGGAGACCAAAACTGTACGCAATACTCCAGGTGTTGCCTCACCAAGACCCTGTACAACTGCAGTAGAACCTCCCTGCTCTTGTACTCAAATCATTTTACTATGACTGCCAACATACCATTCGCTTTCTTCACAGCCTGCTGCACCTGCATGCCTACTTTCAATGACTGGTGTACCATGACACCCAGGTCTCGTTGCATCTCCCCTTTTCCTAATCGGCACCTTTGGGTAAGGCTGCTTCATGGGGATGCCAAGTTATAGCAGTGCCAGCCTATGGGAAAGGCTGTGCCAGCAGTACCTTTGTTTAGGACTGCTCATGGGGATGACAAGCTATGGCAGGCTAGCCTATTGGAGAGGCTGTGCCAGCAGTACCTTTGCTCAGCACTGCTTTTGGGGTGCCAAGCTATGGCAGGCTAGCCTATTAGAGAGGCTGTGCCAGCAGCACCTTTGCTCAGGGCTGCTCATGGGGATGCCAAACTATGGCAGGCAAGCCTATTGCAGAGGCGATGCCAGCAGTACCTTTGCTTAGGACTGCTCCAGGGGAATGCCAAGTTATGGCAGGATAGCCTATTGGAGAGGTTATGCCAGCAGCACCTTTGTTCAGGGCTGCTTCATGGGCACCAGCAGTACCTTGTTAGGGCTGCTTTATGAGAATAGCTGTTTAGTAGGGTATTCCCATTTACAGTGATCAGGGGGGATGAGGAGGCATTGTTAGGCTAAGGCAATATCACAGAATGATGACAAAAAAAATTCAAAGAAAACTATTGACAGTTTAAAAAACACTGGTTATATATGTGCTAAAATCCACTGTTAAGTCTCAAACTATATTTGAGGAAATTGGGCTCATCTATCCAGTTAGATTAAGTTCCTATCAAATAGACTTGTAGGATGTTGGGGATTTACTTTTAGGTATTCAATTGGCCGTGATGCCGGCCTGGGCAACAGATTGCAGTCAATAGACTCTGGTAACAGTTGTTGAGTTATAAAACAGTACTAGTTGTTAGACTAATTGTTAATTGTATAGATGCAATTCAGCTGTGTAAGTAGAGCAACAGTTATTTTGTTAAATGGTTAATTATTAAGTGCCATCTAGGTCTTTGTTAAAACCAGCTGAAATTAATAAACTCACAATGATGGACAAACAGTGTTCATTACTGCTCCAGTAATTGTTAGGTAAATTGTTCATTATATTGCAAATTGGTGCTAATGGCCCTTAAATGGGGAAATTGTGTCAGCAGGGCTTTGTAGCAGGCCTGCTTTATGGCTCCCTCATGTAAGAGGAAAGCATGTGGGATTGGTATAGTTTAATGCCGAGTCTGAGGGTATAGTCATAGAGCATGCCCAAGGGATCAGGGCATGTGCCAGAGGTCTATGCCTGGCAAGAAAGTTACCATTCCAAACACATATGCAGTGAACACTGCTCTCAGGGGGACATTATAGTTGGCTGCCGAATCTTCTATTCAGGTAAGACTTTTCTATACGTGAAACCTGGACGGCGAAGCACAAGCTATTGGAATGAGCAAGGTTCATAGTTTTGCTGATAATGCACCCCACGTCTTTATTGGCAGTAAGCGGTTCACTGAAGTTGGTGGCAGCATGAAGGCTGGCCAGAGGTTCCACGCACTGTACCTGTGCTACTCTACAATTAAGGGACCACTTACAGCTTGGTAAGGTGTACACTTAGTTATACATTACAAATGATTGAGACATTATCAGCTAATTTGAGGGGTCTAACCATGTAAAATGGACTGTTCTAGCTTTTCAAGCAGGTTAGAATTGCGCAGGTTCAGTAGAAGGACCAAGATTGTCTTGCAAGACTGGTTCGGAAATCGGGCTATAGTTGCTGTTTACGGCAAATACCAAGTTGCAAATATCATCTCGAGTTTGGAGGTGGAGCAGATTTGCATGACTTGCAAAAAAATGTCTGTTATGGGTACCTATAACGGCATTGTATGGGTTAAAGAGTGATTGGACAAGTGTGCATATTGTGATGCTCAGGTTGATACATTATGATGATGGCATATGTTTGTCACGAGGGTGCAATCAGTTAAAGACCCGTGGAATGGTTACATATCTTGTTGTCACAGGAGAATCATCAAGTATAGGTTAATGGCAACACAGAATTGGTGTTGAATCACACTATATCATGAAATTCTGGTTAAATGGAACACCTAATATATATGTTGGTTTCATGTTTATCTCATTGGTTGCAAAATATATGGCATTAAAGTTGCAAAACATACATTTTCGCTAAAGGAGAAGGTCTTTTATGGCTCCCTCCATTTTGTTTATCAATTGAGGCTTCAAATAAAATCATTAAGAGGCCGCTTAAGTTTCCTATTGTGTGATTATGCAAATTCATTCCTGATTTGTCGCGAATAATATAACCTTATTGGTTATTTTAAACATAATTTTCTGGTTCAGCCTGAGGCTTGGGAAATCAGTTGTTGCATGATAAACTCAAATTATGTTCTGCATGTTTAATAAACTGCCCTAAGGTTTGGGTTGTTACATCTATCCTTTTATGTGTTCAAAGTGTTTGCATAGCACCAAACCACAGAATTTTCTTTTCCAGGAGATGAAAGAGTTTGTTATGCCTATATTCCATGGAAAATTGTATTGATTGCTAATGTTTCAAGTTCATGCTAAATGATCGTTGTTAATTATGGAGTTATACGGCCATTAATTGGGTCAATGAGCTTCCTCATTGAGTTGGCTGTAGCAAACAAGACTCGCTCTGTCGGGTCCACACCGGTTATCAAGGGGTAGGATATATTCAACATAGGTCCCAGGACCAGTATAATGCCATATGCGATGTTGACTTTTGTGAGCAACATTTCACCAGAAAGCTCCAGCTATATTCTTAAATCTGGCTGGAGTTTATTAGGTAGTTATCCTTCTGGCACTGGTTTAGTGCAGCAGGTTCAGTCGCTACATAATTGTCATGGTACAGGATGATAACGTCTGTAAATTATAATATATAATATTATGTTATAAATACTTGAGCAGACCAGAAGGGGGTCAGGCCTCAAAATAGCCACAGGCATACCAAGGGACCTTTGATAAGGTAACCACACATATATACAACAATATGTCAAGCTCATCAAGAGCCTTGGAGTTCTGGACTAGCAATGGTGTTAGTCACAAAAAAATTGGGAGAACTTATTATTCAGGCCATTCCAGATGAGCAAAACGGAGTTGTGCTATGTACTAATGGTTCTGATTCCAGATCTCATTCTACCAGAGCTGCTGCAACATCAGCAGCAAGGGTATTTATGGTCCGCTGGGTCGCATTGTTACGGCTGCAGCATGGTCCAACGAACGAATCTCCAAACATCTGTAATGACCCATTGCTGAACCAGGGGTATTTGTTAACTCTATTTATGTTCTGGTTATATTTTCCATCTGGGTGAGAGATGGAAATATTATTGTTTCATTTAAACAGCATCAGCTTGTTTAACATCTATGTTATGACTGTATGCCTTATGAATGTTTTCCCTTCATTTGTCAATGAAGCAGCTGTTGTTGTGTATACTTGTTTCACGTGGCATGAAATCACAGAGCTTTGAAGTCTTCATGTAGTCACTCACGTGACTCCGAAGTAAGATAGTAAGATTAAACGAGAACTTAGCAGTTTGAAGTTTGATCTTTATTTTATGAGGAGTCGAGTTGAGGGATTACGTGCCCTCCGCTCCCTGCCCTCATAGATCTCATCTGGTAGTTTTAGTCTTTGTTATCTTACCATTATACATCAGTCATTATTATCTGTGATTTCACACCGTTGCTTTGAAGATTGACGCACGAACGGCTGTACGGGGTTCTTCACGTAGTCCCTCAAATCGACTCCTCATAAAACAAAGTTCAAACTTCAAAATGGTAAGTTCTCATTTAATCTTACTATTTCATCACACATCAATGCTAGAGGCTTTAGATAGTGGTGAATTCAACCCCGTTCAACATAGGCACAGTACTCCCCTCTAGCAAAAAATCTACTTGTGGTGCTGCCTCAAGAAAGTGGCATGGACCATCAAGGTTCCCCAACATCCAAGGATCTTCACCATGTTTTTGTCTCTCAGTTATCTTGGGGAAAGAGGTACAGAGGTCTGAAGGTTCAGGAACAATTCCAATCCTCGAATCATCATGTTCTTGAAACCAAGTACAGAACCTTAATCTTATCTTGACAATGAAGGACTACAGATCACCTTTTAATCTGCCATTGACTTATTTTTGTAATTTTATTTTGCACTAATATCTTATTTATTTAGCACCATCTTCTTTTAGAAGGATTAGGGGTACTTTATGTGTGTTTATCTGAGTCTATATAGCTGTGATGATGCTTCAAGCAGGTTCTTCTTCGTTATACTTGTACCTCACCATACATGTCCCTGTGACATTAAACTTCATTTGATTGGGTTATTTTTAAGACTTTAGCATAGTATCACACAGCATGGAAACAGGCCCTTTGGCCCAACTTACCTATGCCAACCAATATGCCCCATCTACACTAGTCCAACCTGCCCTCTAAACTTTTCCTTTTCATGTACCTGTCCAAAGGGTTTTAAATGTTGTTATAGTACCTGCCTCAATTATCTCCTCTGGTAGCTCGTTTCACACACCCATCACTCTCTGTGTGAACCCCTATTCCTTTTCTCCACTTTAGTCTTTATTGCTTTTATATATACACAAATAAAACACAAATATAACAACGAAAATACAACAATGCAGCGAAACGTACAACAGTGTAGCGGGGGGGGGGGGGGGGGGGTTCAGTTTACAATTAATGATGCAGTGTACAGAACTATTGTCCAGAACATTTTCCAATAACTTACATTATTGTCAATAAAATTATACAGTGTTGATGTCTTTATATTTATACCAAATTCATTTTTCCCATTTTCTGTTAAACTCGTCTTCTTTCACTCTTAGAGAATATTTCATTTTCTCCATGACAAATATTTCCTGTACTATGTCTAACCATTGTCTAAGCCTGGGTGTGTCCGCTGCAAGTCAGTTTCTTGTAATGGCCTTTCTGCCTGTTGTGAGTAGGATCTTCAATCAGCACCACTGTAGTTATATTACCCAGGTATAAAATGGAACACTTCTTGGAGACTATATATCCTAATACCTACTTTAATTCTGAATTCACTCTGTCCCAAAATGGTTCTATTTTTGGGCAACTCCAGAAGATATGTGCGTGATTTGTGTCTGTTTGGCCACATTGCCTCCAGCATGTTTGCTGCCTTAGAATTTGCTTGCTTTTTATGTTAGGCATAATAAAGAAACAAATCAAAAATGTCCAATTAAATTCTCTCAATTTTTGTGAATTATTGAATGTCTGTTGTGTTACTCACATATGATGCCATTCTTCTTCTGAGATTGTGATGTTCAATTCCTTTTCCCACTTAAATTTTACATAAAATGTAGATTTAGCTTGACATTCCATTAAACTATGATAACGTTTCGAAATAACCCTTAATGTTTTTTGATGATACGCATTAACTATCACTTCTATCACTGGATTATTTTCTTCTAGTGCCTCCCTTTTTACTTTTTTATTGTAATAATCTCTCAGTTGGGGGTATCTAAACAAGACTTGGTTCCGAAGTGCAAATCTATCCTTCAAATCTTAAACTTCTTGGGTCCTCATTTTCAATAACAGTACAAAATGCAGTCATTCATTTCTTCATCCACTCTTTAAATGTTGAGTCATACATCCCTGGTTTAAATTCATTATCCAAAGCTATCCATCTTAAAACTTTTTGTTGTTTATTCAGTTTAAGTTGTCTAATAAGAGTAAACCAGGTTTCTAAAGTAGGTCGTTATTGGTTCGATTATACTCCTGATATGTCCAGGAAGCACTTTTTCTCCCAAGAGTGTTTGGATGTGGAAGTCGGGGATATATGTCTCCATCTCTTTCCACCTAGCTATATAGCTGTCCTCACACCAATTAATTAGTGGTCGAAGTTGCGCTGCATAGAAATATATCCTAAATTTTGGAAGTGCCATTCCATCTTTGTCCTTTGGCAACTGGAGTGAAGTGTATCGAATTTTGGATTTCTTTCCTCCCCAAATAAATCTAGATATTAAGTTATCCCATTCCATGAATTGTTTTGCCATAGAGGGAGTGGAGAAGGTACCTCCTGGGATGTCAGGAACTGTCTTATGAAGAAATAGATAGAATACTCTCTGGAAGTTGGACAGGCTAGATGCAGGAAGATTGTTCCTGTGGCAACAATCACAGCTTAAGGATAAGGGGAAGGAAATCCTTTAAGACCGAGATGAGAAAGACTTTCTTCACAACTCTCTGCCACAGAGGGTTTAGGCCAGTATTACTAAAAAAATTGGGTAGGTGGACCATCTTTCTATATCCTTTCGTATGTTTTGGTTGATGTGATTATAATTGGCCCCATACAACATTTATATATTTTTTTGTTGTATGTACCCCTAGGTATTTGATAGATTTTGAATCCCATTTAATATTATACTTTTGTTTGATTTCTTCTGGTGGAGGACAATTAAATAGGAGGGATTGAGTTTTTGAAATATTCACTTTATATCCTGCATAAAAATTAAATGTTTCAATGATCCCCATCATCCTTGGGAATGAGGTGTTTACTTCCATGAGATACATCATTACATCATCTGGAAAAAGGCCAATTTTATTTTCTGTCTCTTATAGTTACTCCCCTCAGATCTCTCTCTTGACGAATCGCTTGAGCCAATGGTTCAATATATATAGCAAACAGGGTAGGGCTAAGACAACATCCCTGTCACATCCCTCTTCCTAACACAAATCTCTCAGTTAAGGATCCATTCACCTCTTGCAGTAGGTTGCTGGTAAATTGGTTTAATAACTTGAATTGAATCGTCGGTAAAGCCAAATCTTTCTAGTGTTTGATATAAGAATTCCCAATTAACCCTATCAAAAGCATTTTCCGCATCTAGGCTTATCAGAACAGCACGTGTACTTTCCTTTTGAATCTTGTGTATTATATGTAGGGTTCTTCTATTACTGTCCTGTGTTTGTCTGCCTATTATAAAACCAGTCTGGTCTTCATCAATTAAATCTGGCATAAACTTTTCAAATCGTTTAGAGATAATTGAAGAATATAATTTATAGTCCACATTTAGAATTGATATTGGTCTGTACTTGATACAATTTTCCTTGTCTTTGTTCTCTTTGGGGATTAATGTTATAATTGTCTCAGAAGAAGTGGGTTCAGCTCATTCCGAAATATTTTATACCACTCTATAGGGAAACTGGCACTGCCTGGGGCCTTGTTTGTTTTCATCCTACCAATTGTCTTTTCTATCTCCTGCAGTGATATTTCTGCTGTGATTATTTTATTTTGTGTCTCTCCAATACAGGGCAGATCTATTGTACTTAAAAAAGTCCTCAATGATTCCCCATCTACTGTAGAGGTTTGTGTATATAATTATTTATAATATTCCTGGAATATTCAATCTTAGAATAAAGAGGAGGTCATTTAAGACTGAGGTGAGAAAAAACTTTTTTACCCAGAGAGTTGTGAATTTATGGAATTCCCTGCCACATAGGTCAGTGGAGGCCAAATCACTGGATGGATTTAAGAGAGAGTTGGATAGAGCTCTCGGGGCTAGTGGAATCAAGGGATATGGGGAAAAGGTAGGCATGGATTATTGATAGCGGATGATCAGCCATGATCACAATGAATGGCGGTGCTGGCTCGAAGGGTCGAATGGCCTCCACTTGCACCTATTTTCTATGTTTATATGTTTCTAAGATATATTCTATTTCTTTTGGATCACTCTTCAAATTCTGTGTACAGAGGTCCTTAATTTTGTGTATGGTGTTTGTCAGCCTGTTGTTTGCGTAGCATTCGGGCAAGTATTTTAGTGCATTTAGGGCCAAGCTCATAATGTGCCTGTTTTGCAAATCTTGCTTTTTTCTCCAACTCTTGACTCAATATTCCATGCATTTGTCCACTCAAATCTTCTATTTGCTTATAGGTTATCTGGTGCTTATTATTTTTGTACTTCTGTTCTAAATCCTTCAGGTCTGATATCAACTTATTATGTTTTCATTCTGACCTTTTTACTATGTGATGCCCCAGCTTTTAACCTACCTCCTATTACAGCCTTCAATGAGTCCCATAGTATGGATGGGTGCACCTCCCCATTGTCATTCTCCTCTAGATAAGTTTTGATTTCCAATTTAATATCATTAACAGTTGTTTTATCATTCAGTATTCCAAATTTTAATTGGCACACACCTTTTTCCTTCTACTGTCCATTTGAATTCTTAGGTATATGGCATTATGGTCTGATACATCTGCCACACCAATTCTGCAATCCGTTACCCTTTTACAGTCTTCTTTCTGCATTAAGAAATGGTCTATTCTGGAGTAAACTGAGTGCGGCATTGAGTAATATGTATAGTCTCTTTCTAGAGGGTGAAAATTCCTCCAGACATCAAGAAAACCAAATGGTAGTGTTTAGTAGTTTTGTTAACTGGTTCTTAATCTTCTTTTCACTTGTCGTATCAAGCCTATGATTCAGTACAACATTCAGATCCCCCCCCCCCCACATATACAAATTCCTTCTGCTTCCATTGCAATAATATCAAATAGGGATTTGAAAAAATGTTTATCACTATCTGGGGGAGTATAGATATTCACCAGTGTCTGGATATTATTATCAACTTTGCCCTTTATAATGATATATCTCCCTTCTTTGTCTTTTATTTCTTGTATGTGAGCTATAATATGTGTTTTTATAGCCAAATCTTTTCAGCTTCCCATGTTCTTGTCGCGATAAATGGGTTTCTTGTAAGAAAATAATATGCATCTTCACTTTTTTCAATTTAGTCATGATTTTAGCCCTCTTAATTGGTTTACCCAAACCATTAACATTTAGAGACATCAATGTAAGTCCTTGACATTGCATCATTACACTTAGTGTAATTGATTTCACTGTATCCCCTCAACTCAACACCAGAACCTTTCTGACCAAAATATATGAACAAATAAAAGTGTTTTACCAGGCAAAAAAAACAAAAACATCAAAACATATATGGACTCCCAAAGAAGCGTATTCTCTCTCCTCCATAGATCCCGAATCCCTTTGTAAATTGAGGGGGGAAGCCTAACACTAAGAAAGGGCCCTCTCCTAGATAAGGGGGTAACCCTCTATGGGTCCCTCCATTCATTCTAGCTCTAATATTTTGTTAATCTCCCTAACAGTCGGATTTATCTAATACAGAATGTTGTATTAAATCAATATTAATTACACTCACATGAGGTCTGTGATGCTTGGTGATATTTTACTTCGGAGTCACGTGATTGATTCCATGAAGAAGAACCTCGCCAGTCAGCATGCGCATCATTACATCTGACGCATGGTGCAGCGACCGGCTGGGAGGAGCAGCGCTTCTCCAGTGGTAAGTTTAAAAAGCCTCAGGTAAGTGTTAAACTTGTTGGAGGTCTCTGCGTTGGGTAATTCTTGTTGCAGGAGGGAAAGTCCAAACATGAAGAAATCAGGAGTAGCAAGGCGAGCCGTGTCAATAAATTCACAAGCCCGTGGGAGTGTGGATAGCTGGCGGCTGCCTTGCTCATCCATGGATTTCGCCAGTTGTAAATCCAGCAACTACAGACTTGGTGTCTGAGGGGACTGTGGCTATGCCGGAGGGGCATAAGGCCACCCGAAAGCCTCTCCAAAAGCCGAACTTGGAAGAGTCCGGTCGAGAGGGTTCGCCCTTAAGAATGGATACCGCGGAGCTCCTTTTGGAGAGGATGCTCCATCAAGAGCACCGGCCTCTCCAAGAGCCCGCGCCAGCAGCACCTATGGAGCTGCCTAGTATATCCCTCCTGGATGAGGAGAGTGAATCTGACGCCGATTCAGAGGGCTTAGCGTTGGAGGCTACCCCACGGGACGAGGGGCAGGTGCCAGAGGTCCCATTCCTGGCGGCCAGATTTGCCGTCTCTACCGACTCTGGCGAGCCACTTGGAGAAGAGCTGGCTGCCAGCATCAATTATCTGGCCTCGCTCCAGCTTCAGGAGCTGGCCAAGGACACAACGGCCAAAAAATATGATACCCCAGAGAACTGTATCCTGCTGAAAGTGCCGACAGTCAACCATGCCATTTGGGGCCATATGAGGGTAGGCATCCGAGCGCAGGAGATTAAACTGCAATGGGTGCTGAAGCTGCTGGCATCAGGAATAACGGCTTTTGGTAGGTCGGTGGATGGTGGGACCCTGACTGAAGTTCAGCAGGATGCCCTGGCTCTCATGTGCAATGTGCACTTTGAGATTAACTGCCTCCAAAAGAGCGCCATCCGCCCCACCATTAACCTCAGGTTTGCTGCCCTATGTAAGCCTGGCAACATCCAGCCGCTGAATCTATTATTTGGGGAAGACCTGCATAAAAGAGTGAAGGAGCTGGACAATGAGGCCAAAACCGTTGGGCTCATCAAGGCGTCAGTGACTAGCAGAACCCTTCAACGGCAGTATCCCTATAAGCGGTTCGCTGAAACCGGGGCTGGGAAAGGACCAAGCTGACCGTTTAATGTGGGCAGCTGGCGCACTCCAGTAGCAGCACGGGGAAACATGTCTTTACCACCCAGAACCAGGCAAAGAGCTCTACCGATAACCATGGAGGTAGGTGGATCTGGCTCTTGTTGAAACATATTGAGTGAGAATCACCTACCAGTTAGGGAGGTTATACAGGTTTCTGGATGAATGGTATAAAATAACATCAAATGTGTTTATACTGCAGAGTATTCAAGGGTTTAAAATTGAATTTATTTCCAACCTGTGTCCACCCACCCAACACAAGCCAAAACGGGCACTCATCTTCTCACAAACAGAGAATTTGATGATCAAGCTGAAATAGCAAAATTATGCCTCAAGGGAATAATTGGGAAGACAATTTATAAAAATAATCAATTTGTGTCTAATGTGTTTCCTAAACCTATGAAGGATGGTGGGTGTCGGATTGACCTCAGCCCCTCGCCTATTTACAAATTTCTAAAACCAGTACTTGGGTTATTACGGTCACAAGGCCATATTATCATGGCCTATTTGGATGACATTCTAATCAATGTAAACACCTTTGACGCAGCCGAGTTATCAGTTTCAGCTGTTCAACTCATGGTACAGAGGCTTGGATTAATTGTCCACCCAGTTAAATCAAAATTGGTGCCAGTTAACCTAATTGAATATCTGGGATTCACAGTTAATTCCAATCACATGTCGGTGACTCTGCCCCAGGGTAGATTTAATTGAAGGCTGTATCAAGCTCTTGAGGGAGCAATCACCCTCAATTAAACAGGTCACCAGCTTAATTGGTAAATTGGTAGCTGCCTTTCCAGCAGCCCAATATGGACCTTTGCACTACCAACATTTACAGAGGGCAAAGGTACAGGCACTGAGAATACATGCAAGTCATTACAATTGGCCCATGCACTTACCATCTGAACCCATTGCAGAAGTACAGTGGTGGATTAGAAACATTTAAAATTGTTATGGTATAATTTTGACTGAAGCACCTTCACTTATTTTACAGACTGATGTTAGTGCCCTAGGTTGGGGTGCTACTGATACCAGGTCAAGCTGTGGAGGCAGATGGAATTTGCATGAGGCACAGATTCTCCAATCACATGGAATAAATTATTTAGAACCTTTAGGAGCATTTTATAGGCTCAAAGCTTATTGCACCACTAAGCATCACTTACATGTTCAGCTGCAGAGTGACAACACCAGGGCAGTGGTGTATTACAATCATATGGGTGGAATCAAGTTGAAACGTTGTGACTTTTTTTGGATTTCATATTTGGATTTCAGCTGTCTACTTACCAGGCAGACTTAATGTGGTGGCAGACACCAGGTCACGTAAATTCAACGACAACACCGAGTGGATGTTGAATCAGGATGTATTTAAAGAAATTGTCCTTTGGTATGGGATGCCAGATGTCGATTTGTTTGCATCCAGACTTAATCACCAGGTACCAAATTATGTTTCATGGAAACCAGACCCATGGGCAGTGGCGGTGAATGCGTTCTCACTGCACTGGGGCGGAATTTTTTTAATGCTTTTCCCCGCTTCTGCCTCATCAGTCGGTTTCTGACTAAGATCAAGCAGGACTCCGCTACAGGGGTTTTGGTGGTACCCAACTGGCCCACACAGCCATGGTTCCCGCTCATTTCGGACATAATAACGCACCCTATTATAGGGGTTCCAAAACGCAAACATTTATTGGTGCACCCTGTCATTGGGGATCAACACCCATTGAATGATTGAGTAAAGTTGTTGATTTGCAGATTTTAAGAAGGCCGTATCTGGGTCTGGGACTATCCGATCAGACTGTGGATATCATCACATCATCCTGGAGGGATAGTACAAAAAGGCAGTACATCTCCCATATCAGGAAATGGGAAGAGTTTTACCTCCATAGGAACATTACTTACCACACAGCCTCCATCCCAGATGTGCTAGAATTTCTATCCCACTTACATTTCAATGCAGGGTTGAGTTATAGTGCCTTCAACAGTGCCAGGAGTGTCCTGTCATCGTACCTATGCCGAGAGTCAGGACTCCAGCCGCTAGGATCTCATCCGTTAATCTCAAGATTCATGAAGGGTGTGTTTAATTCTAATCTTCCTAGGACTAGGTACTCTGAAATCTGGGATGTGAGCATGATACTCATGGTGCTCCGTCAATGGGGAATAGCCACATGTTTGTCCTTATCAAAGATCACCCTCAAGTTGGTTATGTTCATGGCGCTTACATCAGTGCAAAGACTCTCCACAAACTGCATCTGGACAGGACGACGTTATATTTCATATCTATGACATACTCAAACAGAGCAGACCAGGGGTGTCCGGATACAAGCTTGTATTGTCAGCTTATCTCACAGATTCACGGCTGTGTGTGTGTAGTGGTGCACTTGAAGCGTTATATTGACGTCACAAAGAGCCTCAGAGGCTCCGAGCAGTATTTATAAGCCACAAAAAGCCACATGTGCAAGTGTCATCTCAGACCATCTCATGACGGCTGAAGCAAGTCCTGGGGTGTGCAGGCGTTAATACTGAAAATTTTAAATCTCACTCCACCAGGGCAGCATCAACGTCAGCAGTGAGGGTAATTGACGTCCCTCTAGACCATATCCTCGCGGCTGCAGGATGGTCAAATGAATTGACTTTTCAGAGGTTCTACAATAAGCCGCTTGTTGAATCCGGGGTGTTCACCCACTCTGTGTTAAATTTTGCTTCATAGCTTCTCCCTGGGAGAGAGGAGTCGCTATTGTATAATTTTTTGTTATTTGTGAATTAAAACATTAACATGTTAATCAGTATCATGATTCAATGTTTTTCTAATTCACGCCTCCTGAGTCAACTGCTTGCAGTGTGAAATGCCTGGATTTGGATCGGCGTGAAATCACAGACCTTTGAAATCTTCATGGAATCACTCACGTGACTCCGAAGTAAAATAGTAAGATTAAATGAGCTTACCAGTTTGAAGTTTGATCTTTAATTTATGAGGAGTAACGATGAGCGATTATGTGCCCACCGCTCCCAACCCTCGTATCACGAAGCTCATTTGGTAATTCTAGGGTTATAATCTTATTATAATACTTCAATTGTTGTCTTTCTGTGATTTCACACTGCTGCTTTGAAGATTGACACGCATGCCGACTGGCGGGATTCTTCTTCACATAATTGCTCATCGTAACGCCTCATAAAATAAAGATCAAACTTCAAACTGGTAAGTTCTCATTTAATCTTACTATTTTTAGAACCAGGCTTATAAACAGACTTGTCTATGAATATACATATCTATACACATATTTGTAAACTTAGGATTCCATAAAAACTCAGTATTCCAACATATTGTAGCAGAAGCCACTGTGTTATCCATGTCTATGCATACCTTCATAATCATATCTGAGTTCACGCATGAGTCTTTCATTGTAATTCTTGAAGGCGCTCCCATGCCCGTCTGAAAGTCTCTGATTCTCCGTGTCGCGCGACGAGCTGCCACCACTCCATTTGGCGGAGTTGTTCACGCAGTGGTGGCATGTCCGTGTCTCCCCGCTGCTCTTCCACTTTGTAGCCTCTCTGTTGTAGCTCTTGCACGGCTTCCTTTGCGTTGTTAGGTGTCCGGCTTTCCCAGTGAATACGTATCTTGGTAAATGGTGTCTGAAAGCGGATTCCTTCCTCTTTTAGGATGCTTTTAACATGTTTGTATGCCTTGCGTTGTACTACAGCGGCAGTATAGTCATGGCCAAAATCAGCATTCGTTCTCCAAGTTGGAACTTCTTTTGCCATGCCTGTTTGAGAACCATCTCTTTAACTTTAAACTGGAGAAAGTGGACAATTATGAATCTCAGAGGGGAGCTGGGGCTTGGTTTCTTTGTCAGGGATCTGTGTGCTCATTGAATCTGTAAATCTGTCATTTCAGGGATTGACATTTCACTTCTGAGCAGTTTCTCTACAAACTGAGGTACTGAGCTACCTTCCGCACCCTCTGGCACACCGTATATCCGCAGATTATTTCTTCGGGATCTGGACTCCAGATCATTCAATTTGTCGACAAGTAACTTCTGGTCTTTCAGTGTTTCTTGGAGTATGGTGTTTGCAGCGACACTCCATGTTTCCAGCTCCTCTATTCGGGTGGCGGCTTCTGTTTTTTTTGGTCTTGTATTGCTTGCGCATTCGCTGCCATCTGAAGATTAATTTCATGTTTAAGTTCGGCCAGCTCTCATATCCTGCTTGAAATCATCTTTGAATGATGTGAAGTCCGCTTTTAATTCTCTTCTCAAGTTGCTGATTTGTGTACTTATGCTTTTTAATCCCTCATGGAGGGCCTCTGTTGCATCGTCTCCACCAGCCTGTTTGTTTTTATCTTCGCCTGTCGCTTCAAGCCTGTCCTTCTGTTTCTTGCTTTTCTAGCATCTTTTCTTGCAACTTTCTGCTTTGTTTTGACACCCCCAATCATACTATACTCATTAAAACTTAAATACTTGTTTACTTTAATTTAGGGGAGGTTTATTTATCCGACTGTACAGAGCTCTCTGTCTAATCAGCCACCATGCTCTGCCGCCTACCGGATGTCCAAACCCCTATTCCTATTAAATCTTTCCCCTCTCACCTTTAATCTCTGTCTCCTGCTTCTTGCTACCCCTATTCTGGGTTAAAGACTCTGTACATGTACCTTATCTTTCTATCTATTATCATGTATGAATTAGTTCCCATTTGTGCTTACATAATGAGAGTGATAAGCATTCAAATCATTTATTTCAGTGCTTTGGGACTCTGCAAGTAAATCAAACCTTTTCTCTCCCTCTCTATTTCATTTTTTTTCTTCAGTTATACAAATAAGCAACCAAGCAAATGCATATTGAAAATAATTATATCGCACTGGAAGAAACACATTGCTTTAAAAGTTATTTTTAAATTTACTGTGATTTTTTTTTAATTTTCTATTTAATGGATCTGAATAAAACCTACAGTGCTTGATGAGTCAGAAGCAGCCAACATTATTGGTTTTCTTTTTCTTACCAGCACTTCACTTCTACACTCGGCAATGGTTCTCATCTCAAAAACTGTGATTTATAGAACTGAAACATTAACTAAAATTCTAAAGGAACATAATAATTTATCTCTGTATAGATGCTGCCTGATATATCCCCAGCTATATTTGTTTTATTTTCAGATTTCTGACATCTACAATTACCTCCAAAATATTACTGTAATTGCTATAGGTTTTTTATAGAAATGCAATGGAAAAGGAGGACGTCGCGATTTCTGTGACATCTCAGAGGGGCAAAAAGGCAACAATGGGGTGTTTAAGGAGAGGTTTGTTCAACAAAGGGAGGTGCCAGAAGTGGACTGAATGGACAGTGTAGATATTTGAGCTTAAGTCTCAGGAGTAGGAAATCTCAGATGCATGAATGCTATACAATGCCCAATGACCAACTTACAGGGAGAGGAAAATATGACAACAATTTTTTTAGCGTTATTTACTTTAATATACAGTGAAAAGCTTTTTGCTGTGTGCTATCCAGTCAGTGGAAAGACTATACATGACTACCTTCGAGCCATCCACAGTGTAATGATGAATGGAATAATGTTTAGTGCAAGTAAAGTCCAATTGCAAAGATAGTCCAAGGGTCTCCAGTGAGGTAGATAGTAGCTCAGGAGTGCTTTCTAGTTGTTGATAGGATGGTTCACTTGCCTAATGACAGCTGGGAAGAAACTGTCTCTGAATCTGGAGGTGTGTGTTGTACCTGTTGCCTGATGGGAGATGGGGAGAAGAAGGAGCGACCAGGGTGGGACGCGCTTGATTATGCTGCTGGCCTTGCCGAGGCAGCGTGGTGTAGATAGAATCAGGAGAATGAAGAAATAAAAATCAGTAGGGGGACTACCGGGAGGGGGCAGGGAGGAAGGGAGAACAAAGGTGGACCTGGTGTGGGATACTATGTAACTTTGTCAGTGTCCTTTATGGGGTGACTATTACATACCTTGGGGGTAGCAAGCAAATAATTTCACATGTGACAATAAAATGCTTTATTCATTCATTCTTTCATTCATCAAGCAGTGAGCATCAGGCAGTACATGGCCAAGCAATCCATTTGGATAACGACAATGGAAATTAAGAACATGATTATCACAAACTTCTGTTTTTCTGCTCACTGGAGGATTGAACCAAACAGGAGGAGAGAATAAATAATGTAAATGATATAATCCAATAATTCAAAGAAATACTGACCATACATATAGGATGACATGTCAAATTAATGATAGACGGGGAAAGATAATGACAAATCTGTGAAGAATATCTATATTGTGAAATTAAATCAGATTGAAAATACATAATGGATTAAAGCATACAATTAAAGAACACACAAGGTAAAGCCCTTTGTGTAGTTTATCACTTAATTAAAAATCTAATTAGTTCCAAGTGTAATGATATTCAGTTAGTGATTTATCTTAATTGACCTGCATTCTCTGGTGATTAATTTTCTATATAAGCTTTATGATATATTACAATTTAAATTATAATTAATTTGAATGACATTTTAAATAATATGATTCAACTAGTACACTGATTAATCAACTATAGTTATTAACGCCAGTCTTTTAACATGCAAAAGATTGCAAAGAGCATTTTAGGCTACAACTTCCTGAAATCAATCATAGATGCAAATAGGTAGCGATGATTTAAACAAAAACTATTTAAATTATGCTGGGTGCATAGGATCATTTCAGACTTGTCCTGTAGTCTAAGGTAAGTTAGCTAGTTTCTGGCAAATCGCGAGGTTCTGTGGGTCAAATAGGAAAAAGAAAATGCCATGATGCAAAGTAGAAAATTCTGGGACCCTATGCAACGAGTTGGTTTAGGTTGTGGAGTCTGAGAATTGGAGGATTGTGCGAGTGGTTGGTATTTGCTCATCTTTGCTGAGCCACAACTTACAATATGCATGCATTGTTCTGGATAGATGGAATGACTGGAAAAATACATGCTGTGATGAAAGGTGTGAGTCATGCTATGTGTGTTCATATCTGATCAGTCCAAACATGATAGTTGCATAATGTTCTGCTGATACTTCACTAGAGTCAACAGGTAACTTCAAGTAACTCAATTTCTTTGCCTGTATCAGTCATCCACAGTATATGTGATATTGACTCAGTTTGCTTGTTTACTTTCCTCTGGAAGAGAAGGTGCTCCCAACCTGACCTTGGATGTGCATGTCATCCTGCTCTGCATTTGACAATCCTATATTCTTATAGTTCAGTATAGTGTAGAGATACAGACTGAAACAGGACCTGTGGTCCACTGAGTCCACATGGACCGGTTCACACTAGATCTATGTTATCTGACTTCATCTCCACTTCCGACGCAGGGTCAAATTACAGAGGCAAATTAACCTATGAACCCACATGTCTTTGGCATATGGGGAGGAAATAGAAGCACCAGAGAAAACCCACATGGTCACAGAAAGAATTTGCAAACTCCACGCAGGCAGCACCCCACGTCATGATCGCACACCCAGTCTCTGACCTCCAGAGCAATTCTACCAGCTGTGCCCATTGTGCTGTCATTTTATTTATGTTCTCATTTATTAACTGCTTTCATTGTCACTGACCAGATAACCTTATTTTCAACTTATCCCTGTAGTCATCCAAGTTTACCCCTGTCGCACACATCCGCCTCCCCTAATATCCTGACAGCTTAAAGCAGATTCTTTGCTTTCTTTCCCAGTTCCATCAAAGGGTCTTAAACCTGAAATGTTTATTTCTCTTTTCACAGATGTGGCCTGACCTGCTGAGTTTTATGTTTGCATATATTACTGCAGCCTCAGAATCCCAATGTAATCGAAATACAAAAGATTCCTTTTATGTAAAATGTAATAGATATGTGAATCTTTTTATCTATTGGTGTGTAGTGGCAAGCTTATAATGAGTCACGAAGGGGCATGAAGAATTGCTAAAACATTTACAATTTGTTTATTTGCCAGCATGGGCGGCGCTGACCAACACCGCAGTCCTGGGACCCTTTGCCGAGGGCCGCCAGCATTGAATCTCCACCCAGCTCGGCCTGTGGACTTCAACTCCGGTAGGAAGTGGCTTAAGTTCAAGCCGCTGAGGATGTTCTTCCATTCCGACATCCCGGCGAGAGTGTTCCATCACCCTGGCAAGAGGGCTGAACATCGGGCCGCCCGTGATGGCGACTGTGGGGGGCTCGGGAGGTCCCGACCATGGATGAACATCAAAGAACATCAAAGAGGAGGTTGACTGTACTTTGGTGCCTTCCCTCACATTGGGAAACTTTGATACCGCTGTGTGGGGATGTTTATGTTAAAGACTATCGTGTGCTGGGGTTCTTATTTTTATTTTTATTCATATGGCGGTATGGTGAAAAAAGCATTTTGTTGTCTGTACTTGTACTCTGCACAATGACAATAAAGTTGAATCAAATCAAATCAAATCAAATCATGTTATTTAACTGGACAGGGTGTAAATAAATTGACAAGGATGTTACTGGGTCCGAAGGGTTTAATTTATAACAAGAAGCTGCTGGATAAGTTGGCTTCTTTATAGACTTCAGGAGGCAGTGAGGTATAAGACTCAGTGTGTCTCACCTCAATATAAATAACAATTTATGAGAATTGAGAAGTTCTGAATACCCTTCTCACAATAATCAATTTGCGGTTGGCCATTTCCGAAGTTTTCACTGAACTACTTCTGCCATCTCGATATGTCTACCAGCTCATCATCAGTTGGCATCACAGAGAGACCTATGCAGCTTGGAAATAGGCTGAGGGGAGACCTGATAGAAATATTTCCAATTATGAGGCAGATATGAATAGCCAGTCAGAATCATTTTCCCAGGGTGGAAATACAAAGACCAAAGGGTATAACTTTAAGATGAGATGGGGCAAAATTTAAAGGAAATTTGCAGAGCAAGTCTCTACACAGAAGTTTGGGGGGAGAGGGGTACCTGGAATGTGCTTCCAGGGGTGTTGATGAAGGCCGATACCAAAGTGATGTTTAAGAGGCTTATTGATAGGCACATAGACGCGCAGGAAATGGAGGGTAATAGATACATGTAGGCAGGTGAGATCAGTTTATCCTGGCATCATGTTCGAAATTCTCACAGAGAGTGGTGAGTCCATGGAATTCTCTGCCTCAGAGGGCAGTGGAGGCAGGTTCTCTGGATCCTTTCAAGAGAGAGCTAGAAAGGGCTCTTAAAAATAGCGGATGATCAGCCATGAACACATTGAATGGCGGTGCTGGCTCGAAGGGCCAAATGGCCTACTCCAGCACCTATTGTCTATTGTGGAATAGATATTTCAGGCTGAAGGGCCTGTTCCTGTGTCCTGTTCTATGTTCTATGTTCTATTATGTCATTTCCTTTTAGTGTAATTTCTTACTTTCATTTCTCTTGTTATTGAAGGTTGAACGTTTATCATTGGGATTTTGTGCCATGAAGGGGTGTAGATGTGCTGTAATTTATGCATTAAATCATCTAATGTTATTCATCACATATTTATTACCAATGTAATTTCCCAGTCTACCAGAACTAACTCATGCCTCATGCTTTTGTGTACATTTAAGACCCTGGTTACAGATTCAATTTTACCACATTCAATCTTTGTGTAAAAATCATGCATATAATGACTCTTCAGTAAATGTGTCTTAGTAGATCAGATTATCAATTTTACTTCGGAGTCACGTGAGTGACTTCGTGAAGACCCCGCCCCACATATCGTCGCTCGCATTTGCTGTCGACAAGATGGGGGGGGGGCGGGCAGTGCGCTTCCCCAACAGCTCCTTCAAAAGGATGCTTAAGGTAAGTAATACTAACCTTGAGCTGGTTTTTGTAGGTAGATTGTTTCTATCTACAGCATCATGATGAAGGAAAAGGGAAAGCCAAACTTTCCAAGGGCTGCGGGACCTCAGGAAGTCGGCGGCCAACATCCTCGGAGCTGCCCGCAACACCGGCAGCATCCGTATCACGGGGAAAGAGGTGCGGAACCCTACGGAGTTAGTAGGGCCTGACTCTCCTCTGCAACAGGCTGGATGGAGCCCCGCACAGGAGCAGGGCATTGCAGGCCCTGACTTCGTACAGTCGCCCAAAGTCAGGGCAGGTAGTAAGTAGGTACGCCCTAACGTACCTCGCACAGCGGCGCGTTCTATTTCCGATCTTTTACAGGTCCCAAGAGGGCAGACCCGGGGGAGAGCTGCACCGAAGTCGAGCCCCAGAGCCGCGGCAGGCATCGACAAGCTGCCGGGGAAACCTGCCAGATTGCAGGCCGGTGGCAGATCTGCTGCAGAGTCGGGGTGCCCTGCAGGAGCAGGAGGTACTGGCACACCACCGGGACAGGCTGCCCGAGAGCAGGCCGGTGGCAGCGGATTTCGGTCGTGCAGCCCTGCTGAGGCGGTAAGCGACGACCATGCGCCGTCACAGACCCATGTGGTCCGAAGCGGCGGTAAGCCCGCGCGGATGTCAGGGAGCCAGGCTGCGGGATCCTGCACCGACTCATCTCCGCTGCCTTCCTATCAGGGAGTTCGTAGGGTTCCCGCACCTCTTTCCCCGTGATACGGATGCTGCTACAGTCCAAACGACGGCGGACTAGCGGCATGTCCGCGCGGGAGTTGTAGAGCCCCGCAGGAGCAGCAGCCGACGACTACCTGCCAGTGGACCCTTGTCATCACCTCGACGATGTGCGGTTCGCTGGTAGAAGCCCCAGTGATTCAGGAGAACCTGGGGAAGTCGACTTGTTGTCCGCATATTGCGGTGGCGGTTGCATGGCCAGGATGGAGCTTATGGTGGAGCAACTACTCCAGCGAGACCTGGATCGACACGAGCGTGGGTCCCAGTGGTCTAGGAGCCAGATCATGCGGCCGCCTAGCATTTCTCCTTCATCCGCCGGCAGTGCCTGGAGCCTGCAAATGGCCGACTTTGATGAAGAGGCAGTGGTAGAAGAGCCCACCGCTTCGGGTGAACCGTCGAAGATCTGCTGGACGTCGTTTCCAAGTTTGCTAAGCCTTGTGCGCTCAGGGAAACCGCTGCACCCAAAGCTGGCAGTGAGTATCAATTTTCTGGCCACACACCAGCTCCAAGACCAGATACTCACAGAGGCCATGGAAAAATACAAGGCGCCAGAGAATTGTGTTACCCTGAACGTTCCAACCGTCAACTTACCGATCAGGGGGAATATCAGTCCCAGTATCAGGGCTCAGGAGCTCAAAATTCATAAAATCCTTAAACTGTTGACGTTGGGCATCACTGCGTTTGCCAGGACCCTCGATGGGGCCAATGTAACCAATGAACAGCAGGATGCTCTTGCCCTGCTGTGCAATACACAGTGAGATCAACTGCTTTCGGAAAAGCTCCAACCGGCCCACCCGCAAACCAAAATTCGCTGGGTTGTGTCGTGCCTCCACCACACCACCACCACGACAGCTGTTTGGGGAGGGCCAAAGCAGGTCAAAGAACTGGATGACGAGGCCAAAACCGTGGGGCTGATGAAACCACCATCATCAACCAGGGCACAGACATACCAAAGACCACAGTCTTATCCTACCTCCAAACCTCAGGGTCAGCCGGATAGGGCACCAAGAACTTATCCGCCACCCGCTCCCCAGCAACAGAAGCCTTTTTTAGGGCAGGGCCAGCACAAGCCCACATGGAAAATGCGGCAACAACCCTACCCAGCAACACAACAGCCTCTGCAACCACAATGCACCAGGCCCCGCCGATAACCATGAAGGTAAGGGGGTCTGGTTCTTTCAAGAAAGTAGCAATTGTAACTTCACAAATAGGAGGGTGGTTGCGGGAATTTTGGGGTGCATGGGGTGCGATAACTTCAGATCCCTTTATTCTACAAAGTATTCAGGGTTATGAAATAGAGTTTATTAATGGGAAACTTCCCCCTACGCAACATGTACCTCATCGCAAGTTTGCGCTCTCTCAAAAAGAGATAGAGGAAGGACATGTAGAAATCTTAAGGGTGGCAGCCAAAGGGGTGATAGAAAAAATGATACATGAACCTCTTGAGTTTGTGTCCAACATCTTTACAAAAACTAAAAAAGATGGGGGATGTCGGATTATTATAGACCTAACCCATCTGAATACTTTTGTACAATATACCCATTTCAAAATGGAGACGTTCGAAATGCCGAAACAACTGATTTCTCTAGGGTACTTTATGGCTTGCATCGATTTAAGAGATGCGTTCTATACAGTGCCTATTATAGAGCATCACAGGAAGTTCTTAAAATTTGTCTGGAGGGGTCAATTATGGCAATATAAAGCCTTGCCCAATGGCATTACAACAGCCCCTAGGCTATTTACAAAAATTATCAAACCTATTTTGGCGTCCCTTAGACAACAAAATTATATCATCATGGTGTATTTGGACGATATATTAATAGTGGGGAAAACCCTTGAATTAGCTGAGCTGGCAGTTATAGCTACCAAATTGTTATTTGAGACATTAGGGTTTGTCATCCATCCAGACAAATCTAAGTTCACCCTGTCTCAAGTCATGGACTACCTAGGATTCACTATTAACACCAATCAAATGATTGTCACTATCCCAGCCAGCAAAGCAATAGCCATAAAAGAGGCATGTAACAGCCTTGCTTGCGCCAGGGTGCCGACCATCAGACATGCTGCTAAGGTGATTGGAAAACTGGTAGCCACATTTCCAACTGCGCAATTCGGGCCATTACATTATCAAAATTTGCAAAGAGCAAAAATCTCAGCATTAAAATCAAATGCTGGACACTTTGACAGAACTATGCAGCTGCCGATGAAGGCTAAAATTGAGCTACAATGGTGGGCTAACAATATTAGTGAGTGTTACAAGCCTATCATTATCTGCAACCCATCAGTCGTGTTACAAACCGACGCAAGCGCCCAAGGCTGGGGAGCAACTGACACCACATCCAGTTGTGGTGCAGATGGGATTCTCACGAATCCACTCTTCTTCAATCATAAGGAATAAACTACTTGGAAATGCTAGGAGCTTTTCATGGGCTGCGGGCATACTGCACAAATTTACATCATACGCATGTCCGTCTTCAAACAGATAATACCACGGTGGTGGCTTACATAAATCATATGGGTGGTATCAGGTCAATATCTTGTGACGAATTGGTAAACACAATTTGGCTCCCGTATTTAAAGAAATATTTGGATATCAGCAACCTACCTTCCAGGGAAGTTCAATACAGTGGCGGACACCAGGTCACGAGCATTCAATGATAACATCGAATGGATGTTGAATCCCCAAATATTTTCTGAAATTATAGCTAAATTTGGTAGACCAGATATCGACCTTTTTGCGTCTAGGTTGAACCATCAGATGCCAACATATGTGTCTTGGAAACCAGACCCTGGGGCAGTAGCAATGGATGCATTTTCTCTCCATTGGGGGAAATGGTTCTGCTACGCATTTCCCTCATACTGCCTCATCAGTCGGGTATTGCAGAAATTTGAACTGGATTCTGCTGCAGGTATACTGATCATACCTGACTGGTCTAAACAACCATGGTACCCGGTGGTCCTCCATATGCTAAAAATTCAGTGGATACAAATTGCGAAAAATCCCAGTTTGATCACTAACCCCATTACGGGGGAAGTTCACCCATGCCATACTCACTTAAATCTGTTGGCTTGCAGGTTCTAAGGAGGCCACTACTGGAGTCCGGCATATCACCAAGGGCCATGGTCCTCATCACAGCATCGTGCAGGGCATCTACCAGGAAGCAGTACCTTACGCAGATCAGGAAGTGGGAAGCCTACTGCACACGATCAAATACCACCTACTACTCTGCCATGATCCCTGACGTACTGGAATTCCTCGTGGGCCTTCATTATGATGAGGGTCTCAGCCACAGTGCCATCAATATAGCCAGGAGTGCGCTATCCACATACCTCAAGATTGGTGTGGGCTCACACCAATTGGTGTCAAAATTTATGAGGGGTGTATTAAATACCAACCCTCCACGACCCAGATACAACATCACTTGGGATGTAGAGGTGGTGTTGACCCTACTGAGGAGCTGGTCCCCCATGACAGGGTTACCACTTGATAAACTCACCCTTAAAGTGGTGATGTTGATGGCACTGACCACAGCACAGTGGGTACAGACCTTGCAAAAACTAGAACTTGACAGAATGGTCTCCACCCCTGAGAAGGTAACCTTATTCATAGAAGAGTGATTAAAGCAGCATAGACCGGAATCTACAGGGCTGCAGCTGGAATTCCAGGCGTACCCCACAGATGCCACCCTCTGCATAGCCACCCATCTCCGGTATTACATCAAAACCACACGCACCATCTGGAAGATGGAGCGGGGACTTCTCATCAGCCACAAGAAACCACATCACCGGGTGACTGTGCAGATTATTGCCAGGTGGCTCAGGGTGGTGTTGGGTGCAGCAGGTATAGACACTAACATTTTTTAATCTCATTCTACCAGGGCTGCATCCACATCAGCGGCGAGGACCATGGAGGTGCCCATGGATCATGTCCTCGCTACCGCGGGTTGGGCCAGTGAGACCACTTTTCAATGCTTCTACAATAAGCCGGTGGCCGCCTCCGCAACATTTGCGGAAGCAGTGCTGAGAGCCGTTCCATAGTATAATTTATCCCCGAGTTAGGGTTTTTTGTTATTATTTGTATTAATAAATACTCATTACTTTTTCAGCTTGTTCAAGTCTGGAATGCATTAACAAACTTCCTCCATCAGTATTGCGGTTGTGTGAGAGCATGGACGTCATCCAGGGCATGAAATCACAGAGCTTTGAAATCTTCACAAAGTCACTCACGTGACTCCGAAGTAAAATAGTAAGATTAAACAAGAATTTACCAGTTTGAAGTTTGATCTTTATTTTATGAGGAGTTGCAATGAGGGATTTTGTGCCCTCCGCTCCCAACCCTCTATCATAAGGTCAACTGGTATGTTTGAGTCTCTTTAATCTTACTTTCTTCAGTCATTGTTGTTATCTGTGATTCCACACCGCTGCTTTGAAGAATGTCGTGCATGCTTGCTGGCGGGGTCTTCACGAAATCCCTCATCGCAACTCCTCATAAAATAAAGATCAAACTTCAAACTGGTAAGTTCTTGTTTAATCTTACTATTATTCTTCATTGTATAATAGCTTGGTTCCTAGTTGGCTGTTCAATGCACTGATCTTAAAGATCGGCACATTTACACACCATAAATTTATCCTCTACATTGTTTCTATTAATTTGGTTGCATAGTGTTTTTGTGTACGTGTGATGATTATTGAAGGCCTTTATTACATATGATTCTAGTTTATTAAATTGTAATGTGCCCCACATTACATTATTATTTTGGGGGAAATAAACAACTAACATGCTATTTTAATCTTTTACTGTTCCTTACCTTCAACCAAATTGATTTAATTTCTCACTTTGAAAAACTAAGATAATTTATTTCAGCTGCTTTCATCCCACCTTGTGTTATCAGGGTTAGTATTCTTTAGCAATTTGCCCATTTCTTCAAATATCCTTGAATATTTAATCCTAACCTTGATTGCCTTGAATAGAATAGATCTCTGTAAGAATATGCTGGTCCTCAACTTAAGTACACTCAAGTCATGCTGCTTCCTCTCATCATGTAAGCAACTTATTTAGCTTTTGTTGCTGCTTTATTCCATAATGTTGTTGATGTCTCAAATTTTCTCTGCAATGTCACAAGTTAATCTTCTTGGATGACATGGTCAATTCTACTTTACATGAGACTCATTCTTGATATTATTTTGGCAATTTGTAATACATGTGTAGGCTTGTATTCAAAGGGTAATTCACTATACTCCAGGCACACATACTGAGAGGTTTCGAGAACTTCCAAAATACATTTATTTTAATTATATCACTCTCTCCAACTACATTGTGCATGGGCTCATGCATTATACATATGTCACACAGCAAGCACCATACAAAGCAATAAATTTAAGAGACTAAATGATGCCCTGCATTTCCACATATGCTAGCTGTATAATGGACGAGTTGAGCTGAAGGGGCTGTTTCAACATGGAATTACTCTTCTGCAGAGAAACAGGCAGAAAAATAATTCAACACAATTTCAACAGCAATCTGAATTGACAGGAAGAAAGCTTTTTTTTCTGTATCTAAGCTACAGAATATCTGTTGGTCTCGGAATAGTCACTATCTTTCAAGGTAAGTGAACAATGAATTGGATGAATAATATTTATCAATTGCACATTAACGTATCCCAGTGCTCAAAGGATCTGTATTAATAATGTTCAGAAGAAAGTTTCAGGGGTTTGCAAAGTTTTGCTTTATGAGTGATGCAATGCTTTGGAGTTGTTGGTATAACATCTTTATCTGGTTAGTCACACAAAACAAATCTAAGGTTGGTACATAATGCACAGCTTTTATGTGACAAATGTGTATGACTAATAAGTGCTGCACCAATGAACACATTCCTCTCTAGCAATGCTCCATCTGTTTATTATTGCTTGGATACTCTCCATCCACAAATGACTGTTTATCTTTCCAAAATAAATTGCTTTAACTTCTCTTTAGTATTTATAATGGAGAGCTGAGATCCCTTTTTCTTTTCTTTTTTAATAATATTTTTATTAGAAGTCATACCATATAACCATATAACAATTCAAGCACGGAAACAGGCCCTCTCGGCCCTTCCAGTCCGTGCCGACCATTTGTTTTCCCCTAGTCCCATCTACCTGCACTCAGACCATACCCCTCCATTCCCTTCACGTAGTAGTGTAAACCAAGAGTAATATAATACATTTCATGTACAACTTGTTTTTAAATTTAATAATAAAAAAGTAGTAGAGGGGACTTCCGGTGGCGCTATGGAGGAGTAGAAGGCAACGCCAGCCACCTCCATGAAGAAACGGGAAAAAACGGGGGAGAAAACGCTGAAAAAACCTTCCTCCTGCTCCTGCTGCTTCTGCATCTGCTGCTTCTGCACCGGCTGCCGTGAGTGACGTCATCAGACCTGCGACCGTAATGTCAACACAGCGCAGCCCACCACTGGAGAGATCCAGACTCCGATTTTTTTTTAAAATGGCTGAACAGGAACAAGGCCCAACTGAAGCCTCGGCCTCAGGTAGGACACAGTCCCTTGAAGATGTGTTCAAAAAATCGTTAAAAAATCGGAACTGGAAGAACTTAAAAAATTTTTTGTGCAAGAAATGGCAGAATTAAAGAAAGAAATGAAGTCTGAATTAAAGATGGAATTGGAAAAAATGAACTTTATGGAAGAAATGAAGAAAATCAAGATTGAGATGAAGGAGTTAAAATCTGAAATTAATCTCTCGGCCACGGATTTATCAGAAATGCTCCGAAAGGAAATTACAGAAGTTGTGACCGAAAAATTCGCAAGTATAATGGAGGAGCTGCATGAAAAAATTGAAAAAAAGGTGGAAAAAGAAATGGAACCAGTGCTGGAAGAAATTGTGTTACAATCAACAACCATAAAAGACCTTGAGGAAACAGTCCAAACAAATACTCAGACTATGAAAACTATCGTCATAGAAAGTCAACGACTATCTGACTTACTGGCCAAAGTTACTGATAAGTGTACTGAGCTGGACGGCAGAGAAGGCAGAATCTAAGGATCGTGGGTATTCGAGAAGGGAGAGAAAAGAATCAAGATACCCGAGAATTTACTGCAAACTTACTACAAAAGGTTCTCTGGAAGAAAAACCTTTGATAGCCCGAGCACACAGAGTTATGAGACGTTATACAAAGCACGATGCTCCTCCAAGACAAATGATAGTCAAAGTCCAATATGATTATGTTTTGGAAGATATGATGAATAAAGTGGTAAAAAGCAGAAATCTTAAATATGAAGAAGACTCAATCGGTATCTACCGAGACTATCCAGCAGAGGTCTCTAAGAAACGGAATGCGTTTAAAGAAACCAAAAGAATACTGAGGCAAGTGAAGAATCTGAAGTATACTCTGAGATACCCAGCAACACTGAGAGTCACTTACAATCAGGAAGAGCTTTACTTTAAAAACCCAGAAGACGCATTGAAATTTGCCCAAAGGATTAAGGACCGCGAAGAAGACTGAATGAAACCTTCATAGTTGAATTAAAGGAACAATTAAACTGTATTTTCAAGATTGGTTGAAGATTATAATAAACTATGGACTTGTTTCATCTAAAGAAGACGGAGAAGGAGGCGGATGGGAGAATAGAGGAGATTTGGATTGAAGACTATTCCATGAATACTAATATTTAGAATAGTAATACTACTAATCTAATAATTAACATATATTAACATACATAAACATATATTAAATTTAACACACTGGTATCGTTAATAATTAGAGCAAATTGTTGATTGTTGATTATTGATTAATAATTAATAATTAATTATAACCAACTTACCCTTGAATTAAGTAAATAGTAAATATAAATATAGGAATATAAATTTTGACTTCATTTATCTCCCCTGGATTTTTTTTTCTTTTCTTTTTAGTTTTTTTTTTTTTAATTTCCATAAATTGTGTCTTTTCATTAATTTTTGTATTTTATTTATTTATTTATTTTTTCTTATTTTAACTTTAGACTTTTCTTTATTATATGTTTATATTATTATAATTTTCTATTAAGTACTACGTGTATATATATCACTATACCTGACTATGAACTTTTTATATATCATAGTTTAATATCCCGGGTTTAAATAATAATCTTTTTTTTTTGTAATATTAATTTTACTGAATCATGGAGATGGATAACATTTAACATTCAATACATTTAACAGTCCATAGACTGCTAGCCATGTTAGTATGGCTAACACTAACTACACACACACTAGATGTAGTTTTTTTCTTTCTTTGAGCACTTTACTAATCTCTTAATCTATCCCTTTTTTAATACTATCTCTGATTATTACTATTATTATTTTATATTTGAGTGGAATTATCAATTAATACAAAGGAGATATATATATGAGAGAAAATCAAGAGTCTTGAAATTCGTCTATTCAGGGTTCAGGTGTAAGGTCTGGTATGTCGAACTGTACCATTTGCTCTAGTATTCATCCCTTTAGATAAAAGATGCAAGACCTACATACAAATATGGGGAATGGAGGAATAACGTTTGGTAGCTGGAATATTAAAGGTATTAACGAACCAATTAAGAGGGGTAAGGTATTAGCACATTTAAAAACACTTAAAATAGATGTTGCATTTATCCAAGAGACACACTTGAAAAAAGAGGCAGAACATAGATTAAAAGCCAAATGGATTGATAAAGTATATCACTCTTCTTTTACACACAAATCTAGAGGTGTAGCAATATTAATTCGTAAAGGCACTGCATTTAAACATCAATAATAACTGATAGTGACGGTAGATATATTATTGTAATAGGAGAATTATATACACAAAAAGTGATTTTTGTTAATGTATATGGCCCAAATTTTGATAGCCCGCGATTTTTAAAAAAATTATTTAATACAATCCCTGAATTATCACAACATAATCTAATAATTGGAGGAGATTTAAACTGCACACTTGATCCTTATTTGGATAGATCATCAAAACGACGAAAACTTAAATCACTCTCCAGTGAGTTAATAAATGCATATATAGACACTAGTAATATTAAAGATGTATGGAGATTGCAAAATCCAACAGGACGAGAATACTCATTTTACTCAGCCGTGCATAAAACTTATTCAAGAATAGATTATTTTCTGGTAGATTTAAAACTTATCCCACTTACGTATAATTCAAAATATCATAATATTATAATTTCAGATCATGCACCCTTAACTTTTAAGATGAAAATAACGGGTAAAATGGAAAAACAAGATCAATGGAGATTTAATCCACAAATTTTAAAGGACAAAATAACACAAGAATATATTACAAAACAGATCAAGATCTTCTTTGAAACAAATG
The DNA here is from genome assembly GCA_035221665.1 of Okamejei kenojei. Taxonomy (NCBI): domain Eukaryota; kingdom Metazoa; phylum Chordata; class Chondrichthyes; order Rajiformes; family Rajidae; genus Okamejei; species Okamejei kenojei. The sequence goes on from CM069134.1 coordinate 77,412,881, forward strand.
ATACACCAGAAATATCATCATCCCTCTTATGGGAAACTTTTAAGGCGTATGTTCGGGGAATTATGATATCTTCTCAAGCATTTTATAATAAAGAGAATCGGAAGCTACAACAGGCATTGGAAAGAGAGATTAAACAATTAGATACAGAGAATGCCATTAACCCAACTACGATAAAACATAATACAATCTTTGCATTGAAATATAAACTAAATAAAATACAGTCAGACCAAGTTGTAAAACTATACCAATATACCAAACAAATACAGTCTGAAGAAGGGTCTCGACCCGAAACGTTGCCTATCTCCTTCGCTCCTTAGATGCTGCTGCACTCGCTGAGTTTCTCCAGCTTTTTGTGTACCCACAATTTGAATTCGGTGACAAACCACATAAACTATTGGCTCGTCAGTTAAGAAAATTTGAAGGAGAAAAAATAATATATAGGATCAAATCAGATAAAGGAGAATTACTAATACAAACTAAAGATATAAATGAGAGATTTTTGCAATATTATAAAAATTCATACTCAGCTAAAACAAAAGAAAATCGAATAGGAGTAGAAACATTTTTTTTTAATTGTAATCTAAATGGACTGGATTTAGAAGATAGGGAATTATTAAATGTCAAAATAACGACTAAAGAAATTGAAGAAACTATTAGATCATTAAAAAATGGTAAAACTCCAGGACCAGATGGTATTGGAGCAGAATTTTATAAAATAATTTATGATATGATAGCCCCACGTTTGAAGATACTATACGAACACATTTATACACAACAGAAATTACCAGATACACTAAATGAATCTATTATAACCCTTATACCTAAATTAGATAAACCTCGACGACCCAGGGTCATATAGAGCTATATCTTTTTTAAATACTGATCGAAAAATATGAACAAAAATATTAGCACAAAGACTAAACAAAGTGGTTAATAAACTAATTCATTCAGATCAAACAGGATTCATACCAAAACGATACTCTTCAAACAATCTGAGAAGATTATTTAATATTATATATTCGAAAAGAAATATTAATAAGGATTTATCAATTATTTCGCTGGATGCAGAGAAAGCTTTTGATCAGATTGAATGGTCTTACTTATTTTCGGTTATGGAATTTTTTCAATTGGGAGAGAAGTTTATAACATGGGTTAAATTATTATATACTAGACCAACAGCTAGAATATTAATAAACCAAGTGTTAACAACTAAATTTAACTTATTCCGAGGCTGTAGACAAGGTTGCCCTTTATCTCCACTACTGTTTGCACTTGCAATAGAACCATTAGCAAAATCTGTGAGATCAAACCCTGAAATATATGGGTATGAAACTAAGGAAACTGAAAATAAAATCTCTTTGTACGCAGATGATGTATTACTTTATATCACAAAACCAGAAATTAGTTTCCCTAACTTGTTAGATTTAATAACTCAATTTGGATCGTTTTCAGGATATAGAATTAATTGGAATAAAAGTGAACATGCCAATAATGGGAAATAACTTACATATATTACAACAATATCCTTTTAAGATTGCAAATGAAAAAAATAAATATCTTGGAATTTATGTAACAAAAAGATATGATTCTTTATTTAAATCTAATTTTTTACCCTTATTGAATAAACTATTTAAGAATATTCAATATTGGAAAACATTACCTATTTCAATGCTAGGTAAGATTAATGCGATAAAAATGATTTTTCTTCCACAATTACTATATTTGTTTCAAATGATCCCGATATATCTTCCTAAAAATTTCTTTAAGAAAGTGGACTCCATGGTTACCAATTTTATTTGCGATTATAAGAATCATAGAATAATTAAAAAGCATCTATGTAAATCAAAAATAAACGGTGGCTTTGCACTGCCTAATTTTATGTTTTATTATTGGGCAGTTAATATAAAAAATATGAATTTCTGGTTGGGTGAACTAGATAAACAACCAAATTGGTTAAAAATGGAACGAGAAGACTGTTTTCCTTTTGAAATTAGTTTGATTTTATTTGCTAATACTCCAATACATAAGAAAACTTATAAAGGAAACCCAATAATAGAAAGTGGAATACGTATTTGCAAACAATTTAAAAAAAACATTAAAATTACCAAATGCACCACTAGCTCTTCCAATAGTAAACAATATTTCTTTTAAACTTTCATTGATGGACAAAGGTTTCTTAAAATGGAAGAACTATGGAATAAATAAGATCGGTGATCTTTACAGGGAAAACTTATTTCTCTCATTTCAGGAATTACAACAAAATTATGGATTACATTTTAAAGAATATTTTCGATATCTACAAATTAGAGATTATGTTAAATCAAATACACTAGATTTTAGGAATAGAAAGACAGAAATTTTAGATGAATGTTTAAATAAACATCCGAATACAGAGAAATTAATATCATATATTTATAATATTTTATTGGAAAATGATTTACCAAATACGGATAAATATAGACAAGCATGGGAAAATGAACTAGGTCAAGTAATCAGTATAGAGAAGTATGGAATGAAAGTTTTCAACATATACATCATTGTTCATTAAATGCTAGACACTCCTTGATACAATTTAAAGTTATACATAGAGTACATCTCTTAAAGTCCAAATTAAATAGAATTTCCTCAAATGTGTCCGCAATATGTGATAAGTGTCAACAATTAGAAGCTAATCTAACGCATTCATTCACAAAATGTGTACAAATCATTAATTTTTGGATAGAAATTTTTAAGATAATCTCAATTGTAGTTAATGCAAAGTTAACTCCAGACTCAAAACTAATTATATTGGGAATACTAGAAACAAATCAGATATTAACAACACAGCAAATAATTTTTATCGGTTATAGTTTAATAATTGGTAAAAAATTAATACTAAGATTTTGGAAAGGTCCTACTTCCCCTACAACTAAAATGTGGATTACAGAAATGTCGGAGACACTGCACCTGGAACGATTAAGGCTTGCCCTGATGGACAGGCTGGACCAATTCAGAGGAATATGGTCTCCATTTATTGAATATTTAAAGGGTCAAGATGGTCCGGTTCGAAGCCATGACTGAAGCCTGAATGTATGAATAGATGAAGAATTATAGACAATAGATCATGAATATGTCTCCAATGAATAATATCTTGTTTAATATTCCACTCAATTAGTTTATCTCTTTTTTTTCTCTTTCTCTTTTTTTAATTTCCTACTGTTATAAAATAAAAAGAAAATTATAGAAGTACAAATAAGATTGATTGTAAATTTTAAAAATATTAAGAATGTATGTGACGATAATATTTTATTTTGTTTTAATTGGATTTTATATTTCTTCTTAATATGTAATTACTTCTAATAAAAATATTTTACAAAAAAAAGTAGAAGCAAAAAGAGAGAAAAAGAAAGTTAGGTAAAATGGTGAAAGTGATAGTTCATGAAAAAGTACAAGAAAAACAGAGAGAAGAAGAGAGAGAAAAAAAAAGAAAGGAAAACAAAAAAATAATAATAATTAAATAAATAAAAACTAAATAAAAGGGATATATCTGCTTCTTATCTTTGTGCAACTCTCACCCGGTTCTGAAACAGTTAATTTCCAGGGTTATGTTGCACCATATGCTTGTAATAAATCGATAAAGGGAGACCAAATCTTTAAGAATTGGTCTGATTTGCCTGCCAGGACGAATCTCATATCTTCTAGATGTAACATTTCAGGCAAGTTTGAAGTCCACATTTTTTAAAGTGTTAGTGTTGGTGCATTTTTCCAGAATTATAATATGTTTTTTTGCTGTTATTAAGCCATAATTAAGGAAACTCTTTTGGAACGAAGTCAGCACAGAGCCGACCTTCATTGTTCCAAAGATAATCAGTTCTGCGTTGGGGTTCAATTTTATTTTAAATACTTTTGTAAAAATGTCAAAAACTTCTGAAGTTTTATGCAAAGGACAAAGGAGTGTGCTATAGTTGCATCTTGAGATGAGCATTTATCGCAGATGGGAGACACATTTGGAAAAAATGTATTGAGTTTAGTTTTTGAGTTATATAATCTGTGTAAAATTTTGAATTGAATTAACGTATGTCTTACATTTTGAGTTCCCTTTTTCAAACAGCCTCCCTGTTCTCTGATATTAATATAAAAAATAATTATTATTAAATAAATAAAAACTAAATATTCCTGCATTACCCTACAAATAATTAATGATTATTGCAAATCTCTGCAGCCAAACATTGATTCAATTCCACTCAACCTTTATTACTACAATGGCTTAATCCTCGACAAAATGCTAGTTTTTCAATATGTGTAATCCTGTAAGAAATTACATTTGAGTAGCTTCATCCCATTTCCTAAAATATAGGGCACACTATTTAGGGACTTCATCTATCAGGACATGGCCCTTAACTGTCCAGCTCAATCAGAAAGGTTATAGAATAGATCCAAAATGCAAGCTGGTGTTGTGAACTTCTGTAAGCATGTAGGTACTGCAGGCGGTGAAAAAAACAAATGGCATGTTGGCCTTCATAACAAGAGGAGTTCAATATAGGAGCAAATAGGTCCTTCTGCAGTTATACAGGACCCTAGTGAGACCACACCTGGAGTATTGAGTTTTGGTGTCTAAATGTGATGAATGACATTCTTGCTATTGAGGTAGTGCAGCGTAGGTTCACCAGGTTAATTCCCGAGATGGCGGGACTGTCATATGTTGATTGAATCGAGCGGCTGGGCTTGTATACTCTGCAATTTAGAAAGATGAGAGGGGATCTGATTGAACCATATAAGATTATTCAGTGTTTGGACATGCTAGAGACAGAAAGTATGTTACCAGTGTTGGGGGCGTCCAGAACCAAGGGCCACAGTTTAAGAATAAGGGATAAGCCATTTAGAACAGAGATGAGGAAAAAACCTTTTCACACAGAGTTTTGAATCTGTGGAATTCTCTGCCTGAGAAGGCAGTGGAGGCCAGTTCTCTGGATGCTTTCAAGAGAGAGTTAGAGCTCTTAAAGATAGTGGAGTCAGGGGATATGGGGAGAAGGCTCGAACAGGATACTGATTGTGGATGATCAGCCATGATCACATTGAATGGCAGTGCTGGCTGGAAGGGCTGAATGGCCTACTCCTGCACCCATTGTCTATTGTCTATTGAAGCTAGAGAAAAAAAATGCAAGTGCTCTGGCTAAGATGTATGAATCATCATTAGACGTGTGTAAGGTGCTGGAAGACTTAAAGGTGGCCTCTATTTTAGACTGGCTGCGAAGAAAAGCCTGGGAACAGTAGCCAACTGGATAGAATCTGAAAGGGACCCGTTAATAGAAACATAGTTAATAGAAACATAGTTAATAATGCCAATCTGAAAGGACCCGTTAATAGAAACATAGAAACATAGAAAATAGGTGCAGGAGTAGGCTTTTCGGCCCTTTGAGGCTGCACCGCCATTCAATATAATCATGGCTCATCATCCAACTCAGTATCCTGTACCTGCCTTCTCTCCATACCCCCTGATCCCTTTAGCCACAAGGGCCACATCTAACTCCCTCTCAAATAGAGCCAATGAAGTGGCCTCAACTACCTTCTGTGGCAGAAAATTCCAGAGATTCACCACTCTCTGTGTGAAAACTGTTTTTTTCATCTCGGTCCGAAAAGATTTCCCCCTTATCCTTAAACTGTGACCCCTTGTTCTGGACTTCCCCAACATCGGGAACAATCTTCCTGCATCTAGCCTGTCCAACCCCCTTAAAATGTTGTAAGTTTCTATAAGATCCCCCCACAATCTTCTAAATTCGAGCGAGTACAAGCCGGGTCTATCCAGTCTTTCTTCATATGAAGGTGCTGACATCCCAGGAAACAGTCTGGTGAACCTTCTCTGTACTCCCTCTATGGCAAGAATGTCTTTCCTCAGATTAGGAGACCAAAACTGTACGCAATACTCCAGGTGTGGTCTCCCCAAGACCCTGTACAACTGCAGTAGAACCTCCCTGCTCCTATACTCAAATTATTTTGCTATGAATGCTAATATACCATTCACTTTCTTCACTGCCTGCTGCACCTGCATGCCTACTTTCAATGGCTGGTGTACCATGACACCCAGGTCTCGTTGCATCTTCCTTTTTCCTAATCGCCCACCATTCAGATAATAGTCTACTTTCCTGTATTTGCCACTAATTTTGCCCACTCACCCAGCCTATCCAAGCCACCTTTCAGCCTCCTAGCATCCTCCTCACAGCTAACAATGCCCCCAACTTCGTGTCATCCGCAAACTTGGAGATGTTGCATTCAATTCCCTTGTCCAAATCATTAATATATATTGTAAATAGTTTGGGTCCCAGCACCGAGCCTTGCGGTACCCCACTAGCCACTGCCTGCCATTCTGAAAAGGACCCGTTTACTCCTACTCTTTCCTTCCTGTCTGCCTGCCATTCTCTATCCACATCAATGCTGAACCCCCAATATCGTGTGCTTTAGGTTTGTATACTAATCTCTTATGTGGGACCTTGTCGAAATGCTTCTGAAAGTGCAGATATATACACATCCACTGGTTCTCCGTTATCCACTATACTAGTTACATCCTCGAAAAATTCTATAAGATTCGTCAGACATGATTTACCTTTCGTAAATCACCGTTTTCTCTCTCCGTCCCTTTTTAAAAAGTGGGGTTACATTAGCTACCCTCCAATCCTCAGGAACTACTCCAGAATCTAAAGAGTTTTGAAAATTATCACTAATGCATCCACTATTTCTGGGGCTACTTCCTTACGTACTCTGGGATGCAGCCTATCTGGCCCTGGGGATTTAACTGCCTTTAATCCATTCAATTTACCTAACACCACTTCCCGGCTAACCTGGATTTCACTCAGTTCCTCCATCTTATTTGACCCCCGGTCCCCTGCTATTTCCGGCAGATTATTTATGTCTTCCTTAGTGAAGACAGAACCAAAGTAGTTATTCAATTAGTCTGCCATGTCCTTGTTCCCCTTGATCAATTCACCCGTTTCTGACTGCAAGGGACCTACATTTGTTTTAACTAATCTTTTTCTCTTCACATATCTATAAAAATGTTTGCAGTCAGTTTTTATGTTCCCTGCTAATTTCCTTTCATAATCTATTTTCCCTTTCCTAATTAAGCCCTTTGTCTTCCTCTGCTGAACTCTGAATTTCTCCCAGTCCTCTAGTAGGCTGCTTTTTCTGGCTAATTTGTATGCTTCATCTTTTATTTTGATACTATCCCTGATTTCCTTGGTTATCCACAGATGCACTACCTTCCCTGATTTATTATTTTGCCAAACTGGGATGAACAATTGTTGTAGTTCATCCATGCAGTCTTTAAATGCCTTCCATTGCACATCCACTGTCAACCCTTTAGGAATCAATTGCCAGTCTATATTGGCCAATTCATGTCTCATACCCACAAAGTTACCTTTCTTTAAGTTCAGAACCCTTGTTTCTGAATTAATTATGTCACTCTCCATCCTAATGAAGAACTCGACCATATTATGGTCACTCTTGCCCAAGGGGCCACGCACAACAAGACTACTAACTAACCCTTCCTCTTTACTCAATACCCAGTCTAAAATGGCCTGCTCTCTACATGTTGGCTTAGAAATCTATCCCGTATACATTCCAAGAAATACTCTTCCTCAAATGAAGAATTTGCTTCATGGAATATTGCAGTATGTAGGTTATATTAACGATTTGGATGAGAATGTTGAAAGCGTGATTAGTAAGTTTTGAGATGACACTAAAGAGAACGATTTTGTAAGTATCGGTGATAGTTATCAAAAATTATAGCACGTTCTTGATCAGTGTGAGGAATAGCTAATATAAATAAAGGAAGATAAGTGCAAGGCGTTGCATTTTGGGAAATCAAATCAGGGCAGAATCTTCATAGTGAATGGTAGTGCCCTGAGGAGTGATGCGGAACGGAGGGATCTAGGAGTGCAGTTGCATAGTTTCCTGAAAGGTAGATAGGGTGAAAAAGGAGGCTTTCAGTACATTGGCCTTCATTATTCAGGTTACTGGGAAGTTGAAATGTTATGTTACAGTTGTACAGGCCATTGGTGAGTCTACATTTGGAATATTGTGTTCAATTATGGTACCCAGCAATAGGAAGATGTTGTTAAGCTGGAAAGAGTATAGAGAACAATTCCAAGGATGTTGTCTGGACTTTAGGACCTGTGCTCTAGGGAAGGTTTGGACAACTAAAACGTTATTAAACCAGGAAAGGTTCAGAGGGATATGGGCCAAATGTGGACAGGAGGGACTAGTGTAAATGGATTTTGGTCAGCTTGGACAAATTAGGCCATGGGGCCTATTCCTGCATTGTATGACTCTCTGACTTGATCTCCATTCAGATTCAACCATTCGCATCCACACCTGGGGCAATTTACAGTGGCACATTTCTCTATCAACACATACTGTATGTCTTTGGGACATGGGAGGAAACTACAGCATTTGGAGGAAACCTACACGGTCATGGGAAGAAATTGCAGATTTTACAGACAGCATCAGAGGTCAGGCATGAATCCTGGTTACTGGTGTTGTATTCTACTCAATGTGCCAATGTGCTGCTGCTATATGGGTCATCCAAGATTTGCTACAGTGGAATAACTACAATTGACCTCAGCACCTCAATGGGCCCAACCCGAAAACATTGCCTGTCCCGGAGATGCTGCCTGACCTGTTGTATTACTCCAACACATTGTGCTCTGTGCACAATTTAACATGTGCAGGCCCTTGAGACTCCAAAGTTGCCTCAGACTAATACTGAGCAAGAGCTCATATATGAAACATATATCAGATTGTCTGTTTTTGTGCATATTTTATTTGCAGTTTTGAGGATTCGATTGGCCGTCTGCTTAAGTTCCCTGCAGACTGCAGGATATGGACTACAACGCATAACTACATCTGCATCTTCCTTGAAAGCGACCACAGACACAGCTTCAGTACCCATATGAGGATTAGGCATTTGGTGAAATTCGCACACCTTACCTCTGTACATTGATCTAACCTATGCATTCAGAACAGTTGAAGGTAAACTGTGAGCCTCCTTAATAAAAATATTCCTGTTTATGACTTTAAAAGCAAAACTTTAGATTCAGCCATTTAAAATGTGGATTTAAAATCTCTTCACAGAGAGAATAAGATTGTTGTTAATTTTGCAATAACATTAAATTGTTGTTTAAAATCCAATTGTTGTGTAGAATCTGCTGATATATGGTCCATCGTGCTCTTGAATTTTGACCTTGGTGGCACAGGTACCAGACATCAGTAGGGTGAACAGGCGTAGGGAGATAAAGTACTGTGGGAAGGTGGGCAACATGGGAGAGTTGATGTAAGTTAATTGGATAAGGCAGGAGTAGAGAATACGGCATTGGCATTTTTTTCATGCAACCTTTCGCAGGATTTCTGTGCAGTAAGGAACATTTCTTTGAGTTGTCAGGTGTCACGCAGTGCTTTTTAGGGCACCATCAATCAACATTGACAGGTTCAGGAAAATTACCTTGCCTTGGTAGACTACCTGATGTTTTCTTTGCCTTTGAACACATCCTTATGCTGCAGAAAGGAAATCATTAACAGCAAAACATTTGTTCCTTGGGGTTGGTAGTTGAAAGGGGTAGGAATGTAGCACAGCACACATACACGACTTCAGATTTTTTTTTTTGCATTTTCCCAAGGCAGAAGTAAACTTCCTCCAGATGCTGAAATAAATCCAGGAAAAAAAATATGAAGTGAAGGCATGGACGTTAAGGGTGGAAGTCATGAATGGAATGGAAAATCGCTTTTATAATGGACAAAAGAAAGCAGGCAAAGCAAAGGTTTTGGACTTGATTTCTATTTTCATCTCTTTGCATATTTTAGCTTTTTTGCAGGAATTTATATGTTTAGGAAGTTATAGTCACTATAATAATCACTATGTGAATGCAATTGTCACTTTGAGAACTGACTATACAATCTATTTTGCATGTGTTAGTGTTGTACCAGATCATAGCGTCATAGAAATAGGTCCGACAGCTCAACTCATCTATGCCGACTATGATCCCCATTTAAGCTAGTAATATTTGCTTATGTTTGGTACACAAAAATGCTGGAGAATCTCAGCGGGTGCAGCAGCATCCATGGAGCGAAGGAAATAGGCAACGTTTCAGGAAGAAACCCTTCTTCAGACGGATAGGGGGTGGGGGGAGGCGGGGAGAAGAAAGGAAAAAGGAGGAGGAGCCCGAGGGCTGAGGGAGAGGTAGGAAGGGGAGGAGACAGCAAGGGTTAACAGAATTGTGAGAAATCGATGTTTATGCCACCAGGATGCAGACTCCCCAAGCGGAATATGAGGTGTTGTTCCTCCAATTTCCAGTGATGCTCACTCTGGCTGTGGAGGAGGCCCTGGACAGAAAGGTCGGATACGGAATGGGAGGGGAAGTTGAAGTGCTGAGCCACCGGGAGGTCAGGTTGGTTAATGCAGACCGAGCGGAGGTGTTCGGCGAAACAATCGGTAAGCCTACGATTGGTCTCACCGATATAGATCAGCTGACATCTAGAGCAGCGGATGCAATAGATGAGGTTGGAGGAGGTGCAGGTGAACCTCTGTCGCACCTGGAACGACTGCTTGCGTCCGTGAATGGAGTTGAGGGGGGAGGTAAAGCGACAAGTGTAGCATCTCTAGCGGTTGCAAGGCAAAGTGCCCGGGGAAGGGGTGGAGCAGGAGGGAAGGGAAGAATTGACAAGGGAGTTACGGAGGGAGCGGTCTTTATGGAAGGCAGACGGGGGGGGTGGGGGGGGGGGGTGGATGGGAATATGTGGTGAGTGATAGGGTCACGTTGGAGGTGGCGAAACTGACGGAGGACTATTTGTTGTATGTGCCGGCTAGTGGGGTGAAAGGTGAGGACCAGGGGGACTTCCCTTGTTGTGAGTGGGGGGATGGGGGGAGAGAGCAGTGTTATGGGGTATGGAGGAGACCCTGGTGTGAGCCTCATCTGTAATAGGGGAGGGGAACCCCTATTATCTGAAGAATGAGGACATTTGCGATGCCCTGGAGTGGAACACCTCATTCTGGGAGCAGATGCGGCGTAGACAGAGGAATTGGGAATAGGGGATGAAGTCCTTACAGGAAGCAGGGTGGGAGAAAGAGTAGGTAAGATAGCAGTGGGAGTCAGTGCGTTTATAGTGGATGTCGGTCAGAAGTCTATCACCTGTAGTCTATCTTCCAATAGTAAACAATATTTCTTTTAAACCTTCACTGATGGACAAAGGTTTCTTAAAATGGAAGAACTATGGAATAAATAAGATCGGCGATCTTTATAGGGAAAACTTATTTCTCTCATTTCAGGAATTATAACAAAATTATGGATTACATTTTAAAGAATATTTTCGATATCTACAAATTAGAGATTATGTTAAATCAAATACACTGGATTTTAGGAATAGAAAGACAGAAATTTTAGATGAATGTTTAAATAAACATCCGAATACAGAGAAATTAATATCATATATTTATAATATTTTATTGGAAAATGATTTACCAAAATACGGATAAATATAGACAAGCATGGGAAAATGAACTAGGTCAAGTAATCAGTAGAGAAGTATGGAATGAAAGTTTACAATATATACATCATTGTTCATTAAATGCTAGACACTCCTTGATACAATTTAAAGTTATACATAGATTACATCTCTCAAAGTCCAAATTAAATAGAATTTTCTCAAATGTGTCTGCAATATGCGATAAGTGTCAACAATTAGAAGCTAATTTAACGCATTCATTCACAAAATGTATAAAAATCAGTCATTTTTGGATAGAGATTTTTAAGATAATCTCAATTGTAGTTAATGCAAAGTTGATTCCAGACTCAAAACTAATTATATTGGGAATACTGGAAACAAATCAGATATTAACAACACAACAAATAATTTTTATCGGTTATAGTTTAATAATTGGTAAAAAATTAATACTAAGATTTTGGAAAGGTCCTACTTCCCCCACAACTAAAATGTGGATTACAGAAATGTCGGAGACATTACACTTGGAACGATCATCGATGTAACAGAGCAATCATCGATGTAACAGAGGTAGTGGTCGGGGTTGAGGCCCTGGTACACCTCGAACAAGGATTGTTTGACGTACCCGACAAAGAGGCAGGTGTAGCTAGGGCCCATGCGCGGGTCCATAGCTACACCTTGTATTTGGAGGAAATGGGAGGAGTCAAACGAGAATGTATGAATGGATGAAGAATTATAGACAATAGATCATAAATATCTCCATTGAAGAATATCTTGTTTAATATTCCACTCAATCAGTTTATCTCTCTTTTTTTTCCTTTTCTTTTTCCCTTTTTTATTTCCTACTGCTATAAAATAAAAAAGAAAATTATAGAAGTACAAATAAGATTGATTGTTAACTTTAAAAATATTAAGAATGTATGTGACGTTAATATTTTCTTTTGCTTTAATTGGATTTTATATTTCTTCTTAATGTGTAATTACTTCTAATAAAAATATCTTACAAAAAAAAAAGAAGTCTATCACCTGTGATGGAGATGGTGAGCTCAAGGAATGGTAGGGAAGTGTCGGAAATGGTCCAGGTGTATTTGAGTGCCGGATAGAAGTTAGTGGTGAAGCGGATGAAGTCAGCCAGTTGTGTGTGGGTGCAGGAGGTGGCACCAAAGCAATCATCGATGTAACGGAGGTAGTGGTCGGGGTTGAGGCCCTGGTACACCTCGAACAAGGATTGTTTGACGTACCCGACAAAGAGGCAGGTGTAGCTAGGGCCCATGCGCGGGTCCATAGCTACACCTTGTATTTGGAGGAAATGGGAGGAGTCAAACGAGAAGTTATTGAGGGTAAGGACCAACTCCGCTAGGCGGAGGAGAGTATCAGTGGACGGGTATAGGTTGCTCCTCCGGTCGAGGAAGAACCGGAGGGCTTTGAGACCATCCTGGTGGGGAATGGACGTGTAGAGCGACCTGACGTGCATGGTGAAGATGAGAGGATGGGGCCCTTGAGAATGGAATGCGCGGAGATGACGGAGAGTGTCTGAGGTGTATTGAACATAGGTGGGAAGGGATTTAACCAAGGGGGATAGGATGTAGTCAAGGTATGTGGAAATTAGTTTGGTAGGGCACGTACAGGCAGAGACAATGGGTCTATTGGGACAGTCAGGTTTGCTTATGTTTGACCTACAGTACATCCCCCTAAATCTTTCCGATGCAACTGTGTAAATGTCTTTTAAATGTTGTTATTGTACCATCCTCAAACACTTCCTCTGGCAGCTCATTCCAAATACCCACTGCATTCTGTGTGGAAAAGTTGTCCCTCAGTTTCCTATTATTCCTTAAGTTTCTTGATTCCCCAATCCTGGGGAAAAGACTGTGCATATTGCCCCTGTCTATGATCCTCATGATTTTATACACCTCTATATGATCATCTCTCAACCTCCTGTGTTTCATGGAATACTGCCCTCGCTACCCCAACCATTCTCCATTGCTCAATCCATCAAAGCCTGGCAATGTCCTCATAAATTGTTCCAGCTCTCTTTCTAGCTTAATGGTATATTTTCTATAGTTGGATGACCAAAATTGAATACTATATTCCAAGTGTGGACTCATAAACAACTTGTACTATTGCAACACAACATCCCAACTCACTGTGCCTTATAGAAGATTGACTGTTGGGTCATCAGAAAATAAGGCTGGGTATATTTTTTCTCTAGCACTTACTTGATACCAGCATGCACTAGTAATCATGGAAGCAGGCTGGGTTGAGACACTTCAATTGAGAACCTGATTTTTGAAATGATCCACTACATTGAACAGCAGGGCAATCTTGAATCCACTAACATTTCATGATGCACTGGCCACACCCAAGCAGACCACTAATCAGGTATGCCTGGGAAACCAAGATGCCCAGAGTTAGAAAACACCAAGAGGCCAAGGGAACAAGCTGAAGTTCAAGCTGAATAGCTATAGGAAATAATAATTCAATGACCACTGTGTAACTACTTGGGACAGTGAGAGGAAGGTCAACCCAGCAATAGAGAGAGGCAAATATAGGCATTAGAGTAGATGTGGTAATTGAGGTAATAGATGAATTGGACAGAAAGTGAAGTTTGAACTAAAAGAACCAACCTGGAATGGTAAATATCTCCACCATTATTTTGTGTTGGAGATGAGACACCCATTTGGCCAAGATGCACAGATATTCCAGGCCAAGAAACTCAAAAGAAAGCGACATGATATAGATCCTAGGGCAGTAATGAAACAACAAATGGCAACATTATAGTTTCAAAATCTGATGTGCATATAACATTAAGGATGTGTACCTTCAAAGGCATACAGAAAATAATGAATGCATTCTACGCGAGTGAGGAATTAACAGTTGACCTCTTGGTTAACTACAAGTATGGGGTGAGCATATCTCCATTTCAACAGAGGGCAAAATATGATAGGAGTGAATCATTGAGGCACAAAATGTAGATTAGAAAAGTATTTGGAGAGCCTGCTATGAGATTGAGAAACAGGCCTTTACAGCAGAGAACAAACTGGTCAAACAATTGTATCAACATTAGGTGTCCTAGAAGAAATGTTTTTTTAATTCCAGGCCAGTAGAAGATAATCCATTATAAGTACCCTCAGTCAAAGCCCCCACTCAATTATTAAACCATCTCAGAGCTATCGGTCAGTTCATCAACTTCAATACCAAGCGTTACAAAAAAAGCATGTAATCCGTCTGGTTGGTACTTAGGACTCAGTTCAAGGGAATTTAAGAATCTTGTTTGTAACGGGAGTCCACAAACAAGTTGAAAATAACAGGTACAGTCTGTGATATCTACAGTCTACGGTCAGCACCCTTTATGTGGCGAGTATTGAATAGCTTGGGCATACAAGTAAAGGTTTTTTCTATGACTTGCCACATGTGACAATAAAGAATTCTTTCATTTTTCATTCATTCCTTCATATTGTGCAAGTGAAGATTGATTGAAACTTGCACAAAGGATATTGATCGAGTTCTAGCAAAGAGGTCAGTGTCTGCAATATTTTTTGCCATTTACCGAATTGCTGAATGGACTGAATAGATTAAGTGCAGATTAAGTGGGATGGACTGCACTGCAGAATGGAGGCAATTGTAGAGCTCTGAAGAACCTCTGAAGGATATTACAGCAAACATGGACATTAATGTTGTGTAGTGTAGACATTCAATTCAGTGTAGTGTGAGTGTCACAAAGCAGACTGAACCCAGACTGAACCGAGTTGACAACATTGGAAATGATCCAGAAAGTGAAAGTCAAAGGAGATGACTTTGTGATTTCAAATTTGAAGACTGCGTAAAGAAATGTTCTAGCTCTACAATTAATCAGAGTGTGAATTAGGATGGAAGGTGATTTGAGTCAAGAAGCAATCAAGATTGAGATTACAGTATTAAATATCTTTAGTACTAACTGTAATTTATGAATGAAAAATCTGTGGTTATTGACAACTTTATTGCACTGTTACATTCTATACTGAGAGATATGTGCATACAGGTGATGCCAAGGTGATACGAGGAAATCCATAACAAATAACACACAATATTCACAGTTAAGAAGACAATTATGTTGAAACAACAGTTGCAGAATGTGATGTTAGACCAGGACTATCAAGGGGATCAACCCATTGGAAGTATCACTGAATGCAGTAAATTCTACAAATATATCAAGTGCAGCTTGCAGTGAGGAATTCAGTGAACAAAGAAACCAAAATCTCATGTGAATTACAATTGGTTGAACTTGCAACCACTAAATAACATACTGTAAGTAGTTTACCAAAGTAAGAAAAGATAGAATCAAAGTGCTGGTGAAAATCTGTGGTCAGGCAGCATCTCTGGATAAAAAGAATGGATGATATTTCGGGTCAGGACCTTTCTTCAGTCTGCATTACCAAATCATAACCAAAATATGATTTTATGTATGCACTAAGTTGATGGTTTGCTTTTTTTTTTAAAGGAGTTGCAGTGTTGTTGTGGGTTAATAGAGACACATGGAACTGCAGTTGACGGGATCTTGAAAGAACAACAAAGTGCTAGAGGAATTCATCAGGTTAGGTAGCATCAGGTAAGGGAATGATTGGATGATGGAGTAGTGGGGAGAAAGCTGGAAAAGAGAGTTTAGGTTGGTGAGTGACAAGTGGGTGCAGATGAGTAGCCGGGGAAGGGATTGGTGACAAGGAGACAAAAGGTATCAGATTAGGAAAGGAGGAATAAAATGTTAAACTGGATGGAGGGATAGGGGGTGGAAGGGGACAAGAGGGGGATTAAAGGGAAACGCGGAGTGGGGATGTGAGGGGTGGGAGATGTGCATTTGGACAAGGCGAAGGGAGCAGGATAACTTGGAGACATTGAAGAAATTGTGTGCTCATGGGGATGTGGGGGAGAAGGAGAAAGAGAGTGGGATACGGGAGTATTACTTGAAATTGAAGGATTCTGTGTTCATACCATTAGAAACATAGAAACATAGAAAATAGGTGCAGGAGGAGGCCATTCGGCCCTTCAAGCCAGCACCGCCATTCATTGTGATTATGGTTGATCATCCGCTATCAATAACCCGTGCCTGCCTTCTCCCCATATCCCTTGACTCCACTAGCCCCTAGAGCTCTATCCAACTCTCTCTTAAATCCATCCAGTGATTTGGCCTCCACTGCCCTCTGTGGCAGGGAATTCCATAAATTCACAACTCTCTGGGTAAAAAAGTTTTTTCTCACCTCAGTCTTAAATGACCTCCCCTTTATTCTAAGATTGTGGCCCCTGGTTCTGGACTCACCCAAAATTGGGAACATTTTTATTGCATCTAGCTTGTCCAGTCCTTTTACAATTTTATATGTTTCTATAAGACATCCTCTCATCCTTCCAAACTCCAGTGAATACAAGCCTAGTCTTTTCAATCTTTCCTCATATGACAGTCCCGCCATCCCAGGGATCAATCTCGTGAACCTACGCTGCTCTGACTCAATCACAAGGATGTCCTTCCTCAAATTAGGAGACCAAAACTGTACACAATACTCCAGATGTGGTCTCACCAGAGCCCTATACAACTGCAGAAGAACCTCTTTACTCCTATACTGAAATCCTCTTGTTATGAAGGCCAACATTCCATTAGCTTTCTTCACTGCCTGCTGTGCCTGCACGCCAACTTTCAGTGACCGGTGTACAAGGACACCCAGGTCTCGCTGTACCTCCCCCTTACCTAACCTAACCGCATTGAGATAATAATCTGCCCCCTTGTTTTTGCCGCCAAAGTGGATAACTTCACATTCATCTATATTATACTGCATCTGCCACGAATCTGCCCACTCACTCAACCTGTCCAGGTCCCCCTGCTACCTCCTAACATCCTCTTCACAGTTCCAGCTTTGTGTCATCCGCAAACGTGCTAGTGTTGCTCCTAATTCCCTCTTCCAAATCATTAATATATATGGTAAACAGTTGCGACCCTAACACTGAGCCTTGAGGCACTCCACTCGCCACTGCCTGCCATTCTGAAAAGGACCCGTTCACTCCTACTCTTTGCTTCCGGTCTGCCAACCAATTTTCTATCCATGTCAACACCCTACCCCCAAAACCATGTGCTCTAATTTTAGTCAACAGTCTCCCGTGCGGGACCTTATCAAAGGCTTTCTGAAAGTCTAGATACACTATATGCACTGGCACCCCTTCATACCATTTTACTTGTCACTTCCTGAAAAAATTTCAGAAGATTAGTCAAGCATGATTTCCCTTTCATAAATCCATGTTGACTTGGACTAATCCTTTTACTGCTATCCAAATGCCCCATTATTACCTCTTTAATAATTGACTTCAGCATCTTTCCCACCACCAAAGTCAGGCTAACTGGTCTGTAATTCCCCATTTCTCTCTCGCTCCTTTCTTGAAAAGTGGGATAACGTTAGCTATCCTCCAATCCACAGGAACTGATCCTGTATCTATTGAACATTGGAAAATGATCACCAATGCGTCCACTATTTCTAGAGCCACCTCCCTGAGGACTCTGGGATGCAGACCATCAGGCCCATGGGATTTATCATCCTTCAGTCCCATTAGCCTACCCCATACTATTTCTCGCCTAATGAAAATTTATTTCAGATGCTCTGTCCTCCAGTACATCTGGGAGATTTTTTGTGTCCTCCTTAGTGAAGACAGATCCGAAGTACCTATTCAACTCTTCTGTCATTCCCTTGTTGCCCATTATAATTTCACCCGTGTCTGCCTTCAAGGGACACACATTTGGTGGTAAACTACCCAAGCGGAATATGAGGTGCTGTTTTTTTCAGTTTGTGTGTGGCCCCACTCTGGCAGTGGAGGAGACCAATGACAGAAAGGTCAGTATGTGAATGGGAGGGGGGTTTTAAGTGTTTAGCAACCGGATGCTGCAGCAGGCCTTTGCGGACAGCGTGCAACTGCTTGGCAATATAATCATCTATTCTACTCTTGTTATCACCAATGTAAACACATCAGAGCACCAAATGCAATAAACAAGATTGAAAACTTTGTCTGACCATTCCCTCCACAGATCCATTGAATTGGTCCAGCACTTTTTTGCTTATTGTCGGTTAACTTTTGAAAATTAAACACAACGCAATCTTTGATACACTATTGTAAGGACAGGACTTATTTAAGATTAAATATTTAAGGGGATTTATTTTTTTAGGCATGCAAAACCTATAGGCCCGAAGACACTGGATGTAATTCCATGACAACGACTCTGCCTTTAAGAGGAAAATAAATAATAATGTTAATTATGACTTACATCACCTTAGGAAATCCCAAAGCACTTCACAACAAATTAAGTTTTTTTTTTAAGTGTGACCTTTATGGTAACCATTTTTCTTCACAATGCCAACTCTCATTAACAACAATGAACTTACAAGCAATTTATCAGTTTGATGCTGTATTTTGAAGCACAAATATTAGCTGAAAATTATTCTCCGTATGTTTGGGATTGGTTTCGTAATGCCACTTCAGAAGCCAGACAGAGCATCAGTTAATTGTTTGTATCCAAAATAACACACTCCAGTCACACAACACACCCTCAGCACTGCACTGACAATTGTATTCGGAGTGGGACTTGAACACCCAACCTTCTGACTCAAGTGATCGAGGCGGAAGAATAATAACCATTTGATGAAGGAGTGATAGTCAAGAGTAAAGAGTGAAGAGTGTTTAATTGTCATATATGCACCAGGAACAGAACAACAAAATATTAAATAAAATAATTTACAGGCAAATTATTTTATGCTGCAATGATGCAAGAACTAAACATACAATAATTCATAATACAATAAATTATCAGCAATTCTATATAACCAGCCCAGAGTAAACCCATGGACGTAGTGCAAGCTAAATAAAGTCCACAGTAGATTGCGGCTGAGGTATGGTTGTAGTTAGGGTTGTGCAGTGTGGTTCAAGCGCCTAATGGTTGACGGAAAGGTAGCTGTTCTTGAAACTGGAGGTCAAGGTTCTCAGGCTCTTATACCTTCATCCAGAAGAAATACTAAAGGTACTGTTGTGTATGAAGGTAGAAAGATAAATCTCCAGGGCCTGATCAGATATATCCGAGGACATTGTAGGAAACTAGAGAGGAAATTGCGGGAGCCCTTGTTGAAATTTACGAGTCATCCTTAAATGCAGGAGGGGTGCCGGAAGACTGGAGGGTGGCAAATGTTGTGTCTCTTTTCAACAAGGGCTGCAGGGAAAATGTTGGGAACTATAGGCCAGTGAGCTTAACATCTGTAGTTGGAAAGTTACCAGAGGGTATTCTGAGGGATAGGTTATTCAGGCATTTGGATGGGCAAGGGCTGATTAGGGATAGTCAGCATGGTTTTGTGCGTGGGGAGTCGTGTCTCACACATCTGATTGATTTTTTGGAAGACATGTCCGAAATGGTCGATGAAGGCAGAGTTATAGATGTTGTGTACATGGATTTCAGTAAGGCATTCGACAAGGTTCCACATGGTAGGCTGATCTGGAAGGTTAGATCACATGGGATCCAAGGAGAGAAGCTGAATGGATAGCAAATTGGCTCAATGAAAGGATGCAGAGGGTGATGGTGGAAGGTTGCTTATCAGACTGGAGGCCAGTGACTAGTGGTATGCCTCAGGGTTCGGTTCAAGGCCCGCTACTGTTTGGCAACTATGTCAATGATTTGGATGAGAACATACAGAGCAAGGTTAGCAAGTTTGCTGATGACACAAAAGTTAGTGGTTTTGCAGATAATGAAGATGGTTGCGAAAGATTGCAGCAGGATCTGGATCGATTGGCCAGGTGGGCGGAGGAATGGTTGATGGAATTTAATACAGAGAATGTGAGGTGTTGCATTTTGGGGCATCGAACAAGGGCAGGACCTACACAGTAAATGGTAGGCCTCTGGGTAGTGTTGTAGAGCAGAGGGATCTAGAAGCACAGGTGCATAGTAACTTGAAGGTCAGGTCACAGGTAGATAAGGTGGTCAAAAGTATTGAGTATTGAAGTTGGGAGGTTATGTTGCAGTTGTAGAATATGTTGTTCATTTCTGGACACCATGTTATAGGAAAGATATTGTCAAGCTTGAATGTGTTCAAAAAAGATTTACGAGGATGTTGCCAGAACTAGAGGGTGTAAGCTATAGGGAGAGGTTAGGTAGGCTGGGTCTCTATTCCATGAAGCGCAGGAGGATGAGAGTTGATCTTATAGAGGTGTACAAAATCATGGGAGGAATAGATCAGTTAGATGCACAGAGTCTCTTGCCCAGAATAGGGGAATTGAGGACCAGAGGACATAGTTTCAAGATGAAGGGGAAAAGATTTAATAGGTATCTGAGGGGTAACCTTTTTCACATGAAGGGTGGTGGGTAAATATAACAAGATGCCAGGGGAAGTAGTTGAGGCTGAGACTATCCCATCGTTTAAGAAACAGTTAGACATATACATGGATAGGACAGGTTTGGAGGGATATGGACTAATCGCAGGCAAGTGGGATTAATTTAGGACTAGTTTTAATTCTTTGATTCTATGACTATGATTCTATGACTCTATGGTAGCAGTGAGGGGAGAGAGCGGCCAGGGTGGTGTAAGTCTTTGGTAATATTAGCTGTCTTTTTAAGGTAAAGCTCCCTGAAGTTCGCTTAAACGGTGGGAGGTCAATGCCCATGATGAACCAGGCAATGTCCATCACATTCTGCAGCTTTTTTCATTCTTGGGCATTAGAGTTATTGAACAAGGTTGTGAAGCAATCAGTGAGTATGCTATCACCCGTTTGCCTGTAGAAGTTGAATAGAGTGTTCAGTGACTGAGACAATGCAGAAACATTTGGTGACAGAGAAGGTTTATAAGGATGTTGCCAGGACTAGAGCTATATGGAGAGGTTGAGCAGGCTAGGATTACATACCTTGGATTGGCAGAGGTTGAGGGGTGATCTTATAGAGAGGTGTTCAAAATCATGAGAGGAATAGATCGGGTAGATGCACATAGTCTCTTGCCCATAGTAGGGGAATCAAGAACCAGAGGAGATAGGTTAAGGTAAGGGGGAAAATATTTAATAGGAACCTGAGAGGTAACCTTTTCACAAAGGCTAGTAGGTGTATGGAATGTGTTACTGAAGGATGTGGTTAATATTGTAATTATGCTCCTAAATCTAAGTCCCCTTAGTCTAGTTCAGTAAAGCACTGTCAAATACTGGACCACTAAACTTTATTTTATGAAACGATAAACAAACACCCTATACAATACCTAACTGCCGTGGATCTGATCCTTGTCTCTGCTTGTCCAAGCCCTTCAGCCTCATGCAAGCAGATACCTCCAACAGGTTACGCAGTCTCAAGCACCCTTCCAGAAGATCAACAACGATCCCATTGGGGGTCACCTTTTATAGGTCATCGGACCCTGTGGGGCAGAACTACATGGGGGTGGCAGCCCCTACAAACCAATCACAAATATCAATTACATTAAGGTGTTATTGATAGTTCCCCAACCTAATTACAATGTGCCCCATTACAATGTTTCTACAGAAGCTTCTGGAAAGAGGTCAGCTAATCAAATAATGCAACATTCTCCCAGGGAGTATAAACAAGTGAAACAAGGCTTCACACTTCAGCCAATCATCAAATAGCAACACAAACACCTTGCAACATTATTAACAGCATTTACAACCCTTCTGCAGCGGACCAATCCTGATAATGCATATGCAACACCTTTGAGCTCTTCTGCAAAGTCCTCGTACATTTTAACAATGGAGAGGACATCTGGATCTTCCCCATCCTGCATATCAATCTAGGGTTCAGATTAGTTGGCGCCAACTCACAGCCTGTAGCTTTTCACAGACAGAGGCCAAGCAGGCCCTGCAAATGCAATGATCCTCCCTTTTATAATAACTCTAATTTAGTCAATATTAACAATAACAACTACTATCGCAATGTTTAAGAAACATTTAGACAGGTATGTAGATCTAAGAGGGATTTGGGCCAAATGCAGGCAGGGCACTAGTGCAGATGGGATGGCTTGGCTGGTTTGGTCAAGCTGGGCCGAAGGGACTGTTTCCACACTGTAAGACTCTCTGACTCCATGACTCAATGACATGTTGATTCTCTTCAATATTCTGAGGAAATGAGTGCATGGATGAGTTCTCTTTATGGTTCCATCAATGTGCTGGGCCCAGGACAGATCTTCAGACATAAGCAGAGCCAGGAAGTTGAAGCCACTGACTCTCTCCACCACCATACTGCGGTTGGAAACAGGTTTATGGATCCTTGGTTTTCGTTTCCTGAATTCAACAACCAGCTCCTTGGTTAGTGGTGGAAGTTAGGATGGTGAACGTTTAGAGACAGTATTTCAAGTAGCTAGTCACAAAACAATGAGTGGGGCAGACATACTGGTGAGCATAATTTATTCCAGAGGGCTGATGATATTGTTTTAATGACTTGTTATATAAATGACAAATCTGATTTTACACAATAAACATCACAACATGAAGCATTTCACATCTCACGGAATATTATTTCAAGTGCTGCCATTGTAATGTTTGAACAATCTGTCCCCACAACCAGCAACGCGATGAGGGGTAGATAATGGGGCTGAACCCATGGTTGGGAATGAGTCATATATCTTGTAGGAGTCCCATGATGGAAGCAATCAATAAAACTACACACAACTGCTGATCACATCTTTAAGTCTGTCAAATTTAAGGCAATAGCAGCACTGGGAATTGTCAGCAGCTACAGGTAAAAGTTCCCAGTAAATTCGAGGACACGATGGGCGGCATAGTGGCACAGCGATAGAGTTACTGCCTTACAGTGCTTGCAGCACCAGAGACCCAGGTTCGATCCCGATTACGGGTGCTGTCTGTACAGAGTTTGTATCTTCTCCCTGTGACCTGCGTGAGTTTTCTCCGAGATCTTCAGTTTCCTCTCACACTCCAAAGACATACAGGTTTGTAGGTTAATTGGCTTGTTAAAATTGTAAAAATGTCTCTGGTGTGTGTAGGATAGTGTTATTGTGTGGGCATCGCTGGTCGGTGCGCACTTGGTGGGCTAAAGAGGTGTACCACTAAACTAAACTAAAAAACTAAAGAATATCTGAGCAAAAGGACAGATTGCTGGAGGATCTCCAGCAGGCAATATCTGAGTATGAAGAAGGGTCACAGCCTGAAATGCCATCTGTCCACTTATCTCCACAGATGCTGTCTGACCTGCAGAGTTCCTCCGGCAGTTCGATTATTGTTTTAAAAAAAACAGCATCTGCAATCTCTTGTGTAGACAAAAAATTGTTTTCTCAGTCGTCTTTATCCAGGAAATCAAAGATAATTCCCTGCTCTTTGTCAAAATGAAGCCATGGGAACTTTTATATCCACCAGGGAGAGTAGATAGGATCTCTGTTTATATATCTCATTCCTAGCAGTACAACACCAAAGCATAAGCCTAGATTGCTGCACACAAATCTCTGGGGTGCAACCTTAACCCACAACCTGCTGACTTAGTCATAAGCACATGAACACAACTGATGGCTGATCTGTTTGGTACTATTTAACATTTGTAAAATCAACATAGTCCAATTCAGTCCATAATGGATGGTGAACAGCTGGCAATAAAATATTGCTGTGAAATCCATCCATTGTGTTAGTGAACACTTTTGTTAATATTGACAACATAATTTTATGGCAGTATATTGGTACATTCATTACTCATATCATTTATTGCAATATCAACTCAATAGGGATCTGAATGCATCAATGCACATTAATTTACTGAATTTGCTTAGCTCAGAGATGGTTACTCTTGTTACTATCAATAGAGAACACTGATGCTAAAGAATGAGTTGTGTTTCTAAAGAAAATTCTGATGTAAATATTTATGACCCTGGGTCCATTTTCTCTTACTAAAAGACACATCAACTAATAATTAATATGTGGTGTGATTACTTTAAAAATTCAGAAGGAACTCTTTTAAAATCAGCAGCAAAAATGACTAGATAAGGAGATAAGGAAAACTTGGTGGCAAAATAAAAAGTGATTTTGACACTAAGCATAAGAAATACCGATTATGCTCAGCAATATTGTTGTGTGCATGTGTTCTGCAATATGTTTTTGTTTTATCTGCTTCTGGTAGATTTCTGAAGCACAGTTCACTAACATACAATGGTTTTACATTACTTTTTCAGTTTACAATTAACACTGAACCCAGATGTGAAGTTAGGATTTCAAGACTTTTATGTTGATAAGGAAATTTGGCACAGCTTCTCTGAGGAGCACGAGTGGTAGGCTATAGAAACAAGAACAAGTCTCCACTGCAGTGATCATAAAAAATGTTTAGGAAAGTCTAGGAGGCATTTCTATTGCACGATATACCCTTTACTGTGTGCTTTGAGACATCCTGCAGCCTGCTTTGCCCTGTGTAGCTTTGCTATACATAAGGTTTGAATGTTAACATTTTTTAGCATATCAGACATCTAGTGCTTAGAAGACACTTATGCAGACGGAATAACTGATCACAGATGTTTTTTGTAACTGATTTATTTGTATGTTGCAGTAAACATCTTTGTAATTGTTTTCCCACCTACTTAGAGAGAATTAAAAGTTAGCTTTGTATTGTGGGGCGAGAGTCACAATAAGCTCAAACTGAAGATAGACACAAAGTGCTGGAGTAACTCAGCAGGTCAGGCAGCATCTCCGGAGAAAAGGAATCGGTGATGTTTTGGTCAAAACTCTTCTTTGGACTGAGTCAGGGTAGAGGGAAATTCACGGAATGGAAAGGTACAGAACAAAGGAGAGACAGCTCGGATGGCCAAAGAACCCACACCGGTCCATGGATAAGAACAGCGAAACTAGAAAGACAACTAGGGTAGGGGACGGAAAGAGGAAATGCAAGGGTTACTTGAAATTATAGAAATCAATATTCATACTGTTGGGTTGTAAGCTGCCCAAGCAAAATATGTGGTGTTGTTTGCACGTGGCCTCACTCTGACAATGGGGGAGGCCCAGGACAATATGAGAATAGGAAGTGTTTAAAATGTTTGGCAACTGGGAAATCGCGAGGCCGAGGAGTACTCAGCGTAGGTGTTCAGAGAAACGATCGCCCAGTCTGCGGATTGTCTCGCCAATATATAGGAGTCCACTGCAAGAACAATGGATACGGTAGATGAGGTTGGAGGAAGTGCAAGTGAACCTCTGCCTTACCAGAAAGGACTGCCGTGGTGCCTGGATGGAGTTGAGGGGGGAGGTATAGGGACAGGTGTTGCATCTCCTGCGGTTGCTGGGGAAAGTACCTGGGGAGGGGGTGGTTTGGGTGGGAATGGATGAGTAAACCAGGATGTTGCGGAGGGAACGGTTTCTGCAGAAAGCGGAAAGAAGTGGAGATTTGAAGATGTGACTAGAGGTGGAATCCCGTTGGAGGGGGCAAAAATGTTGGAGGATTATGTGTTGTATGCGATGGCAGATGGAATGAAATATGAGGACGAGCTTGACTATGTCCCTGTTACTGCAGTGGAGCTATGCTTGGCAAGGCCAACCCTGCAATGCCACCAGGACAAAGGCCTTTCATAGTCAGGTCAAGGACCCTGCACTTGCAACAACAGGGGCTTGAACATGCCGCCAAAGTGGCGACTCTTTGTCTCAGTGTGCTACTGTCATACACTTGTACTGTATCTGAGATGGTTATCTAAGATGTATCTAAGTGCTAATGTATAGTGATACTTGTACTGAATTGTATACAAAAATGAGTTTCACTGTACCTCAGTAAATGTGACAAATAAAGAACCATATAGGGGATAGTCTTTGCAGGACGAAGGGTGAGAAAAAATATAGTCTAGATAGCTGTGGGAGTCAGTAGGTTTGTAATAGACATCAGTCTATCTGTTGCAATGGAGATGGTGAGATCAAGAAAG
The DNA here is from genome assembly GCA_035221665.1 of Okamejei kenojei. Taxonomy (NCBI): domain Eukaryota; kingdom Metazoa; phylum Chordata; class Chondrichthyes; order Rajiformes; family Rajidae; genus Okamejei; species Okamejei kenojei. Next base: position 77,439,220 of record CM069134.1, read on the forward strand.
TAGAGGGAGGTGTCGGAGATGGTCCAAGTGAATTTGAGCGCAGGGTGGAAATTGGTGGTAAAGTCAATGAAATTCATAAGTTCTGCATGGGTGTAGGAGGTAGCCCTGATACTGTCATCAGCCTTTTTGGCTCTACCATTTACTGTGTAAATCCTGCCTAGGTTTGACATACCAAAGTGCGACACCGTATACTTGTCAGAATTATATTCTATTAATCATTCTGAAGCCCTCGTTCGAATGATTTAGGATGCCAACTTTCTCCCCTTGTTCCACTCTGTTATCAGGCTTCTGAACTGTCCTTCCATAAAAGTCATGGTTCCCTAACCTACCTCGTTGCGGACATTGGACTTTTACTCTGGATATAATACGCTACAATGCTGAGAACTATATGGGCTAGGAAGTGGAAGATAGGATGCAGGTGTTTAGCAGCATGTTTAGGAAGGCAGTGGGAGGAGAAAGGCAGGGGAGGGGGGGGAAGATCTGATTAAATTATGGATCATTTTACATTGTCCTGCATACAACTTTGAGACACACTCCTCCTCAAGAGCATTAGACTGGTTTGTGCAGGGGGAGAGGGGGGAAGAGAGGAGGAGGTGGGATCAGATTAAACTATGGATCATTTTACACTGTTCTGTATACAATTTTGAGACACCCTCCTTCTCCTCAAGAGCATTTGACTGGTTAACTGTGAAGGTGGATTTATAATTGTTACTCTAAGTCAGTTAAGTAAAGAAAGATTGAATTTGATTCAGATCTGAGACAGGCCTGAAACAACTAAAAAGCAGCATACAGATATTATGTGTCAGAAGGAACTGTAAACGCTGGTTTTCAAAGCAAAATTGAGTGGTAAGATTGTCAAAGGTTACAGGGAGAAGGCTGGAGAATGGAGTTGAAAGGTAAAGATAGATCAGCCATGATTTAATGCTGAGTAGACTCGATGGCCAATTGGCCTAATTCTGCGCCAATGATTTATGAACATGAACTTATGAGAGTGAGTACTCAATTAGGATCCTGATGAATAGGATTAATTAAATTATTATTCCAATAAATGGAGGATTTCAAGTATCAAAATCACAGCGTGCCATACATGCTGTTAAATTGTGCTAAGGTGAGCAATATATTCAATCAAAATGCATGTAATTAATATTGGGATTGGTGTAAAGTGAGGTACCAGACCACCATGCAAACGTTCCGAGGATATATTTGAAGGAAGACTATTAGTAATAGATAGTGGGAATGGGTGCTGGGATCACTATTGTCAATTGTGAAAGCATTGCAGCTGGAGGAGTATACACTCGTGGAGATACTTTAAGTTAAGCCAATGGACGTGGCTGTGACTTGTAAATGTGTTGCATTCAAATCGAGATGGTGAATCACTCAACTCTATTAAGGTAAAAGAAAATGTTCGCATATTAGATGTATTTATTTGTAATTACACAGATTTTTAAAAGTTCTTGTATGTTAGCTTAATTCCTATATGTCAAGCCTTTCTCAGAATTGACTGAAAGCCTTATAGGTGATTAATCCAACAGACAGCATTGCTGAAACACATCCATTTTGGAGAATCTATGGACTAGCAACCCTGGATAAGTGAAGGGAAATAATGATGTTTAATAAAGATGCTTTAACCCTCTGAATAAAGATGTGGTTATTGCTAAAACCTTGCAAACAATTACTATATATTTATTTACTTTCATTTTCCCCTTAGAAAAAGTTTAAATTACAAAACAGCTCTCAGATGTGAATGCTCTATGTTTGAACCAAAACATTATTATTTGTTTTACAATTATTCTCCCCCACAATTTGACTTGCAAGTCATTTTTATTAGCCACAGTGTAATGCCACTTTAATCACCTGGAATTTTCTTTCTGAATCACCACTGTGCATAATCACTGATATGTGTCTATCAAATTATCATCTTTGTCATTCTGTCTCTACTAACAGGAAAGTACTTTAGCTGCATGTTCTCTTTGTGATCCAAATGATCTAGATTTGTGTGTTCATCTTGTGTATTTGATCTATCATCGCACTGAGTGCAGCATTTTATTTTGCCCATTGTGAAAGACTGGCTTCTTCTACTGTCTAAATTATTCCCATGGCGTTCAGTTGCACTAAACCATTTATTTAATCCTGTAATGATTTATTGTATTTGCCTTGTTGTGCTTAATCTGCAATTTCATTGTAGTATCCTATCCCTATTACAGCCGCTGGTGTTAAATGAAATAAAAATATTGCAATGCCAGAATGGAAGATCCATCTGCAGTACATCCAATAAAGGATCTTACATTCTCGAATTCAGCAGTTTTGTAATTCAACAGTCATGGAACATTTTACTTCGGAGTCACGTGAGTGACTACGTGAAGAACCCAGCCTGGCGCTGGAACGGCATTACGTCGACGCTGACAGCAGAAGGAAGAGCTGCAGAGGCTAGCTCGTCGACAGCGGTAGGTACGGAACCGGCAGGTAAGTGCAGTTGAAAAACTTTTAGGGTCTGGAAAACTCCGTGCCTGGTGTATTGAACCAGGATTTGAAATGAATTTAAAAACAAAAATAAAATAAAAGAGTAAAATAGAACAAAAATACTCTGTATAATACAACGGAGTTTAAAAAAGAACGTCCCGGGGGAATACCCAGCGATCGGGACGGGAGATTAATTACGGAACCGGTTCCGATACTGGTGACCGTTAAAAATAAGTTAGGGAGGTTTAGATGCTCCACAAACTTTTGGCAGGGGGGGGAAATTTTAAATGTCAGAAAGGCCATAATTTAAAAAGTTAATAAAGGCCTTCAGACGGAAAATAATGGAAATATTCCCTAACCTACCCTAAGGGGGTTTCACATATAGAAAGGAAAAAATATGATGAAATATGGTGGGAATATCTACCTCAGATATTTCTGAAGGTAGTCTCCTTGAGGAGGAGAAACAAGGCCAGTGAAAAATAAAATGGAAAAACTGACCCTAAAAATGCACTGATCATGAATGTGGCTGGTCATGAAGTACCCACCACAGCACCAAAAAAATAATAAAATATATATATATATATATATATATATAATATATATATATATATATATATATATATATATATATATATATATATATATACATACACAGGTGTATGCACAACACCTGAATAAGAAGTGAGGCCATGGAAAATTACCATGGAAACCAAAAATTAAGTTGGTCTCACTAAAAGCTGTTATGGTTAAAACAGCAGAACTAATGATGAGTGAGGCCATGAAAAGTAAACATGGAAACTAAAAACTCACCAAAGCTGTAATGATTGAAACAGCAGAATATGATAAAACTTTTATGTTTTATAAAGATATCAACGGTGAATCCGTTTATGATATCCATGTCTCAAATTATATGAGATATAAAGAAATACAATTTCAAAGTATTTCAAACTGGTGCATGGCATTACTATTCAAAAAGAAAAATAAAATAAAATAAAACGTTGTGCAAATAACTAATACTTTTAAAATAAAATAAATTGCCATCAGTTTATGGAGCTCAATGGGAAGAAATATATATAATTTACCAAATCTGCACTCTAGATTCGCAGATCAATATAAATCAGGTTATGTTAAACTCCTGATTATTATGGAATAAACCTGCCTTATGATAAATCAAAGATATTGATTACAAAAGAACAGACCCATATAATTGGGAAAAGAAGGCTTGAAGAGGTGCAAACATCTGGTTACAAAATAGGTTCATGAAATCTCCAATTGTGGGGGATTACAGGTGTATTATGATCGTTAATTTAATATAACTAAGGAAGGATTGGTTCACCTGTATAAGAAAACCTTAAAAATTGATTTTAGGTTTGCACTCAAAAGTAACTCCAATAAAGAAGGGGTACGTACATATATATTATAAAATTACCTCAGTGTAAAGATTTGATGGTATAAACCATACAAAACATCATTTTATATACACTTTCACAGTGTAAGAACATTTATTAAAATGGAAACATATAGAACATGGGAATACAGTTGCTATTAACAAATTGTTAATCAATATTACAGGTGCTTGAAATTAATTAAAATGGGTCAAGCTGTGCAAGTTAAAACATTGTCCAAAGGATTAAACCAGTTCAAGGCTGTTAAACAGAATACTGGAGGAACAATTATGCTGATAAAAGATCAGCACTTGCACTAATGAGGTCATGGTCATGGGTTATCTTGATTACATTTAAATTGGAAGGTCATAAGAGTCGGCTGCAAATTAGTGCTGAAATTACAAACCTGGTGGTAAGGTAAGGACCTGACCCATTATATAAAGCGTATGCTTAGGCATTAATAAAATATTCATAAATTACTATTCTGAATTTAGAAGTAATTCAGCACCATAAGAGGGGAAAATTGTTCCATGATACAAATATGTCTCATTGTTGTTGACATACTTTGTCCCTCCATTAGGTTAGGTAAAGGGTAAATAAAGCTCCAAAAGAAGGAATACAGAAGCTTATAAGAAAATGTATGCCTTTGTGAGAGGCTTATGCAAATATCAAATGATACATTATCTTTATTAAAGTAATGTAAAAAAGGTTCACAAGCTGCTTCAACTATAAGCTTAACAGCTGTTGCAAACTGAAGCAAGTGTAAAGCAGCTTGAAAACAGCTTCTGTGAATGTATGGGTAAAGATAAGAATATTATCTATTCTTATAAGAATAATTGATACGTCTCTTGTTGGGACTGCGGACAATAATACCAGGTGAGCTTAAATGGATTGTCCTAAGAAATTTTCCAAACATTTGTATTAATTATTGAAGTATAAGGAGTTATGGATTAAAATATCGATTGTTTTATTATGGAAGTGTCCATGTCGTATCAAGGTGAACAATACCACGGCTGTGGCATATGTTAAAACACACAAGATAAGTCAAATAACAATCATGGGATTATCTGAGTAAACAGATGTGGCATATTCTAAAAAATTTAGTCCAGCTGTTTATCTCTAAGGAAGAGACAATGGTATCGGAGACAACAAATTTGGGAGGAAAAACACATTGTCATTAATATGGATTACTTATGATTAATCTGGTTGCATACAGATTAAATCTCCGATCTTTCAAATGTTTCTTGTGGGTAAACCAAGAACAGGAAAGGTGGATACTTTTCTCTCAATTACATGAGGAAAAGATGTTCTTTTGTGTTCCTCATTTTGTTTGATAGGGCAGTGTCTGATGAAAATGTAGCAGGACACTGCCAGAGGCATTTTGATGGCCCAATACGGATCCTTCATGGTTTCATAAATATTGAGTGATGTTGAACCACTTGTGATGATTCATGGTTGCAGTAATTTATTGAAGTCTGAGGAAGGGTCTCGACCCGAGGCGTTGCCTATCTCCTTTCGCTCTTTGGATGCTGCTGCACCCGCTGGGTTCTCCAGTTTTGTGTAACCCTGCAGTAATTTATTGTTGTACAAAGGCATCCATGACATGAAAATATGAATTTGACTATCTGCAGGTTGACCAGACCATTACAACAGCTGATGGTCAAAGAAGTCTATGAATGTTTAACTAATATAACAACATAACAATAAAATAATTATGTATAAAAGAAGTGTTATACCTGCAATTTGCAGAAATAAGTTTAAAAAACAATATTTTGTTATAAGAAATTGGAAGTCTGTGTATACAGTAAAGTTATTTTATCATATTAGATATATGGAGTTCCTTGTGGATTGCATTTTTCTGAGCATCTAATTGATAGAGCCAATTATAGGGCTCAGAGTGTTACCGTCCTATTAACGGACAATATACTAACCAAGAAGTTAACCAAGAAGGTGCATTCATAATATCCCGATATGGAAAGGGATATATATGTGGATATTAATATAAATATATATATATATATATATATATATATATATATATATATATATATATATATATATATATATATATATATATATATATATATATATAATCTGTCCAAAATTGTAATATATGTCGGGAGATAAATAATCCTGAATTGCCTTAGGCAATGGACTCTAACTCTATCAATGATTCAAAAAAGTTAACATTGAAAATAATAATGCTGATGACTTTAGTATCAATATAAGAGTGCAAACATTGCAAATGTTACTTTATAATTGCATGTGGATACAGATTGCATTATCATATATGTTTATGAATTTACCAAACAAAGCACACCAAGAGGACCTGAAACCAAGGTAAACCTATAAGCATATCCTGTCGGCCTTAAGTTGTGTGTGTGTGTGTGTGTGTGTGTGTGTGTGTGTGTGTGTGTGTGTGTGTGTGTGTGTGTGTGTGTGTGTGTGTGTGTGTGTGTGTGTGTGTGTGTGTGTGTGTGTGTGTGTGTGAACATTGATGAAATATGTTGAAGTAGGTAAGAGTCTCTGTGGTAATGAGACAGCACTACTTATTACACACAAAAACCACATTAGGTTCAGTAAAAACTGATGGTTCTAGAGGAATGTATTCTAGATGGTTAGAAATTGGATACACTCAGTGGAACTAGACACTGAAAGGTGGAAAATCACTCTGTTAATGAGGTAGATACATTCACAGGAATGGCACGGGATGAGCCGCTTGAGCAAAGATGCAAGGCCGCAGGAGGGTGTAAATTAATGTTAAAGTAAAAAGGAACCAGTCATGGTGTCAGGTTTGGACACGGAGTGTTGGGTTCTCTATAATTGTTGCTTTGTCATAAAATCAAAATATATATATCAATTGATATTTTGTGATAAACTTGCCTTTCAATGGAAAGGGCATTACTTTTATTCTTTATAATGTGAAATAATTTATCACATAACTTGAGGCAATGTTTGGGGAAAAATGTGTTACTCGCTCGTCACTGTGTTGAATGAGCCGGACTGTCGTATGGAATAAATTCTACGACATGAAAAACACAGAAAGCTTCAAAATCTTCACGTAGTCACTCAGTGACTCCGAAGTAAAATAGTAAGATTAAACGAGAACTTACCAGTTTGAAGTTTGATCTTTATTTTATGAGGAGTAACGATGAGGGATTACATGCCCTCCACTCCCCACCCTCATAAAATAAATGATCATCTGGTAGTTCTAAATCTATGAGAAGCCTTACTATCTTACTCCGGCTATTATGTTCTGTGTTTTTCATGCTGCTGCTTTGAAGTATGCCGTTCCAGCGCCAGGCGGGGTTCTTCACGTAATCCCTCATCGTTACTCATAAAATAAAGATCAAACTTCAAACTGGTAAGTTCTCGTTTAATCTTACTATTTTGCTTCATTAAAAGTTTGTTAAAAAAAGGGGGAATACTTGCTGACATCCTCTAGGTCCAAGAAAGGTCATCAGAAATTTAGTGATAAAATAACTTTAATGCACATTTATTTCCCTTTTATCAATACCTTCCTCAGTCCGGCAAATGAGTCATATGTGACTAAAATAAATAAAATGCTGGAATAAAACCATGTTTATTAAGACAGCGGTACACAAAAATGCTGGAGAAACTCAACGGGTGCAGCAGCATCCATGGAGCGAAGGAAATAAGCAATGTTTCGGGCCAAAACCCTTCTTCAGACTGATAGGGGTTGGGGGGAGGCGGGGAGAAGAAAGGAAAAAGGAGGAGGAGGAGCCCGAGGGCTGAGGGAGAGGTAGGAAGGGGAGGAGACAGCAAAGGTTAACAGAATTGTGAAATCAATGTTCATGCCACCAGGATGCAAACTCCCCAAGCGGAATATGAGGTGCTGTTCCTCCAATTTCCGGTGTTGCTCACTCCGACCGTGGAGGAGGCCCCGGACAGAGAGGTCGGATACGGAATGGGAGGGTGAGTTGAAGTGCTGAGCCACCGGGAGGTCAGGTTGGTTAATGCAGACCGAGCGGAGGTGTCCGGCGAAGCGATCGCCAAGCCTACGCTTGGTCTCACCGATATAGATCAGCTGACATCTAGAGCAGCGGATGCAATAGATGAGGTTGGAGGAGGTGCAGGTGAACTTCTGTCACATCTGAAACGATGGCTTGGGTCCTTGAATGGAGTCGAGGGGGGAAGTAAAGCGACAAGTGTAGCATCTCTTGCGGTTGCAAGGAAAATTTCGCAGGGAAGGAAGGGAAGAATTGACAAGGGAGTTACGGAGGGAGCGGTCTTTGCGGAAGGCAGACAGAGGGGGAGATGGGAAGATGTGGCGAATGGTGAGGTCATGTTGGACGTGGCGAAACTGACGGAGGACTATTTGTTGTCAGCGATGTTCTGCAAGGGTCGGTGTTGGGGCCGCTACTCGTCACGTTGTATATTAATCATTTGGACGAGGAGATGGAAGGCTTTGTGGCCAAGTTTGCAGATGATACGAAAATAGGTGGAAGGGCAGGTACTGTAGAGAAAGCAGGGACTCTGCCGAAGGAGTTTGACAGGTTGGGTGAGTGGGCAGAGAAGTGGCAGATGGAATATAGTGTTGCAAAGTGTGGAGTCATGCATTTTGGTAGTTGGAATAAAGGCATAGACTTTCTAAATGGGGAGAGAATTCACAAATCAGAGTCGTAAAGGGACTTGGGAGTGCTGGTGCAGGATTCCCCAAAATGTAATCTGCAAGTCGAATCAGTAGTAAAGAAAGCAAACTCAATACTAGCATTTATTTCAATAGGGCATGTATACAAAAACAACAATGTAATGATGAGGCTTTATAAGGCGCTGGTAAGGTCGCATTTAGAATATTATGAGCAATTTTGGGCACCATATCTGAGGAAGGATGTACTGCCTCTGGAAACGGTCCAGTAGTGGATTTACAAGAATTATCCCAGGAATATATAGGTTAACCTATGATGAGTGTTTGTCGGCACTGGGCCTGTACTCGCTGGAGTTTAGAAGAATGAGTGGAGACCTCATTGAAACATACAGCATAGTTAAAGGCTTGGGTAGTGTGGATGTGAAGAGGATGGTTCCACTAGTGGGAGAGTCTAGACTAGAGGTCATAGCCTCAGAATTAATGGACATTGTTTTAGGACGGAGATGACGAGAAATTTCTTTAGTCAGAGGGTGGTGAATCTGTGGAATTCTTTGCCACAGAAGGCTATGGAGGCCTATTCAGTGGATATATCGAAGGCAGAGATAGATAGATTCTTGACAGGTGTCAGAGGTTATGTGGGGAAGGAAGGAGAATGGGGTTAGGAGGGAGAGATAGATCAGCCATGATTGAATGGCGGACTAGACTTGATGGACCAAATGGCCCAATTCTACTCCTATCACTTATGACCGTATGAGCTTATTTATTGAAAAAACATCACAAGCAAATGTGAAAAGCCAAAGGCCAAAATTCAATGCGACAGAATAGCAGCATGGTTCAGAAACATCACATAACTATTTCATATAATGAAATGGTTCAAAATTCACACCTGAAAATGCCAAGTTACATTTCGATATCTTTCCCTTAAGCAACTTGCTGTATAATGTGTAAAACACAAAGTGCTAGAGACAATGGACAGACGATGGTTTGGATCGAGTTTCTGCCTCTCTCCTATTGTATAATGAGTTTAAACTCTGATGTGTGGCCTTACATTTAACTGCACCTTCGGGAAAGGGAATATACCTCTGACTGCCCTGGACTGCATCTGTCACTATTTTATTTTGTGAGGGAATATATCAGGTCTGGAGCATCGAAAATTATTAAAAAAATTATTCAGCAAGATATTTTCTTTCTATGCAAATACATAACATTAATGTTCAGGTTCACAGCAGCACCACAAACAATGCTGCTGTGAGGGTTAGATGCAAGGATTCAGAACATACAAGTATCCTTAGCATACTTCATGATTAATGGAGGTAGAGGAGGGAATACTGCCTTACCGTCCACCATCTTTTGCACACAACCCTCCTCAAAACATATTTTGCCTTCAGATTGCACTGTCCCTGTTTTCGCACAATGTGTTCTGATGATTTGGTAACCATTACCTGAAAGGGTAGTGGAAACAAATTCAAAGAGAATTGAATATATGCTTGAAAAGGAAACACCTGAAGGGGAAAGAGCCATGGAGTGGAATTAATTTAATTGCTCTTTCAAACAGGCAAGACCATTTCTGTGATTCTGTGATTCTGTGATTCTATGAGACTTTGGGCTCAAAGTGGTTACCATGCACTTCAAGAGGACTGCCCTGAACTGCCTTGGGCAAGATTCTGGCCTTACAATAAAAAGGATGAATGCAAGGCGTGGCTGCTGGTCTTTGTTCTAGAGTTGATATGGCGAAGATGAGATAGGAGGATATTGGTGACCCTAACGCCTATAGAGTCTGCAGCCATTTTAAATACAGTGCTGGAGTGCACATAGTAATAAAATAAAGCTGCTGGCAATGTAGTTGGAGTCGACAGCTTTCAAGGTCACATTAAATAACAATTCTCACATGTATGTGTCTGGCACTCTGGTGGTGATGCACACAGTACTGGTACTTTAGATGAACCTCACCCTAAGTCCCTGAGCAGCAGTTTGAGAATTTGAATTTAGTTTAAAAATAAACCACTGGTATCAATGAAAGTCACCTTGAAGTTACCTGCATGTTTGAAAAATCTAACAAGCTATTCAGTCATCTCAAACTACTAAAAAGCAGGATTTGCAGAAATGATGATGGAAGTTCCCGTATCTTCTCAGGATGGCTAAGGATATGAATAATAATTGATTTTGTCAATGATGTTTAATTTCTTATAAAGAGTAAAAGACAATTTATCGCTTCTGTAAAATTTGTTTTTCACATCCCATTTTAGATGACAGTTAAAATGCAGTGCGTCTGCTACTGTTGACTGAAATTGTTATTGCAATTACAGAATGAACAATCTTGATTTAATTGGCATGAGGTCAGTGACAACTATATAGATTCAACAGAAATTTGTGGATATTTATCATTGTGATTTCCAGCCAAGTAAATTACCTTGAAGTCTCCAGGCATTGAGGGTGCTCTCTCAGGCATTGCTGTTTTCAAAGTGCAGTTTACGCTTTTTGGCTTATGTTTCTTCCCCACTACCGTTCCTGTTTCAAGCACTAAATTTCAGCTTTAATCTTTTGTTGATATGATTGTTCTCTGATTGGTTTGCAAGCTACAGTTTGGTAACAGGCACTTCGGTCCACTGAGTCCACGTCAACTATCAACCACCTATTCACACTAGTTCTATGTTATCCCACTTGTGCATCCACTCCTTACACATTAGGGCCAATTTGCAGATTGTAATTAACCGCCAAACCCATACGTCTTAGGATGTGGGAGAAAATCAGAGCACCAGAGGAAACGTACGCTGTCACAGGGAGAAGTTACAATCTCCACACACACAGCATCAGAGGTACGGATCAAACCCAGGTCTCTATCATTGTGCGGCAGCGACTCTCACTTTGCCGCTTACTGATTCATTTTTCAGTATCTCAACATTACTGACATGGCCAACATATATTGACCACCCATAGGTAGACACACAAACTGGAGTAACTCAGTGGGTCAGACAGCATCTCTGGAGAAAAGGAATAGGTGACGTTTCGGATCGAGACCTTTCTTCAGACTGACCATCTGATTGACCATCCATAATTGTCCTTATGAAGGAGATGAATAGCTGCATTCTTTAATATTCTGTAGTATTTCCTGTGAAGATATACGATGGGCTTGGAATGTCACGATTTTGTGCTGGTGCCTGTGACAAAGGGGAGTTGTGACATATTGTCCAATATGGGGAATCTGCTGATATTGCCTGCTGCCCTTGTGCCTTTTGGAAAGGTTCTATTAGAGCAGTCTTGGTGAGTTATTGCAGTACATTTAATAGATGACGCACATTATTAGCAGTTGTTCGATGATAATGGAGGCGCTGGGTGCTGAAGGTGGTGTATGCATCACTGATTGAATAGGCTGCTTTATCATGGATATAGTCGAACAGCCTGAGTTCAGTTGGTGCTGCGGTCACCCAGATAAGCAGCGAATACTTGCAAGGGGCTTAGCTTGACCAAGGAGATGCATGTACAGATCTGACCAAAATATGAAATAATATCTTCCCTTGAGAAGAGGCTACAAATTTGCTGAACAATTTCAAAGGTTCTGGATCAGATTCTTTATACAATGGCATTAAAACTTTCCTGCCTTTACTTTGCAATCTACTAACGATAAATTGTGGGCCAACATTCCAGTAGTTATTCGAGGGAGGTTTCAGTAAACTCCAAAATGACAACACCGACTCTCAGGGTTAAACCCAGTTTGCTGGACCTGTGAAGTTCTGACAAATTGGTTCCAGAAACATGGTGACTCTTTGTGTATTGCCTCAGTGAAGTCTACTATTATTATACTGCAATCTTTGCACTTTTGTACTTATCTCTTCTTCTCTAAGGCCCACTTTGGTCATGACTGACCATGGGTGTCTCCAGGGTGTTATTCCCTATATGGAGGATGCCTGTGCGTGACTTTGTTTAACGTGGGGAGACTGGTGCGCAGACAGCCACCCCACGGTCCTTGACAGATCTGTCAGGATCCAGTGGCATGGTGTCCAAGACGACCAGGGAGACCCTTTTCTGCTGCAGCCTTCATCCTCCTTCCCAGCCTCTATCCTCCGCCTGTTCCACCGTTGAGGTCTTGGTTGGATTGCTCTTTATCAGAGACCACTCCGCCATGGGTGACCCTACCAGGAGCATAGCTCCAGAAGGCATTGCTTTCAGGATCTCAGATCCACGCAAGCTTCTCCACCACGACAAGGTGACAATCCACGGAGAAGGTCATTATCTATGACTGTGCTTATACTGGATCGTATGCAAAATAAAGAATTTCACCGTATCTGGGTACATGTGGCAACAAAGTATAATTGAATTGAATTAACTCAACACATTGTTTCCTACCTTTTAGTCAATTTCCTACCAGGCCAATATGTTACTTTCAACATTATAGACTCTTGTTGCTTAACTTTTTGTGAGGCACGTTGTTGAACACCTTCTGCATTGAACAATATGTCAATTGGTTCTCATCTAGCATCTCTGGTTGAGGCTTTCTCAGAATTGTTTTTTTTAATTGGCAAGATGTAATTTCTCCTTCAATAAACCATGCTTGATTGTATTATAAATTTTCATATGTACTGTGGTGACTCATAACTTTGCCATGTCAAATGCGCATGCAATTCATTCTGTGCTATAATATACCATAATTGCATTTGACCATTGCACAACGGGAGATATTAGGCCACAATTCAATTTTTTGCCTTTAGAATTGGGGGCTTACATCACTGCTTTTCTAATCCTCATGCTCTTCTCTAAACCCTAAAATATTTTACAAGATTACAACTAATGCATTTTTTATCTCGGTGGCCATTTTTTTTAAGATCCAAAGACCCAAACCATCCAAGGCAAGGAACTTACCATTCTTTAGTCCCAGTAGTTTGTCTACTACCAATTTACGAGTGATGAGGATGGTATTTAATTCCTCTCCAGTAGTATCAATGTGATGATCACAGTGTCTTTTGCTGTAAAAACCAATACCATAATAACTGTTTAACTCACCTGCCACTTCCTTATTCATAGAGTCGTAGAATCATACCAGCAATGAAACAGACCCTTCTGCCCAACTTGCCCATGCTGACCACGATGTCCCATCTACAATAGTCTCACCAGCCTGCATTTGATCCACATCCCTCTCATCCTTTCCTATCCATGTACCTCCATGTACCATGTTCCCCATAATTCCCTAGCCTTAAACCTTTGACGGCAATACTGACTTATTTCTTATTGTTCTTATTTATATACTTAAAGTAACATTGTCCGTTTTTTATCCCTTTATGTCTACCCATTCAACAATTTAAATCTCTTTATTTATTATTTGTGCTTTGATATAATATGCCTCGATTTCCCTGTCTACTGTTTTTAATCAAGAATCAAGTCAAGAGTGTTTTATTGTCGTATGTCCCAGATAGAACAATGACATTCTTACTTGGTGCAGCACAACAGAATATGTAAACATTCTACTGTTATTATTTTTATATTTCTGATATTGTTTCTCTCTCCCTATTATCCAGCTTAGATTCCTACCCCCCTTTTATTTTAGTATAAATCCTTCATAGCAGCAGTAGGAAGCGATCCCAGTCTGGCCAGGGTATAAAGCCATCTCACTTTTACAGGAGCTACCTTCCTCAAAACTGGTTCTGGAGTCCCTGGAATCTGGATTCCACACTTGCCGCACACATGCACCGTATATCAGCCAATTTTGGATCTAGTGATTAGTAGCATGGGGCACTGTGATTACTATTTTGAGTTCTTCCTTTGTAATGTATCTCCTCACTCTTTAATGTAGAAAAAAAGAACTGAAGATGCTGGTTAATACACAAAAGGACACAAAGTGCTGAAACAAACTCCATATCTCCAGAGATACTGCCTGGCCTGCTGAGTTACTCCAGCACTTTGAGTCCTTGCTCTGTAAATTAAACTCACAGGATCTTATCCCTTTTTCTAACTGAACTCAGTACCAATATGTACCACAATAATTGTTGTTAACCTTCCCGTTCCAGAATGCTTGGCATTCTGTCTGAATGGAATGGTCTCACCAGCCTGCATTTGATCCGTATCCCTCTCATCCTTTCCTATCCATGTACCTCCATGTACCATTTCCCCGTAATTCCCTAGCCTTAATCCTTGCAAAAGACATTTTTAATTTGAGAGAACTCCAAATGACAGCTTGTCCAGTCCTGACAGATTAGCACCAAGAAAGCAAGATAAGACGAGATCTCCAGACTGATCTTTTGATAAGACGACCTAATAATTGAAAGATATTGATTAACACATGTTGCCTGAGACTGAAACACCAGTGCGTATGTGTGAATGTAATTAGTTTTTTGCCTGAGATGTCCAGCATGAGATAATGCATGGTGAATTGCATGTGCCTTAGGTATGGCAGAGTTATGGGTCATACCATCTTATTCTTGAATGCTGTTGATCATAGATTCATAGAGTCAGAAAATTGTGTAGCATAGTAATAGGATCTTCAGCCCACAATGTCTCTGCTGAACATTTTGCCTATCTGTATGATTCCCATGTCTTTATGTTCATCCTGTATCCCTCTAAGCCTTGTCCATTCATATCCCTGTCCTAATGCCTCCTAAATATTATTACTATATTTGATTCCACCACCTCTTTCTGTCAGTTCATTCTAGATAGCAACTATTCTTTGTGTGAAAAATGTACTCCTCAGGTCCCTGTTAAACTTCCTCCTATGCCCCATTGTTTTAGGCACCTATACCATGGAAAAGAGACTATGACTATCTCCTCTATCTATGCCTCTCATAATTTGGTATTTCTCTATCATGCCAGATCGTACTAAAATAATTGTGGATGACCAGATCCTGGCTCAGGGTTTTGTAAGTAGCAGAGCAGCTACCTCTCGGCAATCTATTGAAATTCATTTCTCAAGCATAACATTTCTAAAAAAATGTTTGGCACAGTGGTGCAGCCGGTAGAGCTGCTGCCTCACAGTGCCAGAGGCCCAGGTTCGATTCTGACCTTGGGTGCTGTCTGTCTGGAGTTTGTATTTTCTTCCTATGACCATGTGGGGTTCCACTGGTTGCTCTGTTTTCCTACCACATCTCAACCATATGCAGGAATGTAGGTTAACTAGCCTCTATATATTGTTTAAATGCCCTAGTGTGTAGTGAGTGGATAACATGACACAGAACTAGTGTGATCAAATGTCAGCATGGCCTCGGTGGGCTCAAGGGTATGTCTCCATGTTGTATCTCTAAATTAAACTGTGCACCCCTCAACCTCTTTTGCTGTGGTGAAAACAAACCCATGCTATACAAACTCTCTTTCTATCTGAAGCTCTCCAACAATATTAACATCACTGTGAATTGTTCTTGCACCCTACCAGCATGATCACATTTCTCCTGCAGTGTGATGACCACAATGTGCACATTACTCTAAGTGCAGCCTAACCAACATTGTATCATGCTGTCCCAACTCTTGTGTTTAATGCCCAGCCAATGAAGGCAAGCATGCCATATACATTGTTTAACACCCAGTGTCTATCTGTGATGGCATTTCAGTGAACCAGCTACTTGTGCACCTTGGTCTCTCTGTTACACAGGACTCCTCAGAGCCCTGCCATTCACTGTATGTGTCCTGTCCTGATTTAACTTTGCAAAATACATTAATTAATACTCGTCTAAGATAAGTTCTATTTGCCATTCCCTTGCCCAGTTTATCAGTTGATCTATATCTCACTGTAATCTTAGCTAACCTCTTCACAATCCACAATACAGATAATGTTGGTGTGATCTTCAAATTTACTAACCTATATCAGTAATATACCTATATTCTCATGTAAATGATTAATATAGATAACAAACAAGTCAACAAAGTCCTGATCCCTTCGACACACTAATAATTAGAGACCCCCCCCCCCAATCTGAAAAACACCGCTCTACTACCACTGATTCATATCAAGTCAATTTTGTATCCTATTGGCTAGCTCATCCTGCATTCCCCCATGTGATATCCTTCTGGACAAGCCTATCATGCAGGACCTTGTCAGTCTAAGTAGTCAACTGCCTACTCTTATCAATCACCAAATTGAAAATAATCAAATCATATATAATCAAATATGTGAGATATGATTTCCCAAGTACAGGGCAATGCTGCCTTTCCATAATCATTCCTTGACTTTCCATGTGAAAATGTCTTACTATAACTTTCCTACCACTAATGCAAGGCTCACTGGCCTGTTGTCTCTTGGGCTATCTCTTCTACCATCCATAAATAAAGGCACAATGTTAGCTATCCACCAATCGTCCGGTGCTTCATGTGTAACTAATGTAGGTACAGTGAGACTCCATCACTTCTTCCACAAACTCTGCACAGAACATAACTATTATTTGAGAGGAAGCAGATGGATTTGTGATAAAAATAAAACTGATATCTGTGGAATACAGTTGATATATGTACAGGGTACTCAATATTTTACAAATAATTGAATAAAGAATAGTGAATTGTGGGAAGAAACTAGAGTGTCAGCAGATTTTGCATGGTCACAGAGGCAACGTGCAAACTCCACATCATGGGTACAAAGGATTAACGTTAAACCCAGGTTGCTGGTGCAGTGAAGCAGCAGTGCTACTCTCTGTACAGCCCTTCCTCAGCTTTTTAAATTACCCATGACCCTGAAGAGAAGTTAAATTCTTACACGGGGTGACATGCCCGCAGTATTCCAATCAGACATGCGATAAGAAAAAGTAATGCCCAGCACAATGTTAGCAGATCTGTAGTTCTCCAGAGAACAGTGGATGATTGACCCCAGCAGGCTAGTTGATTAGTAAGGCATGAAAGGATGAAACTATTCCTGGGACCCCAGATAACAACAGTAATCCAGTGTACTGAGAGATAGAATGTTCATGGCTGAACAAGCAGCAAGTGCTTAAGAATGCTCTATTTTTATAAGCCTTTCATTCCAGGTTCCCGAAGCCTTTCTTCTTGTTAATCTTTTGCTAAAACTATTTGGACTTAGATAAATTGAGTTTATATATAAAGGGAGACTGAATAGACAGATACTTTTAATAGTTAAGAGATATAGCTTTTGGGGCCCAGAAACCACCAGAGTTAGTAGTATAAACCAATCTTTAATTAGTACATGATGGCAAGTCTGGGATTTAAGATCTGCAAAATTAGAAGTTAAAGAATAGCCAGATATCCTCCATTAGCAGTGCAAGTAAAAAAGGGAGTGGATGTTGTGAAAGAGAGACACAAAGCACTGGATTAACTAAGCATTCAGATAAGATCAGTCTTATGGTGATGTTTCAGATAAGACCTGAAACATCACCTATTCATGTTGTCATGCCTGACCCACTAACTAGCAGTTTGTGCCTTTTTTAGCAAACAAATATCTTCAGTTTCTTGTTGGATGTTGTGAAGTTAGTTCGCCTTTTATGGTACTAAAATCAGTCTTGGTATAATAGAGTCATAGATAGAGTCATAGAGTGATACAGTGTGAAAACAGGCCCTTCGGACCAAATCGCCCACACCAGCCAACAATGTCCCATCTACCCTAGTCCCACTTGCCTGCGCTTGGTCCAAAACTATCCAAACCTGTCCTATCCATGTACCTGTCCAACTGTTTATTCAACGATGGGACAGTCCCAGCCTCAACAATCTGCTCTGGCAGCTTGTTCCATACACACACCAGGCTCTGTGTGACAATGTTACCCCTCGGATTCCTATTAAATATTTTCCCCTTCACCTTGAATGCTTAATGCTGATAAGTGTGAAGTGCTACATCTTGGCAGGACAAATCAAAATAGGACGTATATGGTAAATGGTAGGGAATTGAGGAATGCTGTGGAACAGAGGGATCTAGGAATAACTGTGCATAGTTCCCTGAAGGTGGAATCGCATGTAGATAGGGTGGTAAAGAAAGCCTTTGGTGTGCTGGCCTTTATAAATCAGAGCATTGAATATAGGAGTAGGGAAGTAATGTTAAAATTGTACAAGGCATTGGTAAGACCAATTCTGGAGTCTGGTGTACAATTTTGGTCGCCTAGTTATAGGAAGGATGTCAACAAAAATAGAGAGAGTACAGAGGAGATTTACTAGAATGTTGCCAGGGTTCCAGCAAACTATGTTACAGAGAAAGGTTGAACAAGTTAGGTGTTTATTCTTTGGAGCGCAGAAGGTTAAGGGGGGACTTGATTGAGGTCTTTAAAATGATGAAAGGGATAGACAGAGTTGACGTGGATACATGTTTTTCCCATTGAGGGTAGGGAAGATTCAAACAAGAGGGCATGACATGAGAATTAAGGGACAGAGGTTTCGGGGTAACGTGAGGGGGAACTTCTTTACTCAGAGGGTGGTGGCTGTGTGGAATGAGCTTCCAGCAGAAGTGGTGGAGGCAGGATCGATTTTAACATTTAAGAGTAAAGTGGATAGGTATATGGACGTGAAGGGAATGGAGGGGTATGGTCTGAGTGCAGGTAGATGGGACTAGGGGAAAACAAATGGTCGGCACGGACTGGAAGGGCCGTGAGGGCCTGTTTCCGTGCTGTAATTGTTATATGGTTATATGGTTTGAAACAATGTCCTCTGGTCCTCGATTCCCCTACTATGGGTAAAAGACTGTGCATCTACCCCATCTATTCCTCTCATGATTTTGTATACCTCTATAAGATCTCCCCTCATCCTCCTATGCTTCATGGAATAGAGACCCAGCCTACTCAACCTCTCCCTATAGCTCACATCCTCTAGTCCTGGCAACATTCTAGTATTTTTTTCTGAACCCTTTCAAGCTTGACAGTATCTTTCCTATAACATGCTGCCCAGAACTTAACACAATATTCAAAAGCAGTCTCACCAATGTCTTATACAACTGCAACATGACCTCCCAACTTCTATACTCAATACTCTGACTGATGATGGGCAAGTAAAAAAGCCTTTTTGACCACCTTATCTGCCTGCAACTCAACCTTCAAGGAACCATGCATTTGTACTCCTAGATCCATCTGCTTACAACACTACCCAGAGGCTTACCATTTACTGTGTAGGTCCTGTCTTTGTTTGACGCCCCAAAATGCAACATCTCACACCTCTGTATTAGATCTCTGTGATCTTCACCAGGGATGCAGTGCTGCTGGAGCTCACCGGAACGCTGCTCCGCCTTGGGCACCTCTGTAAAAAAAATAATAAAATAAGCGGGTAATTTTAACTAGCGTGTGTATGGTCAGGGTGACCTAATTAAAAGAGGGGGAAGGGGAAGATCTATCACTACTGATGGGTCTTCCCTGTAGGAGGGGGGAGCACTAGGACGCAGCAGAGCCAAACCACATGCTGTCTGCATTGTGGAGGTTGTGGGCCTAGTGCTGCGCCTCGAACTCTGGTGAGGTGACGGCTCTGGCCCGCTGGTGGCCGGTGCAGAGGCGAGGGTCGGCGGAGTCATTGGTGGAGGCCCGTGGGGGGCTGGAGTAGAGATACGGGCTGCAGCATCGGTGGCCTCGGGAAGATAGTGAAGGTCGGCTACAGCGACACTTGAGGCCCACCCTGGGAAAGAGGTGAGAGGTTCAGCAAAACCTGAAATGGCCCATCTTTGGAAAGTGAACAATAGACAATAGGCAATAGATGAAAAAGTGTTTTCTTATCTCCGTTCTAAATGGTCTTCACTTTATTCTTAAACTGTGGCCCTTGGTTCTGGATGCCCCCAACATCGTGAGCATGTTTCAATAGACAATAGGTGCAGGAGTAGGCCATTTGGCCAGCACCGCCATTCACTGTGATCATGGCTGATCATACACATTCAGTTCTACATTCCTGCCTTCACACCATATCCCCTGACTCCACGAACTTTAAGAGTTCTATCTAGCTCTCTCTTGAAAGCATCCAGAGAATTGGGCTCCACTGCACTGTTCCAGTATTGGTATAATAGAGTCTTGGTATAGACATAGAGTGATACAGTGTGGAAAACAGGCCCTTCGGACCAAATCGCCCACACCCAGCCAACAATCCCAGTCCCACTAAAGTTTATTCAACGTATCAAGCCTCAACGATCTGCTCTGGGCAGCTTGTTCCATACACACACCAGGCTGGTGACAATGTTACCCCCTCGGATTCCTATTAAATATTTTCCCCTTCACCTTGAATGCTAATGCTGATAAGTGTGAAGTGCTACATCTTGGCAGGACAAATCAAAATAGGACGTATATGGTAAATGGTAGGGAATTGAGGAATGCTGTGGAACAGAGGGATCTAGGAATAACTGTGCAGTTCCCTGAAGGTGGAATCGCATGTAGATAGGGTGGTAAAGATATCCTTTCAAAATACTCAATTCCCACGCTTAGTTAAGAAGGATGTCATATACCCAGGGTTCCATAACAGACAAGTTAGGTGTTTATTCTTTGGAGCGCAGAAGGTTAAGGTAAGGCAGGACTTGATTGAGGTCTTTAAAAATGATGAAAGGGATAGACAGAGTTACGTGGATACGCCCATCAAGAGGGCATGACATGAGAATTAAGGGACAGAGATTTCGGGGGTATCGTGAGGGGGGAACTGAGGGGTGGTGGCTGTGTGGAATGAGCTTCCAGCAGAAGTGGTGGAGCAGGATCATTTAAGAGTAAGAGTGAATAGGTAATATGGACGTGAGGGAATTGAGGGGTATGGTCTGAGTGCAGGTAGATTTGAGAATTGTTATATGGTTATATGGATTGAAACCATTCCCTACTATCTGTGCAATTTTGTATACCTCTATAAGATCTCCCCTCATCCTCCTATCTTCATGGTATAGAGACCCAGCCTACTCAACCTCTCCCTATAGCTCACATCCTCTAGTCCTGGCAAATTCTAGTATTTTTTTCTGAACCCTTTCAAGCTTGACAGTATCTTTCCTATAACATGCTGCCAGAACTTAACACAATATTCAAAAGCATCTCACCAATGTCTTATACAACTGCAACATTGATGCAAGTGCCAAAAGCCTTTTTGACCACCTTATCTGCCTGCAACTCAACCTTCAAGGAACCATGCATTTGTACTCCTAGATCCATCTGCTTACAACACTACCCAGAGGCTTACCATTTACTGTGTAGGTCCTGTCTTTGTTCGACGCCCCAAAATACAAAATCTCACACTTCTCTGTATTAGATCTCTGTGATCTTCACCAGGGATGCAGTGCTGCTGGAGCTCACCGGAACGCTGCTCCGCCTTGGGCACCTCTGTAAAAAAAATAATAAAATAAGCGGGTAATTTTAACTAGCGTGTGTATGGTCAGGGTGACCTAATTAAAAGAGGGGGAAGGGGAAGATCTATCACTACTGATGGGTCTTCCCTGTAGGAGGGGGGAGCACTAGGACGCAGCAGAGCCAAACCACATGCTGTCTGCATTGTGGAGGTTGTGGGCCTAGTGCTGCGCCTCGAACTCTGGTGAGGTGACGGCTCTGGCCCGCTGGTGGCCGGTGCAGAGGCGAGGGTCGGCGGAGTCATTGGTGGAGGCCCGTGGGGGGCTGGAGTAGAGATACGGGCTGCAGCATCGGTGGCCTCGGGAAGATAGTGAAGGTCGGCTACAGCGACACTTGAGGCCCACCCTGGGAAAGAGGTGAGAGGTTCAGCAAAACCTGAAATGGCCCATCTTTGGAAAGTGAACAATAGACAATAGGCAATAGATGAAAAAGTGTTTTCTTATCTCCGTTCTAAATGGTCTTCACTTTATTCTTAAGGACTGTGGCCCTGAAAAATGTTTCCGGATGCCCCCAACATCAGACATGTTTCAATAGGAGCAGGAGTAGGCCATTTGGCCAGCACCGCCATTCACTGTGATCATGGCTGATCATACACATTCAGTTCTACATTCCTGCCTTCACACCATATCCCCTGACTCCATGAACTTTAAGAGTTCTATCTAGCTCTCTCTTGAAAGCATCCAGAGAATTGGGCTCCACTGCATTCTGAGGCAGATAATTCCACAGATTCACAACTCTGGGTGAAAACATTTTTCCTCATCTCCATTCTAAATGGCTTACCTATTATTCTTAAACTATGTCCCCTGGTTCTGGACTCCCCCAACATCGGGAGAATGTTTCTTGCCTCTAGCGTGTCCATACCCTTAATAATCCTATATGTTTCAATAAGGTGCTCTCATCCTTCTAAATTCCAGAGTATACAAGCTCAGCCGCTCTATTATATCAACATAAGACAGTTTCGTCATCCCGGGAATTAACCTAGTGAACCTACGCTGCATTCCCTCAATAGCAAGAATGTCCTTCCACAAATTTGGAGGGCAAACCTGCACACAATACTCCAGGTGTGGTCTCATTAGGGCCCCGTACAACTGCAAAAGGACCTCTTTGCTCGTATACTCAACTCTTGTTATGAAGGCCAATATGCCATTAGCTTTCTTCACTGCCTGCTGTACCTGCATGCTTACTTTCAATGACTGATGAACAAGGACCTCCAGATCTCGTTGTTCTTCCCCTTTTCAAAACTTGACACCATTCAGATAATAATCTGCCTTCCTGTAACCTCACATTTATCCACATTAAACTGCATCTGCTAAGCATCTGCCCACACATCCTCCTCACAGTTCACACAGCCACCTAGCTTTGTGTCATCTGCAAATTTGCTAATGCTACTTTTAATCCCTTCATCTAAATCATTAATGTATATTGTAAATAGCTGCGGTCCCAGCACTGAGCCTTGCAGTACCCCACTAGTCGCTGCCTGCCAATCTGAAAGGGACCCGTTAATAGAAACATAGAAACATAGAAAATAGGTGCAGGAGTAGGCCATTCGGCCCTTCGAGCCTGCACCAGCATTCAATATGATCATGGCTGATCATCCAACTCAATATCCTGTACCTGCCTTCTCTCCATACCCCCTGATCCCTTTAGCCACAAGGACATAAGAGGCCACAAACTCCCCCTTAAATATAGCCAATGAACTGGCCTCAACTACCTTCTGTGGCAGAGAATTCCAGAGACTCACCACTCTCTGTGTGAAAAATGTTTTCCTCATCTTGGTCCTAAAGGAATTCCCCCTTATCCTTAGACTGTGACCCCCTTGTTCTGGACCTCCCCAACATCAGGAACAATCTTCCTGCATCTAGCCTATCCAACACCTTAAGAATTGTGTAAGTTTCTATAAGATCCCCCCTGAGTCTTCTAAATTCTAGAATCCCTACTCTTTGTTTCCTGTCTGCCAACCAATTTTCTATCCATGTCAGTACCTAACCCCAATACCATTTGCCCTAATTTTCCCACTAATCTCCTATGTGAGACCTTATCAAATGCTTTCTGAAAGTCCAGGTACACTACATCCACTGGCTCTCGCTTATCCATTTTCCTAGTTACATCCTCAATAAATTCCAGAAGATTAGTCAAGCATGATTTCCCCTTCGTAACTTCCCACTTCCTTAAGTACCCTGGGATGCAGACCATCAAGCCCCGAGGATTTATCAGCCTTCAATCCCATCAGTCTACCCAATGCCATTTCTTGCCTAATGTCAATTTCCTTCAGTTCCTCCATCGCCTAAGATCCTCTGGCCACTAGTACATCAGGAAGATTGTTTGTGTCTTCCTTAGTAAAGACGGATCCAAAGTACCTGTTCAACTTGTCTGCCATTTCCTTGTTCCCCATGATAATTTCACCTGTTGCAGTCTTCAAGGGTCCACTTTTGGTGTTATCTATTTTTTTCCTCTTCACATACCTAAGAGTGACTGTGAGACATGCTGCTCAGTGGAGTGACTGTGGGACTAGCTGGTTGGTGGAGTGACTGTGGGACATGCTGCTCAGTGGAGTGACTGTGGGAATGGGTGAGTGATGGAATATTGCATTGGGGGAACGGGGCCCAGTGGATCCCACTTCGTCATGTAACATATAAAAATTTAATTTGATAAACCAAAAAAAAAAGAATCATAGGTATAGCACAGAACAATATACCTGTAATGCTTTCAGAATTAGAAGAGATGTATTCCACAGTTGTTCACACGTGACTAAGAATGGGTCAAATGACGCCCCTGTTTGACAGCTCCGGCACCTAGAAAATTAGCACTGCAACACTGAAAACTGGTCTTCACCTAATGTTTGCAGTGGATGCTTGCCAAGATGGATCATAATCAATAAATCTTGTTCCTCTCCCTATGTCAGCTATTTGTTTTAACATTGCCCTCCCACAGCGAAAGATGAATCATAAAATGTCAGGCTTCTGAATAATCTTAAACCAATTAAAAATAGAGCCAGTTGGAAAAAAAAAGTGAGAGTACAGTTTTTCAGAAATGAAGAAGGAGAAATAAAACAGGTTTGTTTTGTCTTGCACCTGTCAAGCTTCTTTCAAGACCCTATTGGGGTGGGAGATTGCAACCTTCACGTGATCCACCCTGTAGCGACTAATGCAATCAACCTGACTTGCACAAACAAATAGATCAAATAGAACAAGTTGACCTAAAACTTTAGGTTGTGCATGCCATACGCAAGAAGAAGAAGACCCCATAAATCAATTCACAGCCAAGTTTAGTCTGACCTGGAAGCATTGCAGACAATTTGTTGACAATTAGATCCAAAAAAGTAATGTGATAAAAACCAGGCAACTTATTTACATTTAGTGACTGAAGAATGGAGATGCGGAGGAATTTATTTTGCCAGAGGGTGGTGAATATGTGGAATTCATTTCCACAGACAGTGGTGGAGGCCATGACATTGGGTGTTTTTCAGTTTAGTTTAGTTTAGTTTATTATTGTCACGTATACATAGATACAGTGAAAAGCTTTATGTTGTGTGCTATACAGTCAGCAAAAAGACTATACATGATTACAATCAAGCTGTCCACAGTGTACAGATGCAGGATAAAGGATATTACATTTAGTGCAAGGTAGTCCAGTAAAGTCCGATTAAAGATATTTCGAAGGTCTCCAATAATATAGATGGGTCAAAAACCCTCTCTAGCTGGTGATAGAATGGTTCAGTTCCCTGGGAAGAAAGACTGAGATAAATTTTGATTAATTGACAATAGACAATAGGTGCAGGAGTAGGCCATATGGCCCTTCAAGCCAGCACTGCCATTCAATGTGATCATAGCTGATCATCCACAATCAATACCCCGTTCCAGCCTTTTCCCCATATCCCCTGACACCGTTATCTTCAAGAGCTCTATCTAGCTCTCTCTTGAATGGTTCCAGAGTACCGGCCTCCACTGCCTGAGGCAGAGAATTCCACAGACTCACAATTCTCTGTGTGAAAAAGTGTTTCCTCACCTCCGTTCTAAACGGCTTATCCCTTACTCTTAAACTGTGGCCCCTGGTTCTGGAATCCCCCAACATCAGGAACATGTTTCCTGCCTCTAGCGTGTCCAAACCCTTAATAATCTTATATGTTTCAATAAGATCCCCTCTCATCCATCTAAATTCCAGAGTATACAAGCCCAGCCGCTCCATTCTCTCAGCATATGACAGACCCACCCTCCCGGGAATTAACCTTGTGAACCTACTCTGCCCTCCCTCAATAGCAAGAATGTCCTTCCTCAAATCTGTAGACCAAAACTGCACACAATACTCCAGGTGTGGTCTCACTAGGGCCCTGAAAATAATTGCAGAAGGACCTCTTTGCTCCTATACTCATCTCCTCTTGTTATTAAGGCCAACATGCCATTTGCTTTCTACACTGCCTTCTGTTCCTGCATGCTTACTTTCATTGACTGATGAACAAGGACCCCCAGACCGCGTTGTGCTTCCCCTTTTCCCAAAGTGACAACATTCAGATAATAATCTGCCTTCCTGTTTTTGCCACCAAAGTGGATAACCTCACATTTATTCACATTAAACTGAATCTGCCACGCTTCTGCCCACTCACCCAATCTGTCCAATTCATTCTGCATTCTCACAGCATCCTCCTCACTGTTCACACTGCCACCCAGCTTTGTGTCATCTGCAAACTTGCTAATGTTACTTGTATTCCCTTCATCCAAATCATTAATATATATTGTAAATAGCTGCAGTCCCAGCACCGATCCTTGCGGTACTCCACTAGTCACTGCCCGCCATTCTGAAAGGGACCCATTAATCCCTACTCTATGTTTCCTGTAGCCCACCTTCCCCTGTCTGCCAACTTTACACAACACCCTCACCCATCTGGCTCCACCTGTCATCTCGATCCTACATTGGTCCATCTACTGTCACCTGTTTCCCCTCTCCATCTCCTTTTTATACTGACTTTCTTTCCTCTCCATCTCAGTCCTCAAACAGGCTCTCCACCTTTCCCACTACAAATGCTGCTTAACCAGTTTCTCCAGCTGAATTTTTGTTTCTCCATAAATCTTGTCCTCATGACAATATTGTTGGCTAGCAGCCAGAAATATCTCACCCTTAAACCGAGGATAATTAATTCACAGCAACACAGTTGCACAACTGTTAGAGCTGCAGCCTCACAGCACCAAAGATCTTGGTTCAATCCTGACATTGGGTGCTGTCTTTGTGGAGTTCGCACATGCTGCTTGTGACCGCGTGGTTTTCCACCGGGCGCTCCAGTTTCCTCCCACATCCCAAATACGTGCAGGTTTATAGTTAATTGGCCTCTGTGTGCCCCAAGTGTGTAGGGAGTGGATGAGAAAGTGGGATAACATAAAATTAGTGTAAACAGGTGATGGATGTTCAGCGTGCAATCGGCGAGCTGAAGGGCCTGTTTCAATACTGTATCTCTAAACTAATCTAAAAACTAAACAGTTCCAGACTCACTTTTTACCACCACAGTACACCACGGTATATCACGGGACTCTTTGATGTAAAATACAGTAGGGACTGTATTATAAAAGAACGCCTTCAGCCTTTCAAATCGGCATTGGACATCATCCGCCTATTATATTGTCCAACATTACTCATTGAACATGATAGCATGAGCATGTGGGAGGAAACTGGAGTTATTGGATTAAGCCCATACTGTCATGAAGATAACATGCAGACTCCACACAGACAGTGTTGAAGCTCAGGATTGATCACGAGTTGCTGGAACCCTGAGGCAGCAACTCTGCTAGCAGTACGTACTGCCTGTGTAGGAAGGTAAATGAAAGTAAGCATGCAGGTACAGCAAGCTGTGAAGAAAGCGAATGGCATGTTGGCCTTTATAACAAGAGGTGTTGAGTATAGGAGCAAAGCGGTCATTCTGCAGTTGTATAGGGCCCCAGTGAAATCACACCAGGAGTATTGTGTGCAGATTTGCTCCCCTAATTTGAGGAAGGACATTCTTGCTATTGAGGGAGTGCAGCGTGGGTTTACAAGGTTAATTCCCGGGATGGCAGGACTGTCCTATGCTTAGAGAATGGAGCGGCTGGGCTTCTATTCTTTCGAGTTTAGAAGGATGAGAGGATATCTTATTGAAACATATAAGATTATTAAGGGTTTGGACACGCTAGAGGCAGGAAACATGTTCCTGATGTTGGGGGAGTCCAGAACGAGGGGCCACAGTTTAAGAATAAGGGGTAAGCCATTTGGAACAGAGACGAGGAAACACTTTTTCACACTGAGAGTTGTGAGTCTGTAGCATTCTCTGCCCCAGGTTGGAGGCCGGTTCTCTGGATACTTTCAAGAGAGAGCTAAATAGGGCTCTTAAAGATAGCAGAGTTATTGGATATGGGGAGAAGGCAGGAATGGGGATGAACAGCCATGATCACATTGAATGGCGGTGCTGGCTCAAAGGGCCGAATGGCCTACTCCTGCACCTATTGTCTATTGTCTATTGTAAATAATTTGTGGCTGCTTTTTAATTTTCATGATATGTAGTTGATGTGTGGGAACTCTGTAAACAGCTGTTACAGATTTTGTTACAGATGTCTGAGCTCTCTGAAGCTGATAGGGCAATGGCACTTTTGAAAAATCTTCCTGGTATTTTGTATTGTGAATAAGAATGGTTTGTATAATATCTCCCAGCGATTTCCCTTCTGCAAATCATAAGACTGTAAATACTTTAAATCTGTTGATTTAGCTTTTGCAAAGTGGGGCTGGTGTTTGACACTGTTAATCTTCCAATTGACAAGAGACATAGTAGTAATAAGACTTAAGTTCGAGGTGCATGATTACTGCTAAATAGGATAATTGGTAGCCCTGAGCTATGAAGACTCATTTTAGTGAAGAGTCAATAACACAGCCTGCAGTTCATAAGTGATTCAGACTGCTGAGAGGAATGATTATTACACCAGTTGTACCTGAAAACTCTGCTGGAAACTATGACTTGTTATGACGTAAATGTGTTCCAAATTTGTCCTCTCTGATGTATCATCCTGCAGTTAACCCTTTTTCTTGTTTTAACACATTTTTTGACAACTTTATTTTTTAATAAATTTGTGGCCGAAGAAGGTTTCCTGATCTGAATCGTCTTGTATCCATGTCCTCCTATCCATATCACCTATCCATATCCATCTGATGTTGCTTGACCTGCTGAGTTACTCTAGCACTTTGTGTTCCATTAAGGTTCCAGAATCTGCAGTTCATTTTAATCTTTGGTTAATGCAAAACATTTGCTTAATTGTATACATTTTATGAATCGGCAAATTATCTATCACATTTATTTTAATTACTCTTATCTAATATGAATTGTATACACAGGATTGGGTTTGTTCATTTCATTTTGATTAACATGATTAACAGTGGTGCAGCCATAGAATTGCTGCCTTACAATGCCAGACACCCTGACTACAGGTGCAATACAGAGTTTGTATGTTCTCCCTTGACCACGTGGGTTTTCTCTAAGTGCTCTTGTTTCCTCCCACACTCCAAAGATGTACAAGTTTGTAGGTTAATTGGCTTCAGTAAAATTGTAAATTGTTCCTAGTGTGTAGGATAGTGCTAGTGTAGTGGGTGATTGCTGGTCGCGTGTAATTGGTGGGCCGAAGGGCCTGTTTCCACACTGTATCACTAAAGTCTAAAGTAAAAGTTTACATGCAATTTGTTCTGTAACTAAAAAAAATGTAACTGATGAAAATGTACATTCTTAAGATGCTTCAGAGATTCATGTATCCCCATCCATACAGAATATCCAGTGCTGATTTTTGTGCATCAATATATTGTTCACAGTATTTACATATACAGCCAGTACACTATTTAGCTGATTGCTTTTTTTTTGTATATACAAGATGGCAGCATTCAAGTCTGTTGACAAAACTTGGTCAGTGCATTGTGTGAAATGTAGACTTGATTTGTGAAACAGCACCAATGGGACTAACATAACTATTTACATGATCAATGATAAACAGGTTTTGCCACCTAGAATTTGTGAGGAATAACTTATTTCTGGAGATATTGTTTATTATAACTATCCTGTTCAATGCGTCATCTTGGGCAATATATGCAAGAGGGCTATAAAGATCTTGATCTTACCTTTAAAATTTATAGAGGAGGACAACAGAAAAGATTAATCGTTGTTGCGGAGAAAAAGAGTCATATTATTTACTTTGTTACATGGCCGTGGTTTATACATTGCATCAAGGCTAGTCAAATACAATAAAGTACAAAATTCCATTCGTTAGTCTTTTGATTCAAAACATCTCACATTATCATCATTTTCAATAGATTTTTTGAAAAGATCTTTGTGAATTCTTCCAAAATATATTTTTTAATTAGATTATCTGACTATTTTATCAGTATGCGTTTAATGGTTTTTCTAAACCCTTCAGTTTCCTTTTGTCTCAGACTTCCGTCTATGCAGAATTACCAATTCTAATGTTGTGATGCTAATTTTTATTCAAGTTTTAATTAATGTTTTGACACATCAAGCATTCAATATGCATTTACCCTTCAAGAATATTTTTTTAAATCTGAATGTAGGAAAGGTTTTTTGTTCTCTTAGTTAGTTCAGTGTGATTTGCAGTCTGAAGAAAGGTCCCAACCCAAAATATCGCCTGTCCATTTCGCTCTACAGATGCTGCCTGACCCGTTGAATCACTCCAGTAGTTTGTTTATTGCTCAAGATTCAGACCCTTCTTCATTGTCTTCTTCTGAAGAAAGGTCCTGACCTGAAACGTCTGGCCATTCATTCCACAGATGCTGCCTGACCCGCTGAGATCTCCCAGCACTTGTTGTCTGAAATGACTTTGACAGTCTCAACTCAATTCTCATATTGTAAGATCCACAATTCCCTTTCTTTTGCACAAAAACTGTGCAACTCACTCTTCCCCCAGCAGCTATATTTGGAGGGAAAGCAGCAGATACTGTATGTCAAAACAAAAACATCAAAAGCCAGAAACTTTCAGCATTTCAGATGGCAGTGGGGAGGGCTACTGAGTCAACGTTTCAGGTCAAGAAACCTTCATCAGATCCGGAAAAGGGAGAAGACAAATTGGAGGCATAGGGTTTATGAAGAGATCAGAATACGTATCTGATGAGATGCAGACTAAAGTTGGCCAGGTAACAAATACCATAGATATCTACAGTTAGAGTCTTACAGCACAGAAATGGGCCTTTCAGTACTGACCATTAAACATCCATCGGTTGTAATCCTACATGGATCTCATTTTATTTTCCCCTTATTCTCCTCAGCTACCTAGATTCTACCATTTACCCTTTATGAGGGCAATTCACAATGGGTAGCCACACACCTCAGGAAGTATTACCAAATTTGGGATTTGGGGAATGGGGATTACTCAATTGGTCACGGGGAGAATGTGCAATCTCTACACTGACAATATTAGAGGTCATGGGAGATGCGTGGGATAAGGTCTACTACGAACATTAATGTGCCACCCATACACACAATTAGAGACTGAAATTAAGAACCAATTAAAAGAACGCTGTACAACCAAATCTATGGAGAGACAAAAATGGGGAGTTAACCTGAAATTGTTACATTCAATACTGAGTCCCCGAGGAAAGCAACCAAACGTGATCACCTTTGTGGACAATGGAGATATTCTGCAAAGTGGCCACCCATTCTGTGTATATGGATTCTCCAGTGTAGAAGAGGCTACAATGTGAGCACACTTCATGCAGTACACTTCATTGGAGAAAGTGAAAATAAATTGCTGCTTTATCTGAAAGGGTTATTTGGGTCCCTGAAGGACAGATCGGGGAGAGGGGTAAAAGGGCAGGCCTTGCAAGTCTTGGGGTTGCATGGGAAAGTGCTATGTTCGGGGTCAAAGAGTTTAAGAAAAAGCAGAATTATGGAGCGAAAGGTCCTTTTGGAAAGAAAATGGAAGCTGTGCCACTTGTTGGAGACTGATCCATTAAATGTTAATTTTTTTGCGATGGGTAAAAAATAATCTGTTTGAGGCCCCCACCCCCCCCCTCCCCCCCCCCTACGGGGGATCAAGGACATCACAACAGGATCCCGTCAGCCGCGCCTGCGCAGTTAGGGGCTATGGGTGAGTGGTGGAATATTGCATTGGGCAATGGATTGCGTTGGGGGAGCAGGCCTTCCATGTGACGGGGACCCAATGGGTCCCACTTAGTCTAGTAATATAATAAACAAGAGAAAAAAAAGTGATACACTCTTAAATGTGTATATATAGCAACGTTACAAAATTTTGAGATTTAAAAAATCAAATCTGCAATTTATCCCATCAGACAAAGCATAAAAAGAAGTATAATTTGACACCTAATTCACTTTCATATCTTCAGTATTAAAAAAGTTATGGCCATTTGCATACTTGGAAATTAGCACCTTGTTCCCTATTGCTTTTCCATTGACTTAACACAAAAGTTGTGAACGAGGACAGTCAAAAGCCCATAATTTTCTTAAAAATTAAGAGAACTGAAAGAAATTTTCAGTTATTATAGATTGAAGCATTCTGAAACTAATATGAAATAATCTTACTTGGATGACCTGAAATTAAAGCATATAATTAGTTAGTTACCTAATTGTAGCTAATTGCAAAATTCAATTACTAGATCTAAACATCTATCCATTTCGTAAGAAAATATTAACATTTTTTAATAGCCTAAGTGTCCAAATAAAATTCACACAAGAATTCACAATAGAACATAATTTTTAAATCTCATTGTTACGAATTGATAGGCCAAATTGAAGGAATTTAGTGTTTAATGCCCGTAAATTAATGGGCATTTTAATCAGCTTACGAGTGGGGTTTTCTGGAATGCGATGGATTGGAACGTTGCGGTTGCGGTGAATTTAAACCCAATATCGGCAGGAAAAACACTGCTGGTTCATATTTGGACTAAATCACCGTTTCGCAACATGAAATATTGTTTAGGTTCATCTAAACAAGCAAGTTTATATGAAAAAATTAACAGCTTTCACTTACCTGTCCACTACGTAAACTCCATCCCCGTTGTCGGAGTTCACAGCATTAGGAGCTAATTTTTATTTTACTGTCGCGCTGAAATAGTTGGGCGATTTTAAAAAAAAAATGTACTTACCGGCAGTCGGAACGAATCTCCAGAAAAAGCTCACACTCCGAGAAAATATAATTCCGGATGGCAATGGAAAAAACGCATTTTAACCCCGCCCCCTCCCCCCTTAAAGACGCCAAAGTCGCGCACACGGCCAGTGACAGAACTGCAGCACCACTAAAGGTAAGTTTTATAACATACCTAGTATATATACACATACTCTGAAATACACACACACACACACACACTTACACATAACAAAACAAACAATAATAGTGCAATAATAACAATAATAGTCTATGTAGTTCAGAGCTTATTTGAGGTTGTAATGTTTAATAGCCAAATTGCTGTAGGGAAGAAGGAAAATGTGAAAACTCCACACTGACATGGATCACTGGTGTTGTGAGGAACAGGCCCTTCGGCCCAATTTGCCCACTCCAGCCAACATGCCCAAGCTGCACTAGTCGCACCTGCCTGCATGCCACTGTGCCACTTGTAGGATCAGGAAACCTTTCACCAATCACAGATAACTGTGATCAATCATTCAGATTTTACAAGTAAGGATCACAATATTTTAGACAAATAGCTTTAAGAAAGGAAAAATGAAGAACATCCTTAGAGGCAGGAATTAAATTCAGGTTTCCCCCATGAAGTAATTTTATCAATCTCAAAGTGCAATGAGCCCATCATTCCAACATTCTTTCAAAGAGGAAAATAATGACATATTTATATGGCTCCTTTACTAAATTCAAGGTGCTTTATTCAATACTTTGTAAATAGAATCTACTGGAGTATAGAAATTGCAACAGCCAATTTGCGTACAGAAAATGTGCACAGATAGCAATGTAATATTGATCAAATAATCAGTTATGGTGGTATTGATTGGACGCCGCTGGGATAACTGCTTTATAGTGTCAAGAATAACTGCTTTATAGTGTCAAGATAGTGTCATAGAATATTTTATGTTCCCCACTGGGAACAGTTAGGGCCACAGTTAAACATCTCATGAACAGATATTTAATTAAGCATTCCCTCAGTGGTGCTTTGGTGCATTAGGTGACCAGAACACTGATTGAGAAACCCATGTGTAACCATCTGAGCAACTGCTGAAGCAGAAATTCGAGACACAAAATTTGGGGTTGCGGGAAATATACCAGGACGATGAGATGCAGGTCAATTGCCAGGTGTGCTTGTGGCCTTGACAAATACCATTACCAGGAAGAGGATCTACAGCTCTTTTGCACATCCATGGGTGAAGCTGTAAGACAGACTGAAGAAGGGTCTCAACCCGAAACGTCGCCCACTTCTTCTCTCCAAAGATACCGCCTATCCCGCTGAGCTACTTCAGCATATTGTGTTTATATTACAAATAAAGCTGGTATTGTGCCCACATTAACAAACAAGAGACTGGGTTTGTGCTGCCAGTTGGAGTTGTTGACAAGAGCAAATATTTGGACCACACCAACTGAAAATTTGAAAAAGCATTGGCAACTGATGGGTCATGTAGGGCATGAGATTGTACACCAGATTCCTCCACACTCACATAGGTTAATTATATACAGGCTCAAGTCTAACAGTACGAATTTCTATCAATCCTAAATGCTCCTATTCCAGGGTATTGCTGTGCATCCTAATATGGAAGTTACTTTGCAATCATTTGAATTTTACTGAATTGATTGTTCTCTTATTGCGAAGTCAATTAATACCTAGAAAGGGGGAGGAGAAAAGGGGGGGGGGAGGGGGAGGAGGGAGAAAAGGGAGAGGGGGGGAGAAAGGGAGAGGGCTGAGAAAAGGGGAGGGGGGAGAAAAGGGGGAGGGGGGAGAAAAGGGGGAGGGGGGAGAAAAGGGGGAGGGGAGAAAATGGGGAGGGGGAAAAATGGGAAAGGGAGAAAAAAGGGGAGGGGGAGAATAGGGGGAGGGGAGAAAAGGGGGAGTGGGGAGAACAGAGGGGGGAGGAAAGAGGGAGGGGGGAGAAAAGAGGGAGGGGGAGAACAGAGGGAGGGGGAGAACAGAGGGAGGGGGAGAAAAGAGGGAGGGGGAGAAAAGGGGGGAGAAAAAAGGGGGTGGGAGAAAAAGGGGGGGGGTGAGAAAAAGTGAGGGAGAAAGAAAAAGGGGGGAGAGAAAAGGGGGAGAGAAAAGGGGGAGAGAAAAGGGGGAGAGAAAAGGCTGGGAAGAGAAATGTGGGGGAGAAAAGGGGGGGAGAAAAGGGGGGGGAAAGGGGGGGGGAGAAGGGGTGCAGACATTTTTAAGAAGTTTAATAAAATTTAGCGGGTATTTTACTTGCCGGTAGGTCTTCCTAGGTCGTGAAACTCCAATGAGCCAATCAAAATGGCCGGTCAGCGATGGCCTACAGCTGCCCTCGAATGCCTGTAAGTAAATAGCGACCCACTCCACTGCACTATGAGTGAAAAGGGTCCATGCCGACCAAATTTTACTCACGGAAAATTCTTCAATGTCCTGAAATTTTTTCTGCGACCTAGCTGAGGCCGCGAGTAGGCGGGAACCTCCCTCGAGCATGAAGGAGAGTTCCAGCCACCTAATACGTCCTCGTGTCAACCATGCTGCGAGTTTGAGTCCAGGGCAAACTCTTCTAAACTCGTAGCATAGGTCGCCCAAGTGGGACAGGCCCTTTATTCAGT
Organism: Okamejei kenojei; assembly: GCA_035221665.1. NCBI lineage: Eukaryota > Metazoa > Chordata > Chondrichthyes > Rajiformes > Rajidae > Okamejei > Okamejei kenojei. Next base: position 77,474,588 of record CM069134.1, read on the forward strand.
CCATTCTTTCTTGTTGCATCTCTTGTTGCGTTCTGCAGCTAGGGAAGGAGGAAGGCTTCCGGTAGGGCTGTCCGGGGCTAGTGGGGGGGGGGGGGGGGTAGCGCTGCCATGGCCTTCCACTGCCTACCCCTGCCACTGCCTACGCTGCCGTGGGGAGCAACCTGCAGCTGGGGATGACGACTTTCAGGCGGGGGATGGAGGAGCATACTGCAGCTGGATACGGGACGGCATCAGGTGAGGGCCGGTGGAGGGGGGGGAAATGCTGCCGTGCTCTACAGCTACCGTGGTCTACCGGTGCCGTGGCCTACCGCTGCCGTGGCAGAGTGGTTGTATGGCGGGAGGGTGGGGAGAGGGGGTGCGGGGGAGGAGGATGTGTGGGGTGGAAGGCGAGGGTGTGTGGGCAGAAGACGTGTGCGGGGAGGGTGTGAGGGGAGGGGAGGTAGGGGCATGTATGGAAGGGGGGAGGAGGGTGTGTGGGAGGTGTTTTGTGGGTGGGGGTGTGTGTGGGGGAGGGGTGTGTGTGTGTGGGAGGTGATGTTTGTGGGGGGGGGGTGATGGGGAGGGGGTGTGGGAGGGTGGTGGGGAAGGGGGGGAGGGAGGGGAAAGGGGTTGTGGGGATGGTGGAGGAGGGGAAGTGGGAGCAGGGGGAGAGGGAGTGTGGGCGAGGGAGGGGGATATGTCGGCCGTGGGGTGTGCGGGCAGGGATGTGTGGGCGGTGGGAGGTATGGGAGCGGGGGGGTGTGGGCGGGGGGGAAGGGGCGTGTGGACGGGGGGGAGGGAGGTGAGTGTGGGCGGGTGGGGGTTGTGGCGGAGGGAGAAGGAGAGGGCTCGGAGAAAATACGGGGGTTGTGCAGGGTATCACGGGGAGGGGGTAGCGGGAAGCCAGCGAGGAGGACTAGAGGGGAAGGGGCTGGAGCAGACTCACAGCAGGATCAGATTATTCGCTTTCCGTTTGCCGACATTTCTCATGCCGGGCTTGGCCGTTTCCAGTTTCTCAAAATTTGTGTCCGGTTGGAAACCTCCGCCGGCCATCCACAGCTCCAGTAAAGATGCGATGGTGCAGGAAGAGGCAGACCGTCCCGCGCAGTGACAGCCTAAAAGACCAATCCAAGCAGCGCTGAACGGCAGGAGAGGAGATCGAGCTGCGCACGCACGGTGTTTAAGATCTTTAAACCTCGCTAACGTTTACATTAAACCACCGATCGGAAAGAAACTTGTTGCAATTGTAGTGCAGGAGAACACAAGTAAGCGTAAGCATAAATCGTAGCGCTATCCCGTAACATTGTTGTGCAAATAGAATGACCGCGTAACCAGAAAATAATAAGATCAGACCTTTAGTTATGTATAGATTTTCAGCGTACTATGTTTACATATGCTGTTGTGCTGCTGCAAGTAAGAAGTTATCTGTTCTATCTGGGACATATGACAATAAAACACTCTTGTATCTTGACTCTCCCTTGACTGACTGCTGGAGTAACTCAGCAGGTCAGGCAGCATCTTTGGAGGATGCCCCTTTCAGGGGCTCCTACCACATCTCAAAAATGTGCACACTGGTCGGTTCACTGGCCAATGTGAATTGCCCCCTATTGACAAAAGAGTTTGTACGTTCTTCCTGTGACTGCATGGGTTTTCTCTGGGTCCTCCAGTTTCCTCCCACACTCCGAAGAACACAGGTTTGTAAGTTCATTGACTTTGGTAAGTTGTCAAACTGTCCCTAGTTAGTGTACGTTAGTGTATGGGGCGAACTCTGTGGCCGAAGGGCCTGTTTATGCGCTGTATCTCTAGAGTCTAAAGTTTAAAGAGAGAGTGGTAGAATCTAGAGAGAGTTGATGAGAACATGAAGAGAATATAAAATGGGATGTATGTAGGATTTAGTATTAATAGGTAATTAATGGTCAGCCATGCTGGTTTCCATGCGGCAAATCTCTATGACTCTGTGACTCTATCTCATTTTACAGAGGCAATGTTAAAATCATTGTGCTTGTCATCCCAACAAATTCATCCCACCTAACTGTTGAATATTTTTCTTCATGATTTGTTTCAGAACTGTAATTGTTCTCTCTCTTGTGGGGCAGCATACTTTCAAATCCCTTCATGGTTTTGCCCCTGTCTACTTTCGCTAGCTCTGCAAACTATAAGCTTCCTTCTGTTAAAATTACATCATGGAACATTCCTCTATTTTTCCTGGTTGGTGCTAGAGGTGCCCAGATCCTAAAGCCTCTCCTGAATTATTTCCCGAAACAAGAAATCTCTCCCCAAATATCCCTATTTTGATCTCAGAACAATTTTGTGCTTTTGATGTTGGATTAATAATCTAATTGGGTTAATCAAATCATTTTGTAAATGTGAGTTTGTCCCACCATAGGAGTTTGAGAATTAGTTCAATGCATCAGGAACAAAAAGCTAATGATTTGTAAGAAAAATGCAAGTGGTTCAATTATGCATGCAGGGAATAAAACCTGACCTCTATATCCAGACCATACAATTGTAATGTTATAAACACTCCTCTGGAGAGTCAAGTAATGATCTTAGTTTAATGAAACACTTTGACAGTACTGGTCGGTACTGTACCCATTCCCCCATTTTTCCTACAAAGACTTGCAAATTATTTTCCTCATATACCTCTGTATCGAAATCAGTAAGCCATGGTTGGTTCTGTTTCCACCACCCCTACACCCAGTGTATTATAGATCATTATCAGTTCTCATTATAAGAATGGCTTATCCTCACATATCCCGTGCCTTTTGCTATTGAGTTACAAAGTTATACAGCAAAAATTGTCCATACCGGCAAAGATGTGTATCTGAGCTTGTCTCATTTATTTGCATTTTCCTATCCATGTAACTGTCTTTTCAATGTTGTAATTGTATCCGCCTGTACAGTTTTCTCCAACAGCTTGTTCCTTATCCCACCACTCTCTGTGTAAAAATGTCACATTTCTGGTCCCTTTTAAATTCTTCTCTTCTCACTGTAAATCTTTGCTCTCTAGTTCTAGATTCACATACACTTGGGAAGAAGACTATGACCATCCACCTTATCTATGCCCGTCGTGATTTTATCATATCATGTCATATACTTATTAAAAGTCTGATCCTGATCTATATATATATATGTGTGTGTCTTTACATTTTCGCGAAAAAACTACGCAGTAACGGTAAAAATGTTACTTATTCCTGTTGACAGTTTTCCCGTCGAGGTTGGGATCACCTTATCTGAACATTTCATGCTTTACTTCTTGATATGACAGATTAAAGTTGAAAATCGTCAAAAGACTGAATTTAAACATCTGACTTTCACTGATAACGTCACAATGCGTCTCCTCGGTGCTGTCTCATACACAAATCTTCCACGCGCTTTGAGTGGCGACATCCCCCGACTCCTCCACCCCAGATTATTCAAAAGACGTCGCCAATGGAACAAAGGATGAGCCCGGAACTGAAGTCGGGCCCTGGACTGGAGATTGCATCGGCCAAACTTGCTGTCCTCAGGTCGATGCCTGCCCACTGCCTGGCTCGGGGTCCTCGGGTTGACACCCGCCCGCAGCATAGATTGGGCCCGCTGCCTGGTGGGGAGGCTGCTGCCGTGGGCCGCGCCCGGTCCTTGGGTCGACACCCCGCCCGCGGACTCCCTCAAGTCCACGTCCGCCCGCAGCCTCCACCGCGTCGACGATCACCTGCCGCCTCGCTCGGAGTCCTCGGGTGGACGGATTCCCGCCCGCCACCTGGCTCGGTTCCATGCTCGTCTGCAGCCTCGCTCAGGGCCGCCAACCAGCGCTTGGTGGGGAGGCTGCTGCTCAACGACCTGGGTAGGTGCTGCCTCCACCCTCTCCCTCTCCCCTTCCACCCCCTCCCTCTCTACCCCCTCCCCACCCTCTCAACCCCATCCCTCTCTCTCTCTCTACCCCCCCCGCCTCTCTATGCCCTGCTCCCTCTCTGCCCCCTCCCTCTCTGCCCCCTCCCTCTCTGCCCCCTCCCTCTCTGCCCCCCTCCATCTCTGCACCCCTTCCCTCTCTGCCCCCTCCCCCTCCCTCTCTGCCCCCTCCCTCTCTGCCCCTCCCTCTCTGCCCCATTCCTCTCTGCCCCCCTGTGCCCCCCCTCCTTCTCTGCCCCTCGCTCCCTGCCCCCCTCCCTGCCCCCCTCCCTCTCTGCTCCCCTACCCCCCCTCCCTCTCCCCCTCCCTCTCTGACCCCTCTTCCTCTTTGCCCTCCTCTCTGCCCCGCCCTCCCTCTCTGCTACACCCTCCCTCCCTCCCTCTCTGACCCCCTCCTTCTCTAGAGAGTGGTGAATATTGGGTCCTAAGGGTGAGTGGTGGAGTATTGCATTCGGGAACCAGCCATCCCCTGTGATGCCCCCCTCCCCCCGCCCCTTAATCTCTATCCCTCTCCAACTCTAACCCCTCCCCATCACTGTATACCCCCTCACCCTCTCCCTCTCTACCCCACCCCCTCTCTATCCACGCCTGTGCAGTTGGGAGCTATGCGTGAATGGATAGGGTGGGGGATAGGCTAAAAGGAGCAAATGAATAATATTAATATAATATCAAGAGGGGGTTAGTGTGTGTGTGTGACACCCCAGCCCTCCCCCCCTCCCTCTCGCAACCCCCCCAACAGGTCCTACTTGGTCTAATATACCTCTAAAGTCCTCTCAATCTGCTATGCCCCAGGGTAAAATGTCCTAGCCTATCAAACCTGTTCTTATAACTCAAGCCCATCAGTCCAGGTAACATTGTTATGAATCTTTTCTGGAGCGTTGCTAGTTCATTGGCATCCTTACTGAAGTTGGGTGGCCAGAATACCCCAAGTGCAGCCTCACCGAGATCTTGTACAGATGTAACATGATATCCCAATTCCAGTATTAATTATTGAATGTTGAAAGCAAGCATACTAAATGCTTTCTTCGCCACCCTTTCTACCTGTGTCACCCATTTCTTTTAAATATGTATCTTTATCCCTGGATCTCTTGGCTTCACTGTATTATCTGGGGTCCTACCATTTATTATGAAATCTCCTTGGTTTAACTCATCAAAATTCAACAGCTCACAAGTACTTGTCCAAGTTAAATTCTACCTACCATTTCTTAGTCCATTTTTAAAATATATTCAGATCTTGTTGTAATATTAGATAACCGTCTTCACTGTCCACTAAACTTCCAATCTTTGCGTCATCCATAACTAACGAAGCCAACTACATTCCTATCCAAAGGACCCAGCATCGATCCCTGAGCACACCACTGATCACAGGCCTCCAATCTGAATAACAACTCTCCACTACCCTTCTCTCACTCCTTGGGGAAAGGCAATTTTGTATCCGATTAATTAGTTTCACCCTGGATTCCATATGATCTAACCTTCCACACTAGCTTCCCATGTGGGACCTTGTCAAGGACCTTGCTAAAGCCGATTCATTTAATTCCATGTTTGAAAAATCTTGAAGCAGCGTTTATTTGAAGAGTTTGTCTTTATTTACCCCAACTGAACTCATTGTGATCTTTTACACCTCTGCAAAATCACTATTCAGCCTTCTTTGCTCATAGAAAAACATCTCCAACTTCTCTGGACAAACATCATGAATGAAAGTGCACTTCCCTCAAACTATTCTGGTAAATTTTTTTGCACTCTTTCTAGGAACTTCAACTCTATCTTAAATCATAGTGCCTAGATTCTTAAACACTGAAATGTTCATACATGTTTAGCAAACCCTCCCTGCTTTTGAACTTGTACACTTTACCAACCATTCTCTAATGTTTACTCTCCAAACACATCCTGCCTTCGTCAAAGATTTATGTGTACAGGCGCCCAAGTTCCACTGTTCCTTTGCATTATTTAAATACCAAGAAAAAGTTTTTTGCTTCTTCCTCTTGAATTTAAGAATAATTATTAACACCCATGTATTTGCTCTACATTTTTTTTATTCCTTTAACTTCATCCTACAAATAGAACCCAGATTGTTTATGGCTTCTCTCTGACAGTGGAATTATGAGATCAATGTTATCACCCCATTGGTACACTTAACAAGATCAGCTTAATAAGAACATAACAAAGATCAAATCTGGTTGGTACAGTTCAGTTAAATGGATTGTGCATTTAGCAACAAAACCTCCAAATCAGCACAGCAGGTGCTCTTTCATGAATCTGTCAGCAAATGTGCCTCCTTCCTGGCGTATTCAGGCAGTTGTGATTTTTGCCAACAGAATAATTAATACTGTTTGTGAAAATCTAAGGATATTAAATTGTCCAGTTTTCTCATTCACCTGCCTTTGAACAAACCAATGGTCACCGAGTGTTATGTTTTAAACATCTTAATTAAATCTAATTTACTGGTTAGATCCACACTGTGATTATTTTTGTGAATTTCCCTCAACATTATGATCTATGTTTATTTTTCAGGTATGTGTCCCTGATTTTAAGATTGCTTTCCCTTCTTTCAGTTTCAAATTAACCTGCTCTATATTTTGAGCACTTTCTACTTTTAATTGCAAATTCAGAGGATCTGAGGTTTTGTTTTTACTTTGGCTACAGCTAGTACTGATCTGTGTGTGAACATTGTACATTGTCAGTGCCTACAAATTTCTAAACATTGTCACTTCTTGTCAGTGAGTGAGGCTGAGCTTATAACAGGGCCATATTTAAAACAAAGAAGTCCTGACTTATTAGAATAGCTTTACGGTTGCACGTTTAAAATTACTCTTCTTATCATTTTTTAAATCCTAACTTGCTTTTGTGTTTCAATTGATAATCAGTGCTGTGATACTTGCATAGTTACATAGACAATAGGTGCAGGAGTAGGCCATTTGGCCCTTCGAGCCAGCACGCCATTTAATGTGATCATGGCTGAACTTCCACAATCAGTACCCCGATCCTGCCTTCTCCCCATACCCCTTGATTCTGCTAGCCCTAAGAGCTCTATCTAACTATCTTGTGAATGCATCTAGTGAATCGGTCTCCACTGCCTTCTGAGGCAGAGAATTCCACAAATTCACAACTCTCTGTGTGAAAACGTTTTTCCTCATCTCAGTTCTAAATGGCCTACCCCTTATTCTTAAACGGTGGCCCCTGGTTCTGGACTCCCCCAACATCGGGAACATGTTTCTGCATCTAGCGTGTCCAAACCCTTAATATTGTTATATGTTTCTATCAGATCCCCTCTCGCCCTGTCGCTCCATTATTTCATCATATGAGTGTCCCGCCATCCTGGGAATTAACATTGTGAACCTACGCTGCACTTCCACAATAGCAAGAATGTCCTTCCTCAAATTAGGAGACCAAACTGCTCACAATACCCCAGGTGTGGTCTCACCGGGGCCCTGTTCAACTGCAGAAGGACCTCTTTGCTCCAATACTCAACTCCTCTCTTTATGAAGGCCAACATGCCATTAGCTTTCTTCAGTTGTACCTGTATGCTTACTTTCAGTAACTGATATACTAGGACACCCAGGTCTTGTTGTACTTCCCCTTTTCCTAACCTGACACCGTTCAAATAATAATCTGCCTTTTCGTTCTTACCTCCAAAGTTGATAACATCACATGTATCCACATTTAAACTGCATCTGCCATGTATCTGCCCATTAACCCAAGCTGTCCTAGTCACTCTGCAACCTCATAGCATCCTCTTCACAGTTCACACTGCCACCCAGCTTTATGTCATCTGCAAATTTGCTAATGTTACTTCTAATTCCTTCATCTAAATCATTAATGTATATTGTAAATAGCTGCAGTCCCAGCACTGAGCCTTGTGGCACCCCACTAGTCACTGCCTGCCATTCTGGAAGGAACCCGTTAATCCCTATTCTTTGTTTCCTGTCTGCCACTCAATATTCTATCCATGTCAATACCCTATCCCCCAATACAATGTGCTCTAATTTTGCCCCCTAATTTCCTGTGTGGGACCTTATCAAAGGCTTTCTAAACGTCCAGGTACACTACATCCTCTCCCTTGTCAATACTGTCCATTGGTAGCAACAGTATTCCAGCATTCCTTGATGATTAGTCTATATAGATAGACCTGATACAATATGCTCTCACTGTCTTGCACCTATGGGGAAATAGGAGAGTCTCAGGTGCACAGATATGTTGTTTGCATGAGAACTACTAAAATCCATAAATGGCACTCTGCACAGTGGAATGATTTCTGTGATCAAGGAAGTGAATTATCTTTTAACTACACAAGAAGTTGGAGCATGTAGTAAGCAAAAACAAGATAAATGCCCAAAATGGCACTTTACCCCACTCCCGACATTAAAGGAACTCCTACTGACCCCTGAAATTATAACAGAGAAGAAAAGACACAAAATGCTGGAGTAACTCAGTGGATCTGCCCCGAGTGCCCGTCCCGAAAACAGCCGATCACGCGGCCGAGCTCTGACTGTACCGTATCCTGCGTAAAGCCGCCAGCGTGGCCGCGAGCCTTCTGTGAACACGTTTCAGAAAGAACTGCAGATGCTGGAAAAATCAAAGGTAGACAAAAATGCTGGAGAAACTCAGTGGGTGAGACATGCAAAGATTTCATGAGATTGCCTCACCCGCTAAGTTTCCTCAGCATTTTTGTCTACTTTCTGTGAACACATGATTTGATGCCATCCGGGGTGGGATGGCGGAAGGGCCCATATGTACACGTGATAGATGTGGCCCGCCATCAACTCACAGACATGCATCCCGGCCCGTTTGCAGAATAAGGTTGCCGACCCCTGATCTATTGCCTGAAATTATTTTGACTATGAGTGCAGAAACCCTCTAGATTAATTAAAGTAGGTCTCGTGTTAATTGGAGGCAGAGAAGATGAGAAGTTCATATTTGCTGTTGAGATTCTCCGAAGCAAATGGATGAAAAGGAAACATACACAGGAATTGAAACCGTCATCATGTCTGCCATAGCTGTACAGGGAATGAAATCCGCACAGTAAAATTATCCAGCGTAGCTTTTGTCTTACACATGACCTTTCCTCAAAGTATCAACTGAATTCTCAGGATGAACAGCTCAAGATTGTGTTCTAATATATTGCCTCTGTCCTTATTGTTATTGTTGATGGCTAGTTGAAGAGGAAATGATTATGGGAAATTCTATATGGCATTTTTGTCTGATTATCTTGTCAATTTTTGAAGCTTAGAAATTGTTGTTGATAGGGCACCAAAGCGGCAGAGTTGCTGCCTTACAGAGCCAGAGACCTGGGTTTGATCCTGACCATTGGTGCCATCTATAGGGAGGTTGTACGTTCTCTCTGTTACCGCATAGGTTTGCTCCCGCATTCCAAAGATGTACCAGTTTGTAGGCTAATTGTCTTCTGGAAATTGTCCCTAACTTGTTGGATAGTGTTAGAGTACGGGGTAATTGCCGGTTGGTGTGGACTCGGTGAGCCAAAGGGCCTGTTTCTACGCTGTATCTCTAAAACTAAACCTAAAACTAAAATAAATAAAGCGTTTCCTGGCAGTGACTCCATGTTAGATTGTTCAGTGGTCGCATAGCCATGCCTCCTGATTCCAATGACATTCCTGGAGTGTACAGAAGAAGTAAATAATTAATATTTTGAAAAATCCAGCATCCAAAAAAGTACTTACTGTTGGTAAAAGCTGCGTGTTGGCATTTTCAGATTGAGACCTTCTGTCAGGACTGAGCAGAAAGAGAAAAGATTGCCAGCATGTGGCAGAATGAGGGAGGGTGGGATAGAGGTATGTGATAGGTGGAACCAGATGTTGTGGTGTGGAGGAAATCATGGGCAAGTGAAACCAGTTGGAGGAGAGGGATAGGGAGGTGATGGAAAAGGTGGACAAAGGAGAACAGAGATGTCTTTAGCATCCAAAAATAGACACAAAAGGAATAGGTGACATTTCGGGCTGAAACACTTCTTCAGACTGAGAGTTAGGGGAAACGAGAGGTATAGATGGTGATGTAGTTATAGTATTTTTAAGGCGGAGATTGATTCTTGATTAGTATGGGTGTCAGGGGTTATGGGAAGAAGGCAGGAGAATGGGGTTTGGAGGGAGAGATAGATCAGCCATGATTGAATGGCGGAGTAGACTTGATGAGTCGAATGACTTAATTCTGCTCCTATCACTTACAGTATGACCTTGACCTTATATAGGACAAACTAAACTAAGTGGGACCCGTTGGGTCCCATGTTCACACGGGAGGGATGGTCCCCCAATGCAATATTCCGCCTCGACCAATTCCAATATTGCTAGCCAGTGGGGGGGCTTTCTGGGGCACTAGTATGGGTGTTGTGGGCCAAAGGGACTGGCTTCCAGAGGGCTAGTATGGACATTGTAGGCCGAATGAATTCCTGGGCTGGCAGCTCAGTCATTCAGGCCTGGTGGGCTGGCAGCTCAGTCACTCAGGCCTGATGGGCTGGCAGCTCAGTCACTCAGGCCTGATGGGCTGGCAGCTCAGTCACTCAGGCCTGATGGGCTGGCAGCTCAGTCACTCAGGCCTGGTGGCCTAGCAGCTCAGTCACTCAGGCCTGGTGGGTTGGCAGCTCAGAAACTGCCAGAAATTCTGCCCGAAAACAGGTGATAGTCTGTGAGAGAGAAGGGGGAGAGGGTGGAGAATCAATTTCTAGGCATTTTTCATCTTTTTCTGCAGATCACAGCAATGAAGGAGGAAAGTCTATCCTGGCCTGGATCTCACAGGGAGCAAATGAAGGAAGCGAGAAAAATACTGGGGTGAGGTTTAATACTTGGAGGGGAATACTTACTTATGGGCCGTAGGGACCCCTGGGCTACTACATGCCGGATGGGCCGAAGGGGCTCTTTAAAAAAATATCTGAGTGAAATCTCAGTGAAAGTCATTTTTTCTGGACTTTTTTTGGCTGGCATGGGCCTTTGGGGTCAAAATGCTCCTCCTGGGCTAATACTGGCATTTTGGGCCCAAGGGACTGGTTTCACGGCTAGTAGGGCCCTTGTGCGTTGAAATTAGTGGTTTCAGGCAGGCCAAACAACTAATTTCATTTCATTTCACAATTGCATTGCCGTTTCAAGCACAGGCAGGCCGAATAGCTCATTGAACTTTCATTTCACTTCCATTGCCATTGCAGTTTCAAGCACAGGGCAAGCCAAGTTAAACAGTTGATTGCATTTTCACTTAATTTCCATTGCCATTGCACTTTTAAGCACAGGGCAGGCTCAAGCTAAACAGCTGATTGCATTTTCACTTCATTTCCATTGCACTTTCAAGCACAGGGCAAGCTCAAGCCAAACAGCTGATTGCATTTTCACTTAATTTCCATTGCCATTGCACTTTCAAGCACAGTCCAGGCTCAAGCCTAACAGCTGATTGCATTTTCACTTCAGTTCCATTGCCATTGCACTTTCAAGCACAGGGCAGGCCCAAGCCAAACAGCATTTTGCATTTTCACTTCATTTCCATTGCCATTGCAGTTTCAAGCACATGGCAGGCCAAACAACTCATTTCATTTTCATTAAGGGCTAACAAATAATTTATTCAAGTACATCGCATACTCACAGTGTTCTGTAGTTTCCCAGCTCAGGCAGAGAGTTGTGATCTCTCTCTCACCATCTTGCAGACGGACTGAGCCACGCCCACACTTCAGGGTTTTATGGTCCCTCCCCCCTCCCACCGGAAGGGACATGGCCTTCATGGCGGTGATTGACAGGAGAGAGAATCTCAAGATATTTTAAACACTAATAAGTCTTTTATTTTTCATCGATGGGAAAAGTCCTTGGGGCTTGCGAAGCGGAGGAAGACTGAGTAAGATGGTCAAAAAATCACAGCCATATGTGGTAGCATTTTTTTCTAAAATCAAATCACAGTGCAAACAGGAAGTGGTCAAGATGACACTTTTAATTATATAGATGAATAAAAGATATGCAACAATGAGACTCAACAAGATGTCTTTGTAGCTGGTACGACTTGGGTGTGATTTTCAGCTAACAATGACCTGTTTCCTTCATCGTTACTTTTTTGCATATCTTTCATTCATTTGTTCTATATCTCTCTACATCACCATCTATGTCTCCATCAGTCTGAAGAAGAATCTCCAATTTGGTCAGATAAAATATGCCATAAGGGATTGCTGGACAAAACAAAAATCTTCTCTTAAAGCTGAATAGACTGAAATTTCCTTCCTGGTTCTCATCAATGCAATAATAAACAACTCTTTTCTTCATAGGCATCCCCTCAGGATGGGGCCAGTGATGGTCCACAAGAATGGCAAAGCAAACAAAGTAGTTCTTAGTTATTACCATTAGTACAGTTCTTTTTTATACCAAGCTACATTGTGGATGTCTATATTTCAGTTCATTTACTGCCTAGAGATATAGAAAGATTATTCCATTATTCAACAAATGTAAGAGCTTCCATTTATTTAGCTGTACTCTTTGACATTCAATAATGTTATCATCATTGTGTATCTCATCTTCAACATTGTTATCAATGACTAGAAATTTACATGTACCAGCTTATACGTATGGTGGCTCCACTTTAATTTTAGAATGGATAGGGTTTTATGCCTTCCCGCTGCAGAGTGTGATATGATAATTTGCACTTACCCTGAATAATGGAAGAAATTGCCGCACAACTTAACAAGTTCAACACAAAATTATCTGTTGAATAGTACCAATCAATACATCCATGCCCAACCATTTCCAGCACTAAATTTTGGGTAAGAATATAAATGATGAAAGTCCAAAGAGCATGGAAACAATAATGGATTTGCATCAGAGGCAAGGATTAACAGGAAGAGGATCAGATGATATCTCAGCAGGGTGGGATTATCTAGATCTGGAGATACCTAGATATCTAGAATCCACACTCCCACTACGAGAGGAGCTCGTAAAGAACTATGGCATAAAGAAAGTTCATGAGATGGTGAGAAGTAACTAATGCGAAATAAAATCGGCTTTGAAATTCTGACATTTTTACTTGGAAAACAAATACAAAAAATTAGATTAAAAAATATGAAAAATACAATTAGGACAATGTTATGTACATGCCACTCAAATACTGATTCAACAGCAGGATTTTTTTTATCTCTACAACAGATTATTGAGAATTGAAATGCGCTGGCTAAACTGGTGATAGAAGCAGTTGTAATATATAAGCGAGATGTGGATAAATACTTGAGGTTTCTTTTAAGTGAGTTGTGGGAAAACCACAGTGGTGGGATTAATTGAAAAACTGCTGTGGATATGATAGCTTCTTGCTATGCCATGTGAATCTATAATTCATTGGTACTCTGGGATCAGTTCAAATAAATTAAATGAAAACTCTGTGTGAGTCCTAACATTGTGTTTACAACTCCTGTTCAGTAAATCTGTTTTCCATTTAGTAATAGTTAATTCCACAGCAATTCTACTGAAGGGAGAGCTAGATTTGCCTCATCAGTGCTATTTCAAAATGCTGACCTATGTCTGTACAGAGTTTATTCACAGAAAAATGAGAGGCTTGGATAGAGTGGATGTGGAGAGAATGTTTCCTCTAGTGGGAGAGCCTAGGACTAGAGGTAGCCTCAGAAGTTTCTTTTTTTCTTTGCTTTCTGTCGTGGGATTTAGGAGATTCTACAAAACCAACAGATTATAGTTGAATCTGGATCTATCTGGATCAGACTTCAGACTAATAAGGGAATGCTCCAGGTGATCTCTGTGTCATTGTGTTAGTGCAGGGAAGTGATTGGCTAAGGTTCCCAACTCTTGACTTCTTATCAAATGGTTCCCGTGTGTGTGAAAGATTATAGTTAAATTATTAAATTTAAGGAAGGATGTTGTTAAGCTGGAAAGAGTGTACAGAAGATTTATTGGGATGTTGCGATGACATGAGGGCCTGAGCTATAGGGAAATGCTTGGTACGATAGGACTTTACTCTTTGCAGTGCAGGATGCTAAGGGGGCATCTTATGAAGGTGTACAGACCATGAGACTATGACATAGGCTGAATGGCCTGATTGTACTCCTATCAAGTCAACTCTGCCATTCATTCATGGCTGATCTATTTTTCCCTTTCAGCCCCATTCTTCTGCCTTATCCCACAACTTTAGACACCATTACTAATCAAGAATTCCACAGAATCACCACCCTCTGGCAAAATAAATTCCTCCTAATCTTCATTCTGAAGGTGTGTCATTTTTTCTTGAGGCTCTGCACTGGTTCTAGCCTCTCCCATTACTGTAAACATCCTTTCCATATCCACTCTATCTAGGTATTTCATTATCCGGCAGTTTTAAATGAGATCCTCCTCCATCCTTCTAATCTCCAGCGAGTACAGGCCCAGAGACTTCAAATGCTCCTCGTATGTTAAGCCAATCTTCCCCGGGATAATTCTCGTAAACCTCCTTTAGATGCTCTCCAAAGCCAGCACATCCTTACTGAGATATGGGACCCTAAACTGTTCACAATATTCAAAATGTGATCTCATCAGTGCCTGATAAAGCATCATCATGATTCATGAGGGTATAACATCATGGGGGGAATATATAAAGGGGGAATTAACAGAATCTTTTACCCAGAGTAGAGGAATCAAGAACCAGAGGACATAGATTTAAGGTGAGAGGGGAAACACTGAATAGGAACCAGACAGCCAACTTTTTCACATATATGGATATATGGAACGAGCTGCTAGAGGAGATAGTTCTGGCTGTTACCATGACAACATAAAAAAATTATTTGGACACACATGGATAGGAAATATTTAGAGGAATATGGGCCAAACAAAGGCAGGTGGGATTAGTGTAGATGGGGCATCTTGGTTGGCATGGACAAGTTGGGTCAAAGGGCTTGTTTCCATGCTGTATGACTCTATGGCTCTAATGGCCAGTTAGATATGCAGCATTTCCCCTCCTTAGAACTTGGAAAGTGACTGTTAGCTATGTCTATGGAACAAGTTAAGGAAAGTCAAAGAGATAGAGTGAGAAGTATATATTTGTTATTTTTCTTTCACTTTCTTAAATGTTTTTTTCTATAGATAAAATGATGGCTTAAAGCTCAAGATGTTAGATGTCCATCAATATACTGGTTGTGCTCTTCCTTTCTACTTCACAGTTTTTTGGAACTGAAATATGGAACTAGGCCACCTCCAACAGAGTGCAATAATGCAATTAGCAACAGGCAGCCTCAGTACAGTTAAACAATAGAGATTTTTCCATACCTTCTATGAATTTATCAAATTGAGCAAAAAAAGAATCACATAACAGATATTGTAAAAGGACACTCATTTTTAATGAGTTCTTTTAAAATCTGTTAACCTTAATTTGAATTAAATTCTGAAGTACTGACTAGATTATATTTTAAAACATTTTTTAATTAATGCACACACAATAAAATGCTTCATCTTTAGGCCAGGCTTAAACAGAGATTTACTACTTCATGTAATGGATTAAATACATTTCGAGAGATAGAATGGTGAGGGTAATTTTGAAGTGATGATTATTGAGCTAAGCAATGACAATGCATTCAAGGCCTGACAAGCTGGGGATGGATCGACAGGGATGGTGGAAAAGCGATGAGGGGGCAGTGCAATTCTAAAAAAAGGATGGAAATGGTGCCTCAATGAACTAACAGGTACAAAATACTGGACAAGAACACCGCTGCTTGAACAGAAATGTGCAGGAAGTAGATTGAGGGAACAGAGGGAGCATGTCGGGGATGAATGAGAATTGAGTGTATAGAGTTGGTGAAAAAAGATGGAAGAGAAGATTTAAACTGATACAGTTCTGAGATGATTAAACGACAATAAGTGACTCAGGAGAGGAGAATAATTTCAATCTTTGAGGTGAATGTTGGAGCAGCAAGCCATGATCAGAGGGTGTGTCGTATAACAACTAATGATTTCACTGATACAGGCAAAACTAGCCATTAAACTGCTTAGAAAGGTAGACACAAAATGCTGGAGTAACTCAGCGGGACAGGCAATATCTGTGGAGAGAAGGAATAGACAATAGGTGCAAGAGTAGGCCATTCGGTCTTTTAAGCCATTCAATGTGATCATGGCAGATCATTCCCAATCAGTACACCGTTCCTGCCTTCTCCCCACATGCCCTGACTCCGCTATCTTTAACAGCCCTATCTAGCTCTTTCATGAAAGTATCCAGAGAACCGCCCTCCACCGCCCTCTGAGGCAGAGAATTCCACAGGCTCACAACTGTGTTTCCTCATCTCTGTTCTAAATGGCTTACCCTTTATTCTAAAAC
This sequence comes from Okamejei kenojei, assembly GCA_035221665.1. Lineage (NCBI taxonomy): Eukaryota > Metazoa > Chordata > Chondrichthyes > Rajiformes > Rajidae > Okamejei > Okamejei kenojei. The sequence continues at coordinate 77,490,713 of CM069134.1, forward strand.
TGTGGCCCTGGTTCTGGACTCCTCCAACATCGGGAACATGTTTCCTGCCTCTAATGTGTCCAAACCCTTAATAATCTTAGTGTTAAAGAAGGAACTGCAGATGCTGGAGAATCGAGGGTACACAAAAGGCTGGAGAAACTCAGCGGGTGCAGCAGCATGCTGATGCACCCGCTGAGTTTTTCCAGCCTTTTGTGTACCCTTAATAATCTTATATGTTTCAATAAGATCCCCTGTCATTCTTCTAAACTCCAGAGTATACAAGCCCAGCTGCTCCATTCTCTCAGCATACGACAGTCCCGCCATCCCGGGAATTAACCTTGTAAACCTAAGCTGCACTCCCTCAATAGCAAAAATGTCCTTCCTCAAATTGGGGGACCAAAACTGCACACAATACTCCTGGTATGGTCTCACTCGGGCCTTATACAACTGCAGAAGGACCTCTTTGCTCCTATACTTAACTCCTCTTGTTATAAAGGCCAATATGCCATTCGCTTTCTTCACTGCCTGCTGTACTTGCATGCTTGCTTTCATTGACTGATGAACAAGAACCCCTAGATCCTCTTGTACTTTCCCTTTTCTCAACTTGGCACCATTTAGATATTAATCCGTCTTCCTGTTTTTGCTATCAAAGTGGATAACCTCACATGTATCCACATTAAACTGCATCTGCCATGCATCTTCCCACTCACCCAACTTGTCCAAGTCACCCTGCATTCTCATAGCATCCGCCTCACAGTTCACACTACCACCCAGCTTTGTGTGATCTACAAATTTGCTAATGTTACTGTGAATCCCTTCATCTAAATCATTGATGCATATTGTAAATAGCTGCGGTCCCAGCAACGAACATTGCGGCACCCCACTAGTCACTGCCTGCCATTCTGAAAGGGACCCGTTAATCCATGCTCTTTGTTTCCTGCCTGCCAACCAATTTTCCATCCATGTCAGTACCCTACCCCCAATACCATGTGCTCTCATTTTGCCCACTAATCTATGTTGGACCTTATCAAAGTCTTTCTGAAAGTCCAGGTACACTACATCCACTGGCACTCCCTTGTCCATTTTCCTAGTTACATCCTTAAAAAATTCCAGAAGATTAGTCAATCATTATTTCCTCTTCGTAAATCCATGCTAACTCGATCCTGTTACTGCTATCCAAATGTGCCGCTATTTCATCTTTTATAATTGACTCCAGCATCTTTCCCACCACTGATGTTAGGATAACTGGTCTATAATTCCCTGTTTTCTCCTTCCCTCCTTTCTTAAACAGTGGGATAACATTAGCCACCCTCCAATCCACAGGAACTGATCCTGAATCTATATAACATTGGAAAATGATCACCAATTCGTCCGCGATTTCTAAAGCCACCTCCTTAAATACCCTGGGATGCAGACTATCGGGCCCTGGGGATTTATCAGCCTTCAGTCCCATTAGTCTACCCAACACCATTTCCTGCCTAATGTGAATTTCCCACAGTTCCTCCATCACCCTAGGTCCTCTGGCCACTAGTGCATCTGATAGATTGTTTGTGTTTTCCTTAGTGAAGACAGATCCAAAGTACCTGTTCAACTTGTCTGCCATTTCATTGTTCCCCATAATAAATTCACCTGTTTCTGTCTTCTAGGGACCCACATGTGTGACTTTTTTTCCTCTTCAGATACCTAAAGAAGATGTTATTATCCTTTATATTATTGGCTAGCTTACCTTTTGTACCTTATCTTTTCTCCTCGTATTGCCTTTTTGGTCATCTCCTGTTGCTCTTTAAATGTTTCCCAATCCTCTAACTTCCCGTTCATCTTTGCTATGTTATTCTTCTTCTCTGTTATTTTTATTCTGTCCTTGATCTCCCTTGCCAGCCACGGTCGAGTTCTGAGAGTGACGGCAATGCCCTGCAGCTGTGGCTTGCCTGCAGTCCATTTGTCTTTTCTTTTTTTTTGTTCTCTTTTATCCTGTTGTTTTAGTTTATTTCAGTTTATTTTAGTTCTATATGTGTGGGGGGTGGGAGAAAATTGTTTTTAATCTCTTCCGTCGGGGGGGTGCAACCTTTTCTTGTCATATCCCCCGTCTCCGTCTGGGCTGAGATCTAATCTCGGAGCTGGCGGCCTCCAACTGGGACCGACCTCGAGGCTCCGGAGGCAGAGCCAGGACTCAACATCGCGAAGCTGGCCGACTTCGGGGCTGTGGTGGCACTGCAATGGCGGCAGCCCAACTTTGGAGCCTTGGAGGCTCGGCCGCGGGCCCAGTGGACGACAATGTCGGGAGCTCGCAGGTCCCGGTTGGTGACCGGTTCTTCAGAGCTGCCGCAACCACAGCTTCGTCTGCTGGACTGGAGGATGGCAGCTTTGTCCGCTTCGGGCCGCGGAGTTTGAATCGGTCCATTCGCGGAGCTTGGATTCAGTCACGGGACTTACCATCACCCGGCGGGGTCCCAACATCGAAAGCCTGGATCACCTCAACACAGAGGGAGAACAGGGAAGGAAGAGACAAGGAATTTAAGACATTTGCCTTCCATCACAGTGAGGAGGTGCATGGTAGACTCACTGTGGTGGATGTTAAACTGTGTTCATCATATGTTTTGTTATTTTATTCTATGTTATGACTGCAAGGTTCACAATTTTGTTCAGACTGAAAAGTCTGAATGACAATAAAGGATACTTTGATACTTTTACTTTGGCCTCTAACACCCCTTAGAATCTTTCTTCCTCTTTGAAAAGAATTGATCCTGCACCTTCTGTATTATTCGCAGAAATACCTGCCATTGCTGTTCCACCATCATCCCTGTTTGAGTATCTTTCCAGTCAACTTTGGCCAGCTCCTCACTCATGCATCCATAGTCCCCTTTGCTCAACTGTAATACTGATACTTCTGATTTTCTCTTCTCCCTCTCAAATTGTAGAATAAAACGTATCATTTACTTTGAGTTCCCTTATCAAATTCGGTTTATTAGACAACACCAAATCCAGAATTGCCTTCCCCCTGGTAGGCTCCAGTACAAGAATCCATCTCGGAGGCACTCCACAAATTCCCTTTCTTGGGGTCCAGTACCAACCTGATTTTCTCAGTCTACCTGCATATTGAAATCTCCCATCTACCACCACAGCTAGACTCACTGTCTGTAGCTCCCCATCTGGCAGCACTCACATATGTCTGTAAAAGCACTGAAGGTTGCTGAACCAAAATGTTTTTTGGTAGTTTGTACAATATTGATAATCCACCATTGTAATTGAGCTATGGCTCTGGTTGGTAACTGCATAGGTCTATCAAAATGACCTGCCTGTTCTTTAAGTGCTAGTTCTCTAGGTCGTTGCAGACTTTGATAGTGCAGTGGTACAAACTGCACTGCAGGGGAAGCTGCCACCAATTTACCAATAACAGTAGCTACTTCCCGGATGGAGGGATATTGTTTTTCAGCTAGACTGGTACAGATCTCTCTGATTTCCACAGCCTTGGCTGTAGGCAAAGTCACTGACATATCAACTGAATCAATGACAAATCCCAAATAAACATTTTTTTAGGATGGCTCTAACTTGGGTTTAGTTGGATGGACCAGGAATCCTAACCTCTAAAACAAGTATTTGGTTGCTGAAACTGATAACTCAGCTGTCTCCTGAGTGCTGCTTATGATTAAAATATCATCTAGATGAGGCATTACCATGTGATTCTGGGCCCAAAGCAGCGCCAGCACTGGTTTCAACAATTTCTTGAATAGCCTAGGAGCTGAGGTTAACTCATTGGGTAATGCTTTAAATTGCCACAGCTGTCCCATCCAACTAAATTTCAAGTATCTCCGATACTGATGATGAATTGGTACTGAATAATATGCATCTTTGAGCTCTATAGTTGCCATGTAACAGCTTTGTGATAACAGCCGTTTTGCAGTATTGAAGGTGTCCATTTAAAAAATGCCTATACTGAACATAGGAATTTAACTGGTTTAGGTCCAGAATGACTCTACATTCCCCATCTTTTATCTGTCTGGGGAATATATTGGAGACAAATTGTTGAGGATGGTTTGTCTTCCTCTCAATTACCCCTTTTTTGGGACAAAACCGTAATTTCTTCTTTTACCTGTTGAGTTTTGTGGTGCAGAAAACCCCAATACTCTATAAGGCATATTCTGTACAGGTGGATCAATTCCTGACATAAACTGTATTCGAGCTTGACACAGTGTCTAGTATAAACCGATGAGATGTTATGCAGCACCATTCATCGTAACCAATTGCAACCTACCGCCAACCGGAGGTTGTACCCCAGAAATCTTATCCTGGACAGAATGAATCACTTGTACCTCTACAGTCAGCCTTGACTCATTCTTCCCATATTGGGGTTGTAGCTGGGATACACAGGTGAGTAATAGGGCATTCGACCCCAATTGAAATTTTCCATGGCTCTTTAAATTTGGAGCATTTTCCCATTTGGTTGAGCCATCCCCATACCTGTAACTTAAAAGGAGGGAGTCTTCCACATCATCAGACTCATGAGACAAATGAGCCTGAGAGTACTTTATTTTGGTATTCCTGAGTGCCCTGAAGCACTGGAAATTGATGGAGGCATCATCAGACTCATGACAAATGAGCCCATGAGTACTTTATTTTGGTATTCCTGAGTGCCCTGAAGCACTGGAAATTGATGGAGGCAGTTGAGCTGCCAATAGAACAGTAGCGGGTATTGGAGCCGGCATTAGCGCAGCCGTTATCTCCCGACCCGATCTATAAGCAGTAACCGCGGTCCCCGCGCGTTCCACTCTATTACCGCAGTTTATATTAACAATATATCCATATTATCAACTCTAGCTGGCTCTGCGAGCAAGACTTACAGAGTTTAAAAATACTCGCAGGAAAGGTTTAACATTGACTTACCTGCGGGTTACCACTTACTGCTGGTGGAGCTGAGCTCTCCAGCCCGTCGGTGCAACATGCATCGGACGTAATGACGCGCATGCGCCTGGCGGAGCTTCTTCATGTAGTCACTCACGTGACTCAGAAGTAAAATTATAAATGGACTGGACAAGCTAGATGCAGGAAAAATGTTCCCAATGTTGGGTGAGTCCAGAACCAGAGGCTACAGTCTTAGAATAAAGGGGAGGTCATTTAAGACTGAGGTGAGAAAAAACTTTTTCACCCAGAGAGTTGTGAATTTATGGAATTCCCTGCCACAGAGGGCAGTGTAGGCCAAGTCGCTGGATGGATTTAATAGAGAGTTAGATAGAGCTCTAGGGGCTAGTGGAGTCAAGGGATGTGGGGAGAAGGCAGGCACGGGTTATTGATAGGGTACGATCAGCCTTGATCACAATGAATGGCAGTGCTGGCTCAAAGGGCCGAATGGCCTCCTCCTGCACCTATTTTCTATGTTTCTAATATGAAATCTTTGATCCTTGACTTGACCTTTGACTATGGAGATGCTTCTGCACTTGCTGGGTTTAATCGTCATCCTTGCCCATGTGATGGTTTGATAACGTTTTTTCAGAGGTCTCTTGGTGCAGGGGACAGTTATTACTGTTGTTATATTGTCGATAAAGTCTCGACCACACTGTAGTCATTTTCCTCCCACAACCCATTTTGATGCTCTGATAATGAGCTCCATTGCCACAGTGAAGGTCAATGGGGAGATGGTGCATCCCGCATGATACCTACTTCCAGTGGTTGCCATGCTGTGGTAAAGTCTGTTGTTGTGAGACAAAATTGTAGATCCTGGAAGTAGTTTTTTACTACAATAGGAAAGCCCCCTGCTCTTTGGACAAGCGTCAGCTGACCAACAACCTGAATGAGTTCTACTGCAGGTTTGACAAGCAAAATGTAACTCTGGTACCCCCTCCCCCCTCCCCCCTTCCCCAATCAACACAGCCAGACCCCAGTCTGCAAAGACTGGACCCTTCCACACCCACTCCTCCCCAATCACCACTTCACACCTACTTAAAGCAAGACTCCATTCTGAAAAGACTGTACCCTTTTCCACCCACCCCTCTCCAATCACCACTTAACACCCAATTACAGCCTGACTGCAAAAGACTGTGGCCTCGTCCATTACCCATCACCTCTGTGCTGCCCAACATCAATCTGGCTAATTGTCCATCACCAACAATAGAAATTGAGGAGGTGGTGAGACTGTTTAGAAGACAGAAATGCCAGAAATTTCCAGGACCTCTACTCTCAAGCTCTGAGCCGAACAACTGTCTACACAGACATTTTCAAGTCCCTGCAAACCTACACACAAAAAGGTAATTACTGGTCTTAATGACTACAGGCCTGTCATACTGACTTCTGTAGTCATGAAGACCCTTGAAAAGCTTGTGCTGGCCAAGCGGAAAAATATCACAAACCCCCTGCTCGACCCTCTGCAGTTTGCATATCGGCCCAATAGATCTGTGGATGACGCAGTCAACCTGGGCCTCCACTTCATCCTCCAGCACCTAGACTGCTAGGGGACCTATGCAAGGATTTTGTTTGTTAATTTTAGCTCTGCATTCAACACCATTGTGCCAGAGCTACGACACTCCAAACTTTCCAAGTTGACTGTCAGTGGATCACCAGCTTCCCGACAGACAGGAAGCAGCATATGAGGCTGGGAAAGCACATCTTGGGCCCGCAGACCCTCAGCATAGGAGCACTGCAAGGTTGCGTACTCTCCCCTCTCCTCTACTCTCTCTACACCAATGACTGCACCTCCACTGACTCCTCTGTCAAGCTTCTCAAGTTTGCGGATGACCCAACCCTGATCGGACTGATCCAGGATGGGGAGGAATTTGCCTACAGACAGGAAGTGACACACCTGGCATCCTGGTGCCATCGCAACAATCTGAAGCTCAATGCTCTTAAGACAGTGGAATTGAATGTAGACTTTAGGAAAGCTTCCCCCTCACCCCACTCACCATCAACAACACCACAGTCACATCTGTGGAGACTTTTAAGTTCCTGGGAACCATCATCTCTAAGGACCTTAAATGGGGGGCCACAGTCACCATCAACTCCAAAGGTAAAAGGCACAACAGAGGATGTACCTACTGCGGCAGCTGAGGAAGCACAATCGGCCGCAGGCAATGATGGTCCAATTCTATACGGGCATTGTAGAGTCTGTCCTCACCATCTCCATCATGGTATGGTTTGGCTCAGCCACCAAGCACGATATCTGGAGGTTGCAGCGAATCGTTCAATCTGCTGAGAAGGTTATTGGCTGCAACCTTCCCTCCATTGACGAACTGTACACTGCAAGCGCTAGAAAGTGAGCGGGTAAGATCATCTCTGACCCCTCTCACCCTGGCCACAAACTCTTTCAATCACTTCCCTCTGGGAGGCGGCTCCAGACTGTCAAAGCTACCACAGCCAGACATAAAAATAGTTTTTTTCCTCGAGTAGTTGCTCTACTCAATAACCAAAAATATTTAGCCTCCTTTTGCTCTGGTATTTTATTTAATTCACATGTTTAATCGATAATGTTTTATTATTAATGTTTTATGTGTCATTCCTAACTGTATGTCATGTTGTCACTTGCGGGCGGAACACCAAGGCAAAATCCTTGTATGTGAATAAATGGCCAATAAACTTATTCATTCATTCATTCTTTCATTCATTCAGTCAAAATACATTTTTTTTTGCCTTTGGAAAACAGCCAACATAATTCAATCATTCTTTTTTCTTCCTTCACCTGTTGGGAAGAATATACAAATGTCTGAAAGCACATAGAAACATAGAAAATAGGTGTAGTAGTAGGCCATTTGGCCCTTCGAGCCAGCACCGTCATTCAATATGATCATGGCTGATCATCCAAAATCAGTACCCGGTTCCTGCTTTTTTCCAAAATTCCTTGATTCTTTTAGCCCTAAAAGCCAAATCCAATGCTCTCTTGAAAACATCTGGTGAGTTTGCCTCCACTGTCTTCTGTGGCAGAGAATTCCGCAGATTCTGGGTAAAAAGAATGTCCCCATCTCTGGCCAAAATGGACTACCCCTTATTCTTAAACTGTGACATCTGGTTCTGGACACCCCCAACATCAGAAACATTTATCCTGCATCTAGCTTATCCAATCCTTTAAAAGTTTTATATGTTTCTATAATACCCCCTCTCAGCCCTCAAAATTCCAGTGAATACAAGCCCAGTCAACCCATTCTTTCATCATATGACAGTCGCACCATCTCTGAAATTAACCTGGTAAACCTTCGCTGCACTCCCTCAATAGCAATAATATTCTTCCTCAAATTAGAGCCAAAATTGCACACAATTCTCCAGGTGCAGTCTCACCAGGGCCCTGCACAACTGCAGTAGGTCCTCCCTGCTCCTAAACTCAAATCCTCTCTCAATGAAGGTCAACATTCTATTAGCTTTCTTTACTGCCTGCTGTACCTGCATCCTTACTTTCAGTGACTGGTGTACAAGAACACCCAGATATCGTTGCACCTCCCCTTTTCCTAATCTGACACCATTATGATAATAATCTGCCTTCCTGTTCTTACCACCAAAGTGGATAACTTCACATTTATCCACATTTTAGTGCATCTGCCATACATCAGCCCACTCACCCAACCTATCCAAATCACCCTGCAACCTCATAGCATCCTCCTCCGCAGCTCACAATGCCACCCAGCTTTGTGTCATACCAACAGACTCAAGAACAGCTTTTTTCCTACTATATTCTGACTCTTGAATGGACCCCTCATTTGCTTACAATGAATATTTGACTTCCTGATTTACCTAATTGTGGTTATCATACATGTTTGTACATTTACTTTCTCTAAAACTCTATTCTATATTCTGTACTCTGGTTTAAAAAAATATTTTGTGCTACCTGTTACGATATGTATCGTTATGATTTGCCTGGACGGCACTCAACCAAACATTTTCACTATATCTTGGTACATGACTAATAATAATCCAATTCAAAGTACTATTGCGTGGGAAGGAACTGCTGATGCTGGTTTACACCCAAGATAGACACTAAATGCTGCAGTAACTAAGTGGGACAGGCAACATATCTGATGAGAAGGAATGAATGACATTTTGGGTGGAGACCCTTCTCCAGACTGCATTCTGAGTTACTCCAGCATTTTGTGTCTATCTTCAAAGTGCCATTGAAGCATTGAACCAATTCAGAATATGTTACAGGAGGAAATAAACCAAATGAAATAGAAAAGCTTAACAGGGAACTCAAGAGCATAAGTTCTTGGCAGTTGAAGGCATGTCTGCAATATGCTGTAATTAAAATGTGTGAAACAAGTCATTAAGGAATGGTGGAGGTGTATACGTATGCTGAAGGGCTGGAGGAGGGTACAGCATAAGGAGGGACACACTCGGAGGAAAAATTACTATTTTATTTTCCAACAAAGAAGTATTGTCTTAGTACTGAACTGAAAGTAAATTTTACAAAATGGAGCTAAAGACCAAAACAGGGGCGAACGTCCTCAAACAATTGAAACAAGGCTTTTGTATTGTGCTAATTCACTTATTTTGCTCATGATGCAATATCATCTCAGAATACCTATTGGCGATGGGTCTACACCCACAACCTATGACTCAGATGTAAAAGTGGCATCAATAGTGCAAATCACACTGTAAAAACTATGTGTCTGCCCTGTTAATTGCTTTGAAAGAATTGGAATAAGATCTTTCAAAATAAGAATGGAAGGAAGAGATGCAAGAATAGATCTGGGGTAAGAACATGTTTATCAGCTACTCAGATAAAGAAATTGCAGAACCTTTACGCAAGGATTGGCAGTCCCAGAAATGTTAAAGATTAGTGGCCATAGAACGGTGAAGTTTAAAGAAGATGTGTGGTTGCCATAGAGGGAGTACAGAGAAGGTTCACCAGACTGATTCCTGGGATGTCAGGACTTTCATATGAAGAAAGACTGGATAGACTCTGCTTGTACTCGCTAGAATTTAGAAGATTGAGGGGGGATCTTATAGAAACTTACAAAATTCTTAAGGGGTTGGACAGGCTAGATGCAGGAAGATTGTTCCCGATGTTGGGGAAGTCCAGGGCAAGGGCTCACAGTTTAAGGATAAGGGGGAAATCTTTTGGGACCGAGATGAGAAAAATATTTTTCACACAGAGAGTGGTGAATCTCTGGAATTCTCTGTCACAGAAGGTAGTTGAGGCCAGTTCATTGGCTATATTTAAGAGGGAGTTAGATGTGACCCTTGTGGCTAAAGGGATCACGGGGTATGGCGAGAAGGCAGGCACGGGATACTGAGTTGGATGATCAGCCATGATCATATTAAATGGCAGTGCAGGCTCGAAGGGCTGAATGGCCTATTCCTGCACCTATTTTCTATGTTTCTATGATGCCTGGAATGTGCTGCCAGGAGTGGTATTAGAGGCAGATACAGGTCCACCAACAATTGGGTAGGGGGGTGGTTCCGATTACTGAATTTAAGAGTTAAATACTAGTTTTGCTTTTGTTCTGTTGCTTTAGTTCTGCTTCTATATTCATTCAAATTAATTCTGCCCACAATCAATTCACCTTCGACTTAGAGCAAGGATAAAGTTCCTTTTGACTGTACTTCCATCCTCCAGCCTCCTGATTCAATTAATGTCCTTTCAGAATTTCTCTTTCAATTAAATCTCACCTCCAGAGAAAGTTTGCCCCATCCCTCTGCCCCATGCCTTTTAACATTTGGAAAGGGAAGAAGACAAGACAAGACAAGAGAGTTATTTTGTCATATGTCCCAGATGGGACAATGACATTCTTACTTGCTGCAGCACAACAGAATATGTGAATATGTAAACATAGTACATAACGGGGTTAGAGAGAAAAAAAAGTTTAATAAATAACAAATATAGTGCAATAATAATATAGTATTTTGCAGTTCAGAGCTCAGAGTTTATCGTTGTTGTGTTTAATAGCCTGATGGCTGTAGTGATTAAGCTGTTCCTGAACCTGGACATTACAGTTTTCAGGCTGCTGTACCTTCTTCCTGATGGCAATGGTGAAATGAATGTGTGGCCAGGATGGTGTGGGTCTTTGATGATTTTGGCTGACCACTGCATTCATGACTCTTCAGTTGAAGGCCACCACGAAGAAGGACTTGGTGGCCCATTGCCTGTGGGAGAAGCTCAGAAGCTCAGAAGGACTTGAATTAATTGAATTGAGGAGGAGGGAGCCGCTGGTGATGATGGATGCAAAGAGTGGGTCGGTAGGAGATAGACTGGAGTATTGCATCCAGTGCCTTTAAGGATGGTTGCAGGAGGTGCCCCTTTGGACACAGAGGTGGTCGGGCATTGAGAGGGATGTGAGTTGGTGGCCCAAACTGGTAGAGGGCAATGGAGAAGGCGCTGAAGCAGCCTATGGATTATCTGGACTTACCTTGACCGGGTGCGCTCCAGTACATCCAACATGAGGACTGAAATTGGACTTTGTTTTTTTTTAATTTGGTGTAAATGGCACTAAAACATGGTGATGGGTGTAAGAATTTCACTGTGCTGTTCATATATGAAAATAAAGAACCATTGAGTCCAAGGTTCACTGTTCATTTCCATCAAAACTCACTCGCATTCTTATGGCATATCACCTGCAGGACAGGAGAGGTAACATTTGCACGTTTATGCTTCAACCAACACATTTTAACAATCCAGATTCACTTGTACTTCTTCAAATGTAATCTTTTGTATTTGGAGTTCACAATATGGTTTCCCCTGCATTGGAGAAACCAGCTGCAGATTGGGTGACCAATTTCAGAACAACTTCAATTCACGAGAGTAACGCTTAATTTTCATGGTCCAATTCTCCTCTACCTCACTGCAGATGTCGGATTTTGTCACTCGAACTGTTGCGCTATAATGCTGAGAACAATATTCTGCACTCTGTATCTTTCCCTTTGCTCTACCTTTTGTATTTGAGTTTAGCTTGATTGTATTTATGTATAGCATTATCAGATTGGATTGGATAGCATGCAAAGCAAAGCTTTCACTGTATGCATCTAGGTACACACAATAATAATAAACTTAAACCAAAATATAAACCCTCTATTTTTGGTCTGCTGTAAATCAACTTTATCTGCTGACCAGACATGTTTCAATCCTCAAGGCTCATCACTAAAATTAACAATGTCAGATAACTATCCTTTCCGGTATTTATCAACATTGACTACATCTATGAAAGCCGATCAATCCGTTACCATAACAACATTTTGCTCTCACCATAGATCGGTCCGGATTGCTGAGTATTTCCAGCATTCTCTTGTATTTCAGATACCCATCAGCTGTGGCCAATTTCCTTTCTCAATACTGGCACTGCTCTTTAGTTTAGAGATTTTAGTTTAATTTAAAGATAAAGCGTGGATATAGGTCCTTCAGCCCATCAAGTCCGCGCTGACAAGCAATCCAGCATACTAGCACTATCCTACAAACTAGGGACAATTTACAATTTTGATTGAAACCAATTAACCTACAAAACTGTGCAGTACATCTTTGGAGTGTGGGTGGAAATTGGAGCACCCAGGGAATACCCACGCGGTCACAGGGAGAATATACAAACTCCGTACAGACTGCACCCGTAGTTAAGATCGAACCTGGTCTCTGGCACTGTAAGGCAGCAATTCTACTGTTGCGCGTGCTGCCCCTCCTTCCTGTTCTCATTCATTTAATTCAATTTATAACTTCTTGTCAGCTCTTCTGTGTTTAAATACTCTTCACAACCCCCTCTAGCAAGCAATACAATCACTGGTTATTCAGTCTGCCTTTGTGCCCATCATTTCACATATATTCTATTTAAGACCATAAAGTGCTGGAGTAACTCAATGGTTCAGGCAGCATCTCTTGAAAACATTGATAGGTGATGTTTCAGGCTGGGACCATTCTTCAGAAAAAGGGTCCCAACCTGAAATGTCACTATCCATGTTCTCCAGAGATACTGCCTGACCAGTTGAGTTACTCCAGCACTTTGTATCCTTATGAGTAAACCAGCTACTACATTTCCTTGTTTCTACACATATTACATTTGTTGTCTTTTCATCTCCCCTCATTTAATAATTTAAAACATCTTTAATTGTTAACTTTTCCTAGTACAGGTGAAAGATCTTGGGCCTGAAATATTACTCAATTGCATTTTCTGCAGTTGTTGCCTGACCTGCCGAATATTTTGAGATCTGTTATACATCAAATATGCCAATCATAAAGCTCATCCCTACTTTGTATTTCCTTCTATTAAAGTTCCTAACTTTCTGTTGGTTCATAAACTGAAAGACAAAATAAAAACCATTGCAAGTGTTGAAAACCTGAGGAACTTGAGTTAAAAACATTAAATATGTTAAGAATCTAAGTTTGAAAATAATCCTTTACAAATTATCTTGTTTGTATGTAATATTGTCCTAGTGACAACTCTTTACCAAACTGACTTTGTTGGAAATACACATTGTTTGCATGCATCTCCTCCTGATCAGAATACTCCCAGTGTTGTTCATAGTTATGGGTCATTTTGTGTTTACTTTAGAAACAGGATCTGGAGCTGACTGTCATAAATCACCAAGATGACTCTAATGCCCCTGCCCCACTTAGGAAACCTGAACGGATAACCTCTGGAGACTTTGTGCCCCACCCAAGGTTTCCGTGCGGTTCCCGAAAGTTTTTGTCAGTCTTCCTAATGGTCGAAAGTGGTTTCCGTTTTAAAAATCGTTAATTTTTTAGTCAAAGCCGGTTGCAATGCTAGTTGAAGGTGGTTGCCGGAGGACAAAAACCTCAGGGAACCTCCGGGAACTGCACGGAAACCTTGGGTGGGGCACAAAGTCTCCAGAGGTTTCCGTTCAGGTTTCCTAAGTGGGACAGCGGCATTAGGAGAGAAGGTATAGAAATATGAAAATGCACACCTCCAGTTTCAGGGACAGTTTCTTCCCAGCTGTTATCAGGCAATTGTACCATCCTACCAACAACTAGAGAGCAGTCCCAAGCTACTATCTACCTCATTGGAGATCCTCGAACTCTCTTTGATCAGACTTTACTGCACTAAATGTTATTCACATTATTCCCTTTGTCATGTATCTGTACACTGTGGATGACTCAATTATAATCATGTATAGCCTTTCCACTGACTGGTTAACATGCAACACAAGCTTTTCACTGTAGCTGAAAGGACAATGTGGCAGATTCTTTCTCTTATTTCTTATTCCAAGAAATCAACCATTGCCCAACTCCTAACTTCAGAGGTCTTAAAAAGTCTATTTCCACTGTGACACCCTGGTCGAGTCTAATGCCTCCCTAATGCATTTTTCACCCCAAGAACATTATATCCATTATTTGCTCTTATTTATTTTCCTACTGTCAGTGGTCCCACTTTATCAATGAAAGGAAAATGTGCTTGTACCACATTCACTCTAAAATATTGCATTTTGACATTTAATACTGCCTACTTTACATTGCAGAGAACGAGTGTACTGTCAGGCAAAGATTGAATATTTAAGTCTGGCAAGTGAATTTATATTGGGATATCGCTCTGATGTTCTGTAGAATACAAACCAAGCAAAGCAATAACATCTGTTAATAATATTAACGCTATCCTGCACACACTAGTGTGAAGATGGGTTGTGACCCAAAATGTCACCCATTCCTTCTATCCAGAAATGCTACCTGGTCCACTGTGGTACTCCAGAATTTTGTTTCTATCTTCGGCATAAGAAAGCATCTGCAGTTCTTTGCGACAGTGAGAGTAGGAATGGAGCGAGGTGGAGGATAAATGCGTGGCTGAAGGACTAGTGCAGAGGGCAGGGATTCAAGTTTCTGGATCATTGGGACCTCTTTGGGGAAGGTGTGACCTGTACAAAAAGGATGGGTTGCACTTGAACCCAAGGGGGACCAATATCCTGGCAGGGAGATTTGCAAAGGCTACTGGGGAGCCTTTAAACTAAAATGGTTGGGGGCAGGGACTCAAATAGAGAAAACTAGGAGACAGTGTGTGAGGCAGGAGGCAGAGAAGGGAAGCACTCAGATCCAACACGTAGGGGGGGGGAAGAAGAAAACATTAATAATCAGAGAATAAGAGGTGGTGGGTTTCTTAAATGTGTGAGCAGAGAGACAGAGGGGTATAAAATGAGGATAGGAATAGGTAGCAAGGTGAAAAGTAAAAGTGGCAGGCAGATAAATCCTGGGCAAAAATCAAAAAAGGCCACATTTCAATATAATTGTATAAGGGGTAAGAGTGTTGTAAAAACAAGCCTGAAGGCTTTGTATTTCAATGCAAGGAGCATTCGTAATAAGGTGGATGCATTGAATGTACAGATAGCTATTAATGACTATGATATAGTTGGGATCACGGAGACATGACTCCAGGGTGACCATGGCTGGGAGCAAACATCCAGGGATATTCTGGGAATATCCAGGTTAGCTGGGAAGTGGTAAATTGAATGGATTAAAGGCCGATAAATCCCCAGGGCCAGATAGGCTGCATCCCAGAGTACTTAAGGAAGTAGCCCCAGAAATAGTGGATGCATCAGTGATAATTTTTCAAAACTCTTTAGATTCTGGATTAGTTCCTGAAGATTGGAGGACAGTTAACCCCACTTTTTAAAAAGGGAGGGAGAGAGAAAACGGGGAATTACAGACCCGTTAGTCTAACATCGGTAGTGGGGAAACAGCTAGAGTCAGTTATTAAAGATGGGATAGCAGCACATTTGGAAAGTGGTGAAATCATTGAACAAAGTCAGCATGGATTTACGAAAGGTAAATCATGTCTGACGAATCTTACAGAATTTTTCGAGGATGTAACTAGTAGAGTAGATAAGGGAGAACCAGTGGATGTGTTATATCTGGACTTTCAGAAGGCTTTCGACAAGGTACCACATAAGAGATATGTATACAAACTTAAAGCACACGGTATTGGGGGTTCAATATTGATGTGGATAGAGAACTTGCTGGCAGACAGGAAGCAAAGAGTAGGAGCAAACGGGTCCTTTTCAGAATGGCAGACAGTGACTAGTGGGGTACCGCAAGGCTCAGTGCTGGGACCCCAGCTATTTACAAGATATATTAATGATTTGGACGAGGGAATTGAATGCAACATCTCCAAGTTTGCGGATGACACGACGCTGGGGGCAGTGTTAGCTGTGATGAGGATGCTATGAGGCTGCAAGGTGACTTGGATAGGCTGGGTGAGTTGGCAAATGAAAGGCAGATGCAGTATAATGTGGATAAATGTAATGTTATCCACTTTGGTGGCAAAAACAGGAAAGTAGACTATTATCTGAATGGTGGCCGATTAGGGAAAGGGGAGATGCAACAAGACCTGGGTGTCATGGTACACCAGTCATTGAAAGTATACATGCAGGTGCAGCAGGCAGTGAAGAAAGCGAATGGTATGTTAGCATTCATAGCAAAAGGATTTGAGTATAGTGGCAGGGAGGCTACTGCAGTTGAACAGGGTCTTGGTGAGACCACACCTGGAGTATTGCGTACAGTTTTTGGTCTCTCCAAATCTGAGGAAAAGACATTCTGTCTGCCATAGAGGGAGTACAGAGAAGGTTCATCATCAGACTGATTCCTATGATGTCAGGACTTTCATAATGAAGAAAGAACTGGATAGACTCGGCTTGTACTCCGCTAGAATTTAGAAGATTGAGGGGGGATCTTATATAAACTTACAAAATTTTTAAGGGGTTGGACAGGCTGGATGCAGGAAGATTGTTCCCGATGTTGGGGAAGTCCAGAACAAGGGGTCACAGTTTAAGGATAAGGGGGAAATCTTTTAGGACCGAGATGAGAAAAACACTTTTCACACAGAGAGTGGTGAGTCTCTGGAATTCTCTGCCACATGAGGTAGTTGAGGCCAGTTCATTGGCTATATTTAAGAGGGGGTTAGATGAGGCCCTTGTGTCTAGAGTGATCAGGGGGTATGGAGAGAAGGCAGGTACAGGATACTGAGTTGGATGATCAGCCATGATCATATTGAATGGCAGTGCAGGCTCGAAGGGCTGAATGGCCTACTCCTGCACCTATTTTGTATGTTTCTATGTTTCGTACATAGTTAAAAACAGCCCCTTTATCAGAGTTAGGTATGTGTAATTTGCCATCATAGACCTTCATTGATTTGTTATTCAATAGATAATAAATAGAGGTTCATGAGGTACAATCTCAATTTTCTTTTAGCAATCCATATTCCGTGATTCTGGGTTACTAATATGCCGATTTAAATAATTGAATTGTTAGTGTTCCAAGGCCATCTAAAAGCCTTATAGAATACACATGAATTATGGAAAAATCTACATTGATTTAAATTCTGATCACAATCCAAAGGCAGCGTATTCCAAAAGGAAGGTCATAATTTGATGGGAATACAGACAATTGTTTTCAAAATATTTGTAAAATCATGCACAAAACTAATTTGTGTTGGATAATTCACAGTTTCTGTTTCAAAGATAGATTGCATTGTCATACACATTAATAAATAGTAGCTTAGAAGCTCTGCCTGTGCAACAGCCAACTCAGCCTTAACAAAAAGCATTTTTATTATGGCAATTTGAGTCAAATGATAGTTTCATAATCCCTGCTAATTTGATGCAATTCTGATAACGATTTGCACCTTAATGTAAAAAAGTTGGAATGAAACAAACAGCTTTTTCCGAGATTTAGCATAGGCATAATGAGTTGCGTAACCTCTTGCCGTGTGGTAAAATCCTAATTTATATGTCTAATTTATGCCTGACACATGTCCCAGCATTATGAATCAAATCATTATGTTTTGTCATTCTTGTAAAGAATCCACCGATGCACTGCCAGCGTGCCTAATTGTTCTGCATTTTATAGTGCAGCGGCACATCACCTGGCAAGCTGGTATAAAAGACAGCCAATCAGTCCCTGCAAGCCTTACTGACCAATTAACTTGTTGTCTCCCCTAATGGGAGGTGCCCCATACCCGAGCTGGTTCCTGCCCCTTTTTGCGGGGTTAGAGAGGGACTACATGCTGTCTGTCGGCACCCTGGGGGATTTCTGGGACCGCTGGGCACCGCGGGGGGGTGGAATGCATCCTTAATAAGGATGGGGAAATAATTGTTTAATAGTATATTTGATATTGAAGAATATTTGTTTTACTTGTATTATGGTGGTGGGTTTTGTTCTGCACTCTTTTGTATTGTAAATAGTATTGTAAATACTTGAATAAATAAATCTATTTTTGTTTTTTTTTTAAAAGGGGGGAGCCTACGACTTTCCAATTAGCTGCAAACAGGACAAACTTATTTCAACAATACCAATTATGCTTTGATTGACACCGAGACTTACCTGGTTAGCCAACGACTTTGCAGGAAGTATTGAGGAAGCAGCCTTAAAGAGTAGTCTGGGCTCACTTTTACAACTCCAATTACAGGACTGCTCAGATTCCAGGTGCAACAGGAAACAGTAATAATGATGACTCCTGCTGACCCAAACTATATCACAGATCATGAATCAAATTGTCTCACTCCAGAGGCATGTACCATTGCTTCTGAACATATTTCATTCTTTTCACCTCAATGGCTTTTCACTGGAAATGTATTCTACATATTTATTATCTATGTAAAATTGGAAAGGGAATGAGTCACAGTAACCAGAGGTGGTGTTCTTTAACTGGTCCTCAGAGTAGAGGATGACTTTCATCCATACCAGTTCTGAGGAAGGATCCAATGAAATATCAGTCATGGATGGAGCAGGGAGTGTTGGGTGACACAGGATGGCAGGGACTCCCTAGGAACAAGAACAAGGAATGATAGGTGCTGGAATCTTGCATGAAAGACCAAGTGTATCAAGTAGGTTATGGAGTTGCAGTTTTCAAGGTGGCTTCCAGAACCTCCTTGATGAGTCTCCATTGTCCATGTAAGTACATGCAGTGATGGAACTGTGGGTATTGTGTCCATTTCATGGTCAAACTTATGAACAATATTTCCTACTCATTGGAACTGGTTGAACATAACCAGAGCTGCAATGTTGCAGCTGATTTCATTGTTGATTCACTTCTCCTGGCAGAAGAATTGAAGAATTTTGTTGAGACAGCTTTGGTGGGAGACATAGTACCAGCCTCTGGCTGTATCAGGTGGACTGCCTCAACCCTCACAATGCTTTCAAAAATATTTGCAGCAGGTTGTCCATGTCTCAGAAATTCACAGGGGGGCAATGATCTTGTCTGATTGACAGGCAATAAGTTCAGCATAGTTTGACCGCTTAACCTTCAAACTTCCTTTCCTTCAGCTGGCCAAAGATACCGTTGACACACTGAAGGCAATACCAAATTTCACTTTTGATTTCTGTCTTTGCTGAAGATACCTTCTTAGTTGTGGAAAGTTATCCATATTTTTAGGGTCTCGTTGTGAACTTTTGTGGTCATGGTGTGCTGTTATCAGGAGAGGTCAAGTTGGTGGAGAATGTTTGATTTGCAATTGTTTAACGTAAGGGCCATTTTCTTTTAAACTTCAGTGGACAATTTGACTGGAAGCTTGTCATCCAAACTTGCACAGAAGTAAGCATCATCTATATAGTCCAAGCCCATGAATGAGGTTGGATCAACATTAGTTTCTGTGCAGAGTGATGTAGGTTAGACAGTTTCCCATTCATACCATTCATCCTGTAGATTATTTCCCCTCTGATAGACAGCTTGCTGTATGCAAGGTAACATTTTAAGGATAACTTAGGATACACAGCCTTTCTTGACCCCAGTCAACATTGGGAATGGGTCTCAGGAGGAATCATGGTTAAAATTACTGCTGTCATATCATCATGTGGCAGATGTAGAAGAGCTACACATGTTTGAGGGCAATGATTCTTCGCTTTCCTTGTTGGATGATGTAGTCAAATAGTTTTATTCCATGTTATTGGGACAATTAATTACCAATAGAACAAATCAATTCATCTTGGCTTCAGAGCCATCTTTTGTAACATGGTACCTGTTGTAGTTTTGGATCCAAAAGTACATTTAAAATATGTAATTGCATCCAATTATTGTGAAGATGCTGAATTTCTCTCCCAGAGCTGGACAAATGCATACACTTTGATCTATTCTCAATAACAAACCCTCAATGTATTTGTTGGTTGTGCACTGCCAACATTAGTTAGCATTGGATATGTGAATGTAAATCTTCCAAACTTACCAAAAAGCATGGAATGGTCCTTGCCCGACCATTCAAAGAAAGACCTCAGTCAAAGTGGCCACAAGAGGCGATAGTCTTTTCTATATTAAAGAAATATGCCTGTAACTAAACAATATGCATGGATGCAAATGGGATTGGGCTCCAATGTTCCCACAAACACAATTAATTGTTAGCATTCATCTCTTCTTACATAAGAGGAATGGTAGGTTTGCAAGTTACTATGATCTATTTGAATCCTGAGAGGCTCCACATCTCCTTCAGAGAAAAAGTAGAGAAAAACATGGAGGAGAAAAAAAGAGAGTAATGAAATAAAGTTTTTTAAACAATAAACATGAAGCCTGTTGACATCAGACGAACACCACTGTAGGTACGTGATAGAGCAGTGGAAGCCTCACTGCAGTGATTGTACATCAGTTAAATGGTTGACTTAAAGAACATTGTGACACTAATGTGCATTAAAAAGGATGTTGCACAGAGCTGATTCAATTGGATCCATAAAGTTCCCTGAGCTGCAATGTTCTTCAGCTGTTCGTATGTTCCAATTATATGAACTGTGCAAAATATATTCACATCTATTGTCAAAATTAAAAATATGAATGAGTCAGTAGATATATTTCATATTTTAAAATGCACTTTACGTAAGATGTAAAGATTGTTTCTTTGCTTGTTACTGCAACAATCCATATATGAAGTTCCTTATGTCTGCCATTAAATATCCATCATACGTTGGACAAATGATTCACATCATATTGAATTATATTCCTGTTCTCCAGCAATGGCTTTCCATATTTCCTTGACACCTCAATTCATTAAGGGAGCTGAGACGAAACATGTAACTGAAATCTTTTGTTCAATAATACGTAAGCTCATATCCTCTGCAACCTATTAATTTGCCGCCCTTAACAGGTTGTTCCACTTGAGCTCCTACCCTAATCACTGCTGACTCCCTTGTGGCAGAATCCCAGTGCAAACGGCACATGCAAATTTGATTAAAGGTCACGAAGCCTCCCCATTCACTCTCCAATAAGAACAACCAAAACTAAAAGCAGTGAAAGGGAGATTAAGATAGCATTAGCCGATTAATGTTTGAAGCCCATGAGCAGGAGCAAGTACTGGAGCCTATTATTCAGGGATAGGAACATTGTTTAAGAAGGAACTGCAGATGCTGGAAAATTGAAGGTAGACAAAAATGCTAGAGAAACTCAACGGATGAGGCAGCATCTATGGAGCGAAGGAAATAGGCAACGTTTCAGGTCGAAACCAAGAAGGGTTTCACCTGATAGGAGCATTGTGTCTTTTTTTTTAAATCAAAACGAACTTTATTCAATTATTTACAATAAGAATATTTACAAAACAAACAATAACAATGCACCCACCACCATAATACAAAAATCTCCAAATATTCTTATTACTACATATCATATTACTATGTTACAATCCTCACCCAAGATACAGTTAACCCTCCACGGTGCACAGCAGTCTTGGAAATTCCCCTTTGTGCCAGTGGATATTGCGTGTTCTTTCTCAAGGGACCCCCGGGCAGGGACGTAACCCTGGAAAAGGGGCAGGCAATCAGTATAGGCGGAGCCCTCTTCACTCTGACACCGTGTCCCACGAATGGCCAGCTTAGCCAGGAACAATGTGTTAATTTTACAGCCTATTTTTGGTGGACAGAATCAGCAAGATATGGTTCAATTAAAAGAAGGAATGGAGCAGAACCAAAACATAAGAAGGGGTATCATTTTGAAAGGGGTTATAAGCTTACACTGAATCTTTCTTTTCCTGATTGATCTGCAGTCCGTTTCACTGAGACTTTGGTGACATGAATAGCACAAAAGGAGGATATAAAACGAGGGGCTGCAGAATGATGATGCAAGATTTGTGGAGTTGCCAGTGAGCTGTCAGGTATCAGTAGCTGGATATGGCTCAAATCCCCAGTTCCCCAATGCACATTTATGATGCCCTGCCATATTTTACAGATTTGCCAATAACTTTCCAACAAATAATTTTCTCACAAAATTTATCTAAGCAACCATAAGGTATTAAATATTTCTGGATGTTACGAGCCAGAATTAACCCTGAAACTACACCTGCGGGTTCAAGAAAGCTCCCCCTCCTCTTTCAGAATTAACTCTTGTAGATCAAGGTGAAGTCTGGCCCCCTAAGGTAATAGTTCTCCTTTATGTTTGGCTCATGCATAGCGATGCTGAAATATAACTTTGATATTACATTAACAAAATATCCAGACATAAGCCAGATACATTTTAAGAATTTAATACATTTCAAATACATTTCAAGCCACTAAAATTCAATAGCTAAAAAAACACCATGTATTCGATGTCATCTCATTCCAATATTGGATTTTCTATATCTTCCAACCTACATTGCTTACTTTTAACTATTAGAAGGTTTAAGTTTTTCTTTTATGACTGAAATACTAGATCAGATACCAACCACAATGAACAGTGTGCTTTATTCAGCGAGTGGTGCCAGCAATGGCTGCCTCGCCAATAGTCTGTCTGTCCCTTCCTTCTTTTGTTGTTTGTTCGTATGTGCTAAATGTATGTCTTAGAGTTCTTTAGCTTGTTTTATGTGGGTGGCGTGTGGGGGGTTGGGGGAAACATTTTCTAATCTCTTACCTCGACGGAGATGCAATTTTTTCCATATCATCCGCACTATGGCCTAACATCGAGGAGTTGGCGGCCTATGCTGGAGACCAATGCTGGGAGCTCTATCTTGGGAGCCTGCAGGACTTAACATTGTGGAGTCCACAATCCATTTGCCAGGGAACGACCTTTGGGCTCCAACTGCGGGGCCTGCGGACTTTAACATCGCGGAGCTTGTGGTCTCTGGTCAGAGACCGACTTTCTAGAACTTCAAGCCGCAGGAGCTTTGACCGCCCTGACGTGGGAACTTCGATCACCCCGACGTGGGAGCTTTGATCGCCTCGACGAGGGAGCTTCAACCACCGGCTGCGGAGGCTTCATACACCAGACTGCAGATGGTTCGACTGCCCTGACCGCGGGAGAATAAAAGAGCAAGAAGATTGGACTTTATTGCCTTCCATCACAGTGAGGAACATGGGGAATCTGCTGTGGTGGATGTTTATGTTAACTTTTATGTAGTTGTATGTCTTGTTGCTTTTTTCTTTAATATGGCTGTATGGTAATTCGAATTTCACTGTACCTTAATTGGTACATGTGACAAAAAAAAGGGCCTTGAAACCTTGAATGGATAGAAGTTGCAGTCATGGAGGAGAAACAGAGAAAATGATAAACAACTAATGATTTTCACCCACAGCTATCTATGCTGTGTTTATTTTTGGAACAGATTTTGAAATGCATAAGACATTTGGTTCAGCATGTGAATTTGGATTTTCTGTCAAGAAGTAATGTTATACAATTATTGTAATTCAAGAATTACATTGAATTTGATTTCAAAGCTTCCTTTCTCACTGATCTGTAATTACAGTTATGGTGAATAATTATCCTGATATTGGCAGAGGGAAATGTTGATTTGATTGTAATACTTTAGGCTATTCCAGTAGTCTACCGCAAACCAGGACTTAAGGGTTACAAGATTACAATAATGATGCCACAGAGGAGAACAGTACAATTTTAATGAATCTCAGCTCCAAAGAACCAAGGGACTCCACAACATAGTAGGGGAATATTTTATAACATCCAACACATCATATAAGGTTTGGTGTGACATAATGGTCGGAAGGTAGACACAAAATGCTGGAGTAACTCAGCGGGACAGGCAGCATCTCTGGAGGTAAGGAATGGGTTACGTTTCAGTCTGAAGAAGGGTCTCGACATGAAACCGCACCCATTCCTTCTCTCCAGAGATGCTGTCTGTCCTGCTGAGTTACTCCAGCATTTTTTGTCTACCTTTGATTTAAACCAGCATCGACCTTCGATTTAAACCAGAATCTGCAGTTCTTTCCTAAACATAATGATCAGAAGCTCATTTGGCCTTTGCTTCGGTGCCTAATGATCTTGAACGCTAAATTATTAAGTTAAAGTGCAGCTAACCATTATAACGTTATGACCATTATGACTACAGCTAAACTTGAACACAATGTTAAATGAAGTCCAATATAATCACAATGAATGAAAGCTTGGACGGGAAGGTTTATTATTCTTCTTCCAACATTACCATTGCTAGAACTTCCGTCTTTCACATTCAGGCATAGCAACTGGCCATAGCTTCCACTGAAATTACCCTGTAAATATTATAATACAATGAGAATCAAACACTGGAAGCTTTTTCAAGGCATGAAAAGACACATGAGTTACAAGACATCAATGCGCAATGGAAGAGGCCTTTAGGTTAGTTTAGTTTAGTTTAGTAATACAGCACAGAAACAGACCCTTCAGCCCAATGAGTCTGCACAAATCACAGATCACTCATTCACACTGGTTCTACGATATCCCACTTTCATGTCCACTCCCTACTCACTAAGTGCGATTTGCAGAGGCCAATTAACCTACAAACCCCCAAGTTGTTGGTATCTGGCAGGAACCAGAGCATGCAGAGGAAACCCATATGGTCACAGGGAGAATGTGCAAACTCCACACACACACAGCACCCAAGGTCAGGATCAAACCCTGTGGCCCACGGAGTGTGCACTGACCATCAACTACCCATTTAGCCATGCATTAGTCCCATTTTTATTTATTCCACATCCTTGTCGACTCTCTCCAGATTCTATGACTCATCTGCAAGCAAGCAGCAACTTACACTGACCAGTTAGCCTGCCAACCAGATTGTTGTGAAAGATTGCAGCAGGATCTGGATCGATTGGCCAGGTGGGCGGAGGAATGGTTGATGGAATTTATTACAGAAAAGTGTGAGGTGTTGTATTTTGGGACGTCGAACAAGGGCAGGACCTTCACAATAAATGGTAGGCCTCTGGGTAGTGTTGTAGAGCAGAGGGATCTAGGAGTACAGGTGCATGGTTCCCTGAAGGTTGAGTCGCAGGTAGATAAGGTAGTCATAAAAGCTTTTGGCACTTTGGCCATCATCAGTCAGAGTATTGAATATAGAAGTTTGGAGGTCATGTTGCAGTTGTATAAGATGTTGGTGAGACTGCATTTAGAATATTATGTTCAGTTCTGGGCACTATGTTATAGGAAAGACATTATCATCGGGTTCAGAAAAGATTTACAAGGATGTTGTCAGGAGTAGAGGGTGTGAGCTATAGGGAGAGGTTGAGTTGGCTGGGTCTCTATTCCATGGAGCGCAGGAGGATGAGGGGAGATCTTATAGATGTATTGTATATGAAATCATGAGAGGAATAGATCGGGTAGATGCACAGAGTCTTTTGCCCAGAGTAGGGGAATCGAGGACCAGAGGTCATAGGTTCAAGGTGAAGGAGAAAAGATTTAATAGGAATCTGAGAGGTAACTTTTTCACACAAAGGGCTGGTGGGTGTATGGAATAAGCTGCCAGAGGAGGTAGTTGAGGCTGGGACAAACCCATCGTTTATGAAACAGTTAGACAGGTACATGGATAGGACAGGTTTGGAGGGATAAGGACCAAGTGCAAGCAAGTGGGACTAGTGTAGCTGGGACATTGTTGGCGGTGTGGGCAAGGGCCTATTTCCACACTGTATCACTATGACTCTATGACTGTGGCATGTGGGCAGAAATTGTAGCCCTGGGAAGAAACCAATGCATTCACAGGGAACGATGCTAACTCCACACGGATAACACCTACAGTCAGGATGGTGTCCGGGTATCTGCGATAGCAGCTCTATTAAATGTGGCACTAGGTCCGTTTGTTGAGACTGGAAGATGAATGGATAGTAGATTGTCACCAAGGAATTGATGAAGGAAACACAAGTAATGACTGGGTAGAAGCTAGGATGTTCTTGGACTGCTTGTGTTAACACCTGCTGTGTTCTGGATGTCATTATCAAGATGTAGCTCCCTGACCTCTTGAGTGATTCCAGCATTTTTTCTCCCTTCATTTTAGATTTCTGGTATCTGCAAGTACAACAAAAAGCAGATGTCATTGTGCTGGACAATGGAGAGATAGTACGGCAGGTAAGCAACATTGAAGGGAACTGGTTAGAAACTAATGGAATCAGGTGAGTGCCACAGTGGTAAGATTTTGGAAGTGTATCATGTAGCCCAGGATTAGTGTTGAGAAGGGAGAGGAAGAATACGTTGGGCTTGTCACATAATTTGTCACTTTGACAAGATCATAAGATAATAAGATTATGTGATACGAGCAGAATTAGGTCATTCAGCCCATCAAGTCTACTCCATCATTCAATCATGGCTGATCTATCTCTCTCTCCTAACACAATTCTCTCCATAACCCCTGACACTTTACTAATCATGAATCTATCTATCTCTGCCTTAAATATACTGTATGCACTGTATGCACTGACTTGGCCTCCACAGCCTTCTGTGACAAAGAATTCCACCGCCCTCTGACTAAAGAAATTCTTCCTCATCTCCTTCCTAAAAGACCAACCTTTAATTCTGAGGCTATGTCCTAGACTCTCCCACTAGTGGAAACATCCTCTCCACATCCACTCTATCCAAGCCTTTCACTGTTCTGTATGTTTCAATGAGGTCCCCCCTCATTCTTCAAAACTCCAGCGAGTACAGGCCTAGTGCTGTCAAATGCTCTTCATATGTTAACCTACTCATTCCTGGGATCATTCTTGTAAACCTCCTCTGGACCCTCTCCAGAGCCAGCACATCCTTCTTCAGATATAATGCCCAAAATTTCTCACAATATTCCAAATGCGTCCTGACCAGCGCCTTATAGAGCCTCAGTATTACATCCCTGTTTTTTGTATATAAGCCTTCTTGAAATAAATGCTAGCATTATGTTTGCTTTCTTCACTACCGATTCGACTTGCAAATTAACTTTTTGGGAATCCTGCACCAGCATTCCCAAGTCCCTTTGCACCTCCAATCTCTGGATTCTCTCCCCATTTAGAAAATAATCTCGCCTTTATTCTTACTACCGAAATGCTTGACTCCACACTTTGCTACACTATATTCCATTTGCCACTTTTCAGCCCACTCTCTCAGCCTATCCTAGTTCTTCTGCAGAATCCCTGCTTTCTCTACACTACCTGCCCCTCCACCTATTTTCGTATCATTCGCAAACTTGGTAACAAAGCCTTCAATCCTTTCATCCAAATCTTTAATATACAATGTGAAGAGCAGTGGCCCCAGCACTGAGCCCTGCAGAACTCCACTAGTCACTGGCAGCCAAACAGAAAAAACTCCCTTTATTGCCACTCTGCTTTCTGCCATCCAGCCAACCTGATATTCATACTAGTATCTGCCCTTTGATATCATGGGCTCTCATCTTCCTAAGCAGCCCCATGTGTGGTGGAGACAAGGGTCATGTCAGTGAATGAATGAATGAATGAATATTTATTGGCCAAGTATGTACACATACAAGGAATTTGCCTTAGGGGTGCTCTGCTCGCAAGTAACAACATGACATACAATATATCCTTATTCCCAAGATCTTTATTTCCAAAAGAAAATTAAAATAAGCAAATTCTCTGTTTCTTTTGGCTGCTCTATCTCTCCTCTATCCGGTCAGTTCACTTTGATCACTTTAAAAAAAAGATTTTTGCTCTTTTGGAAATGTTCTCACCTCTGAGTCAAAAGTTCCACATAGGTTGTTGTCCCGTTCAACATTCAACTGAGATGCCACCTGCTTGGAAGTAGGATTACCTGGAGCCTTGTTTTTGACTGGTACCCGATTCAATGTCAATGACAATGCACAGTGAAATACAATGGCAAATTGCAATGAGTTTTTCACTGTGGTAAAACTAAAATATAAAAGCGGAGTATTTTGTAAATGGTAATTAAATTAAGATTTTTGGCCATCTTAATCAGAGTCCCCCTCCGCTGCACAGGACAAGATAGATTTTTCCCATCAATGAAAAATAAAAGTTATTAATGTTTAAAAGATGTTGAGATTCTCTCTGCTGCCCCTGCTGGTAGGAGGGGAGATGGACTATAAAACCCGGAAGTGTTGTACCTCAGTCAGTCTCTGCAAGATGGAAGAAGCGAGAGAGTCACGTCTCTCTGAGCTGTGAATAACACTGAACAAATGTCTACTCAACTGCGAGTGCCCTTAATGTGGTTTGAAAATGAAAATGTGGTTGCTTTGAAATGCTGCACTGCAAATGGTTGTTGTTGGTGGTTGCTTTGAAATGCTGCACAGCAAATGGTTGTTGGTGGTGGTTGCTTTGAAATGCTGCACTGCAAATGTATGTTGGTGGTGGTTGCTTCAAAATGGTGCACTGCAAATAGTTGTTGGTGCTGTTTGCTTCGAAATGCTGCACTGCAAATGGTTGTTAGTGGTGGTTGCTTCGAAATGCTGCACTGCAAATGATTGTTGGTGGTGGTTGTTTGAAATGCTGCACTGCAAATGGTTGGTGGTGGTGGATGCTTTGAAATGCTGCACTGCAAATGGTTGGTGGTGGTGGTTGCTTTGAAATGCTGCACTGCAAATGGTTGTTGGTGGTGTTGGGTGCTTTGAAATGCTGTACTGCGGACTTCCGGTGGCGGTATGCAGGGCTAGAGACCAGCACCAGCTAGCTCCAAGCAAAATCCGTGAAAAAACTGGGAGAAAAACGGACCTACCTGCTGTTACTGCACCGGCTGCCTGCAACGCGTGAGTTACGTCATCAGGCGCGCGACTCCAGTATGTCACATACCCACCCAAGCTAACGAAACGGTCAGCCAAGCCAAAACAGGCACCGGAAGATGTAGGCCCGACTGAAGCCTCGCTTTCAAGTACAACGTCCAGGAAGATGTTTCGAAGAGACCAAAGCCTAAAAAATCTGAGATAGAAGATCTTCGGAATTTTCTACCTCAGGAAATGAAAAAATATAAAGGAGCAACTGAGGAATATCAATGAAAGAATTTTAAAGAAGAACAACAAACTTTTAAGGAAGAGTGTAAGGCGGAAATGAAGGAAGAGATTATCTCCACCGTCCTTGAACTATAGGAAACATGGAAGAAGGAAACAGACAAAAAGCTGGAATAACAGATCATGGAGATGGATGTCAAAATCAACTCGATGGAGTCCAGCTTTAATGACAGGTTGGATCCCATTGAGAAAGCACTGAACCAACAGAATATAGCAATAACCCATTTAGAGGAGATTGCTTCAACAACTGCCGATACGACAAAACAGCTTATCAGAGAAAACCAAAGCCTAACAGAATTACTGTAAAATAACTGAAAAATACACTGAATTGGAAGGACGTCAGAGGCGTCAGAATTTAAGAATCATCGGCATTAAAGAAGGAAGAGAGGGGAAACGAGACCCCCGCGAATTTGCTGCAGACTTATTGCAAAAAGTCTTAAATTTGGATCAAAAGCGTCTGCTAGGTCGAGCACATAGAGTGATAAGACGCCACTCACGGGCAGATGCCCCACAAAGACAAATGATAGTAAAGGTGCAATACGACCATGTACTGGAGGAGATGATGAAAAAAATTGTTCGTACCAAGAATCTCATATACGATGGAGATAAGATCAGTATCTACCGAGATTATCCTGTGGAGGTCTCCAGGAAGAGAGTGCTGTTTAAAGAGACAAGAAGAATACTTAAGGATGTGAAAAATCTGAAGTATGGCTTGATGTACCCGGCTACATTAAGAATTACCTACAAGCATAAGGAACACATCTTTACCAACCCTAAGGATGCATTGGAGTTCGCCCATAACATCGAGAGTATGCCTGACGACTGAACATTAATTACAAAGTACCTGACGTCAACGAACAATGTGACTGTAAAAAGTGGATGGAACTTAAGCTGTTATGCTTAAGGACAATTGAAATTGGATAAGGATTGCTGAATAAGGCTTTCCCTATGGACATGTCACACTCATATTTACTATTAACATCAATAACTGATAACTACTAATTATAATTGCTCGGTACTACTAATAATTATTACTAACGGTTACTAATTACTTATAATTGAATTACTTAGAGTTAGTTAAAATGGCAATTATAAGTACGGTTGGATTTAAAGCTTGATTTCACTTTTCTTTTCCTTCTTATGTTCTCTCTTTTTGATATAGATGAGATTTATACTGTATGTTGATAATAGTTACCTTTTTATTTATTTATTTATTTTTTTGTACTTTTTACTAATGAATTATAAATATTTTGGAACTTAAAATGTTTTCCACCTCCCCAGTGAAATATAGTTATGGAAATTTCATCTTAAAGAGAGCATGGAGCTAGTTAAGTTTTTTTTTTCAAAGGCTACGAAGTCTGTAGATAGCTAGCCATGTTAGTATGGCTATCACTAACTGCACTACTTATAGATGTCGTTTTTCTCTCTTTTTTCACTTTACTAACCGCTTAATCTTTCACTTTTTTAATATAATACTGTATTATAATTTTAAGTTTGAATGTAATCATAAGTTTTGTCAAAGGAGATATGAACGCGAGATTTAAAATTCATCTATCTGATGTTCGTGTGTAATGTCGGGCTTGTTGAGCTGAACCATCTGCTCTTTTATAGACCACCCTAAACAAAAGATGCAAGATTTGAATATGAAGATTGGGGTGAAGGAATAACATTTTGTAGTTGGAACGTTAAGGGTAATAATGAACCAATCAAGAGAGGTAAAGTATTAGCACATTTAAAAGCACTTAAAACAAATGTAATATTTCTTCAGGAAACTCACCTTAAAAAGGATGCAGAGCATAGATTGAAAGCTAAATGGATTGATAAAGCGTATCATTCCTCTTTTACGCATAAATCCAGAGGTGTTGCAATACTAATCCGTAAAGGGATACTTTTTAAACACTTATCAACTATAACGGACAGTGATGGTAGATATATTGTATTAATAGGTGAATTATATGCACAAAAAAGTGACTCTTATTCATGTTTATGGACCAAATTTTGATAGTCCCTTGTTTTTTAAGAAAATATTTAATACAATTCCGGAATTAATACAACACAATTTAATAATCGGAGGAGACTTAAATTGTACATTAGAACCCTATTTAGACTGATCATCAAGGAAACGGAAAATAAAATCACAGTCAAGTGACTTATTAAATGCATATATAGATACTAGTAATATTAAGGATGTCTGGAGAATAGAAAACCCAACTGGACGAGAATATTCATTTTATTCATCGGTACATAAAACATATTCAAGAATAGATTATTTTTTGGTGGATTCCAAGCATTTTCAATTTACTTACAACTCGAAATATCACAATATTATAATCTCAGACCATGCTCCCTTAACATTTATGATTAAATTAAATGGAAGGACGGATGGAGACTTAACCCACAAATTTTAAAGGAAAATGTATGTCAGGAATATCTTACTAAACAGATTAATATGTTCTTTGAAACCAATGATAACCCTGAAACTTCCGCTTCCCTACTTTGGGAAACATTTAAAGCATTTACTCAAGGAGCAATGATCTCCTCCAAAGCATTTCACAATAAAGAGAATCGGGTTAAACAACAGGCATTGGAAAGGGAAATAAGACAATTAGACATAGAAAATGCGGCTACGTCAACTATGATAAAACACAATAAAATTGCAGCATTGAAATATAAATTAAATAAAATATATTCAGACCAAGTTATAAAATTTTACCAATACACTAAACAACTACATTTTGAATTTGGCGATAAACCCCAAAAATTATTGGCTCGTCAACTTCGGAAACTGGACGGGGAAAAAACAATTCATAAGATTAGATCAGAAACAGGAGAACCACTAGTACAATCTAAGGATATTAATGAGAGATTTCTGCAATATTATCAAAACCTCTACTCAGCTAAAACGATAGACCACCGGACAGGAATGGAAGCATTCTTACAAAAATGCAACCTTAAAGGGTTAGATTTGAAAGATAGAGAATTACTAGATGCTGAAATAACAGTAAAATAAATTGAAGAGTCTATCAGATCTCTAAAAAATGGTAAGGCCCCGGGACCCGACGTTATAAGCTCTGAATTCTATAAACAAATGTATGAACTTATCGCTCCACATTTAAAGACACTGTATGAACATATCTATACCCAATAGAAACTACCAGTAACGCTAAATGAATCTATAATAACACTTATACCAAAAATAGATAAGGACCTGGAAGATCCAGGTTCATATAGAGCTATAGCTCTCCTAAATACTGATCAAAAAATATTAACTAAAATCCTAACGCAAAGATTAAGCACAGTGATTAATAAATTAATACACACTGACCAAACAGGATTTATATCAAAACACTACTCCTCATATAACCTGAGACGATTATTCAATATTATATACTCAAAGATAAGTACTAACGAAGATCTAGCAATTATTTTGTTCGATGCTGAGAAAGCATTTGACCAGGTGGGATGGCCCTATTTATTTTCGGTCATGAAAAATGTTCAATTGGGTGAGCAGTTTAACACATGTGTAGAACTTTTATATACTAATCCAACAGCTAGAATAATAACAAATCAAATGTTATCAGCTAAATTTAATTTATCTAGAGGCTGTAGATAAGGATGTCCGTTATCTCCGTTATTATTCGCGCTCGCAATAGAGCCACTAGCAGAAAGAGTTAGGTGCCATCCTGATATATATGGGTATAATACTAAAGATACTGAGAATAAAATGTCCTTATATGCAGATGATGTATTAATCTACATTACAAAACCTGAATTTAGTATCCCAAACTTATTAAATTTAATACCTCAATTTGGCTCGTTCTCAGGATACAGAATTAATTGGAATAAAAGTGAAATCATGCCAATAATGGAAAGTAATCCACATATATTACAACAATTTCCCTTCAAAATAGTAAATGAAAAATTTAAATATCTTGGAATTTATGTAACAAAGACATATACTTCTCTATTTAAACTTAACTTCCCGCCTTTATTGAACAAATTACATAAGAATAGTCTATATTGGAAAACACTACATATCTCAATGTTTGGTAGAATTAATGCAATAAAAATGATTTTTCTCCCGCAATTATTGTACCTCTTTCAATCAATCCCAATATATCTCACAAAAACTTTTTTTTAAAAGGTTGACTCTATTGTCACTAACTTTATCTGGGATTATAAGAATCACAGAATAAATAAAAAAAAACACTTATGTAAATCAAAAATAAATGGAGGTTTAGCCCTACTGAATTTTATGTTCTATTTCTGGGCAGTTAACTTTAAAAATATGAAATTTTGGTTGGAAGAACTGAACCAACAACCAGATTGGTTAAAAATGGAAATGGAAGACTGTTTTCCGCTTGAAATTGGATCGATCTTATTTGCTACTACTAAATTAAGCAAAAACATCTATAGTGAAAACCTCATAATATATAGTGCAATATGCATTTGGAAACAATTAAAAAAGACACTAAAATTGGATAATTTATCACTACTTCTTCCCATTGTAAACAACCCTACATTTAAACCCTCAACGATGGATAAAGGTGTTATACAATGGAAAATCATGGAATTATAAAGATGGGTGATCTTTATACGAAAGGTACATTCCTCTCATTGCAGGAGTTACAACAAATTTATGGACTCCACTCAAATGACTAATTCAGATACCTACAACTTAGAGACTATGCTAAATCAAATACACCGGATTATAGAAATAGAAAGACAGAAATTCTTGATGAATTTTTGGACAAACATTTTGAACAAACACCCCAACACAGAAAAATTAATATCTTATATTTACAATATCCTATTAGATAACGATGCACCCACGACGGAAATATATAGGCAATCATGGGAAAATGAACTAGCCCAACCAATAAGGCAAGGTATTTGGGATGAAAGCTTGCAATATATACATTACTGTTCGTTAAATGCTAGACATCCCTTAATACAATTTAAAGTATTACATAGATTGCACTATTCAAAAATAAGAGGCTAACCTAACACACACATTTGTAAGTTGTATAAAAATTAATAATTTTTGAACGGATATTTTTAAGATAATTTGGGAAGTGGTCAACATCCAATTGGACCCCGATTCAAAACTAATAATATTAGGAATATTAGAACAAAATCCAATACTTACAACAAGCCAAAAAAACTTTATCAACTATAGCTTAATAATTGGGAAAAAATTAATATTAAAATTTTGGAAAGGCCCTATAACCCCCACAATTAAAATGTGGATTATGGAAATGTCAGAGACCCTACATATGGAAAGATTAAGATTTGTCTTAATGGACAAACAAGAACTAATTACTAGAATATGGTCTCCTTTCATTGACTATTTGAAGGGGCAAACCGGTTCGGCACGAGAGCCAGACTGAAACCCGAATCAAGGATTAGATGAAGAATTACATTTTATAATTCACGGACATTTATCCAATAATGTATAATCAGCTGATTATTCCATTCTCTTCTATTTTTTTTTGGTTTCTTTTCTCTCCCTCTCTATTATTTTCTATCTATATAAAAATTTCAAAAATATATAGAAGTACAATTATTACACAATTGATCATATAAACAATATTAATAATGTATGACTACTACAAACAAAATGTTTTTTTATTATCTATTCACTTCTAATAAAAAAATAAAATAAATAAATAATAATTAAAAAAATAAATACTGTACTGCAAATGGTTGGTGGTGGTGGTCGTTGCTTTGAAATGCTGCACTGCAAATGGTTGGTGGTGGTGGTGGTTGTTGCTTTGAAATGCTGCACTGCAAATGGTTGGTGGTGGTTGCTTTGAAATGCTGCACAGCAACTGATTGGTGGTGATGGTGGTTGCTTTGAAATGTTGCACTGCAAATAGTTGTTGGTGGTGGTGGTTGCTTTGAAATGCTACACTGCAAATGGTTGTTGGTGGTGGCGATTGCTTTGAAATGCTGCACTGCAAATGGTTGTCAGTCTAAACTTGACAACTTCCTGTTTGCACTATATATTGATTTTAGATAAAACGCTACCACTTAAGGCTGTGATTTTTGGCCATCTTACTCGGTCCCCCTCCACTCATCAGGTGTAGAGGATTCTTCCCATCAATGAAAAATAAAAGTGTTATTAGTGTTTAAAAAAAATGTTGAGAATCTCTCTCCTGTCAATCATGCCATGAAGGCCATGCCCCTTCCGATTATAAAACCCGGAAGTGTGGGTGTGGCTCAGTCTCTGCAAGATGGGGGAGGGAGAGGTCTGATGCACCTATCACAGTACAACTCCTCCCCCTCTGTCTTGGGTCATCCAATTGTCTGTTAGCTAAGGTTATAAAAGGCATATTCACATGCACATTTGTTACTTCTTTGTTTCTTATGTATGCTTCCTGTGGTTTCATTCTTGGCAGTCCTTCTACACTTTCTTGCCTTGATTGATCTCGTGATTGGTCTCTCTTGATTGATCATCTTGCACTCTCTATCTCTCCCTCTCCCTCATTCATTTTTTTTCTTCCTTGCATCCCTTCTCAGTGATGTTTACCTATCTTCATATTGTATTTACTCAGGTTTTGTAATGTATCCATCACTAAATTGGATGTACAAACAAGAAACTGCAGATGCTGGTTCACAAAAGAAGACACAATGTGCTGGAGTAGCTCAGCAAGATGATTTAGTGATTTTATGGTTATGAGTCTCCCTAATGAAGTTCCAATCTTTCACTGTGCTGGCTGTTATTTAACTCTTTTAAAAACATTAAAATTAAAAATTGACAGTAAATATAAATTTGCAGATATTCGAATGTGTTGATGTATTTGAAAGCTTACTTTAACCTCTGCTTAAAAGTGATCACGTGAAGGGATCAGGTAGTCTGTTTGTCTTCTGATTTATCAGTGATAGGCAGCTGAAAATTTAAATTATGCTTCACCATTAAGTGAATTATCTGGAATATCTCCCCATTCATCAAATAAGCTAACTCATTTATTTGAATATGGCCAGTGTTTTTATTAAAAAGGTGAAAAGTATTTTGGTTGGAATTGCCTATTGGAGATGGTGGAGGTTGGGATGTAGTAAAAGTCATGCCTGCTAAACCTTCACAGCCCTTTCTGTTGGGTTCAATTCAGACTCAATTCAAGTCAGACTCGTGATGTGAAAAATGGATAGTTGATCCATTGCCTGCCATTTTCTGGTACAGCTAACTGTTAGCGGTCAGGTAGTTTCATTAGATCTGCATCTCCAGGGTCCGACTTTTTCACCGAGCTGCCATGTTCAGTTTTTGACAAGAGGATATTTGTAGCAAGCAAATGAGTAATAGGCCTGTCCCACTTACGCAACTTTTTTGGCGACTGCCGGCACCCGTCATAGGTCGTTGCAGGTCGCCACTTTCATGGCGAACAGAACAAGGTATGAGTCTTTGGGCGACTACTCACGACCATACATGCTTCATCCCGCGACATGGTCGTGAGTAGTCTCCTCAGTCGCCCAAAGAGTCATAGTGTCTTTCTGGTCGCCGCTAAATTTTCAATATGTTTCAACAAAACCTGCAATGACCTATGACGTGTGCCGGTAGTCACCGCAAAAGTCGCATCAGTGGGACAGGCCCATTAGTGTACCTTTGTGGAGCAAGACTGAGTTGAGTAACTATTCAGAAGACCTACTTCAAGTTCAGGGTGAGAAGGTTTGTTAAGTTTCTGGTAAGGATATTTGGATCCAGTTACCTTTCATAATAATGGACTACTAACATACACCAGAAATCATGGGGTGGACAGGCTTAAGTCATTGAGAGTGAAAGACTTTAATTGTAAAGGTTATTGCCATAGACATGGAGACGGTCCAGAAAACACCCACACTCCTGGTTTCACTGGCGCAGTCCGATCCTGGGTGGTCCAAGCATGGATGGCTCAGCAATCAGACATTTGAAGATGAGGGTTATATAGCAATGTTACAAAATTTTGAGATTTAAAAAATCAAGTGCTATTTATCCCATCAAATAATGCATAAAAAGAAGTTTGATTTGGCACCTAATTCACTTTCATATTTTCAGTAATAAAAAAGTTATGGCCATTTTCATACTCGGAAATTAGCATCTTGTTCCCTATTGCTTTTCCATTGACTTAACACCAAAGCTGTGATCGGGGACAGTCAAAAGCCCATAACTTTCTTAAAAATCAAGAAAACTAATTGGTAAAAAATTAATACTAAGATTTTGGAAAGGTCCTACTTCCCCCACAACTAAAATGTGGATTACAGAAATGTCGGAGACGTTGCACTTGGAACGATTAAGGCTTGCCCTGATGGACAGGCTGGACCAGTTCAGAGGAATATGGTCTCCATTTATTGAATATTTAAAGGGTCAAGATGGTCCGGTTCGAAACCATGACGGAAGCCTGAATGTATGAATGGATGAAGAATTATAGACAATAGTTCATAAATATATCTCCATTGAAGAATATCTTGTTTAATATTCCACTCAACCAGTTTATCTCTCTCTTTTTTTTCTTTTCTTTTTCTCTTTTTTATTTCCTACTGCTATAAAATAAAAAAGAAAATTATAGAAGTACAAATAAGATTGACTGTTAATTTTAAAAATATTAAGAATGTATGTGACGTTAATATTTTCTTTTGCTTTAATTGGATTTTATATTTCTTCTTAATATGTAATTACTTCTAATAAAAATATCTTACAAAAAAAATAAAAATCAAGAAAACTTAATTAATTTTTCAGTTATTATGGATTGAAGCATTCTGAAACAAATATAAAACATCTTTACTTGGATGACCTGAAATTAACGCAAATAATTAGTCAATTACCTAATTGTAGTTAATTACAAAATTGACCTTTGTGACGGAAATAGTAATAAACAACCAGACTGCCTTGACAATTCAAAAATGTGATATTCTCAAGATCAGAACTTTAATCTGATTGTATTATATGCTGTAAGTCTGTAACAGATAGGTAAATGAATTACAATTTCTAGCAATAGACCAAGTCTTTATGGAGAAGATCAGTTGCTAGCTGGTACATTTGCATATCATAATCAGTAGCATCATCATACACCTCAGATTGTAACCAATAAGCAACTCTGTACACCTTGTTTTTCCTCAACTTTTCAATTTTGGCATTGTAAACTACAAGGTTTTGCTCTTCAAACCACACATGACATGCCTTTCTGCCCACTACTTTCCCATTAAGAATGTCCTGTAAATTCCATTTCTTAAGAAAAGGATATTTTAAAAAAATAGCTTAATTATCCAAATAACAAACTAATCCCATTCACACAAGAATTCACAATATAACATGATTTTTAAATCTCACTGTCATGAATTTATATGCCAGATGGAAGGAATTTAATGTTTAATTCCCATAAATTAAGCTATTATTTATTTATTTATTTTTAAACATATCGAGAACGGAAGTCCGGTCGATTTTTCATCAGCAGCTGGCAGCCCGAGGAAATCCACCTATGACAGGCATTTTAATCCCGCCACCCACCCCCCCCCCCCCCCCCCCAAAAGGTGCCAATGTGGCGCACACGGCCACTGGCAAAACTGTAGCACCGCTGAAGTTAAGTTTTGTAACATTGCTAGGTTATAGGGTGCTCCTTGAGTGAATTAGCTGCAGACTACAATGGAACAATCTGTGGAAACAGGGTCTGAGAATTTGCAAAGTTCCAACTCAGTCAATGAAACATGTATGTCAGCAACCAAGACCACATCTTGGCATTAGTGTTTGACAGAAGAAAAGACTGCATGGTCACAAGTTCAAGTAAACCAAATGAAGTCATCAGGCGAAGCTGCAAGGTTCACCAACAGCTAAGCGGTTTTAAGGGTTTCCAACAATGTGGGTGGTAATTCCTGCTTCTTATCAGCATCTCCTTGATCTCCTGCAGACAGCAGATGGTCTGCTTTGCGCTCAACCCTTTCTCCACTTTGCTAGCCATGTTGAACAGCTTAGCTAACGATGTTGATCTTGAAATCAGACTGACGTCTGGGACTCGGCCTCTGAGCCACAGCCATCAGACCCTCAGCTATATAACTTCCAGCTGTAGGCTCACCACTTGTCCTGTCAGCAAATCAGCCGTGTTGAAGTGATGGCTGCTGCACCTTGAAAGGGTGGTGGCCCTTGTAATTATTTGCTCATTTTATATATGCCTTTGATGACATTCTTTTGAGGCAGTGGGCAACAATTGACAAGAAATAACATAAATGGGATAGTTGACACAAAATGCTGGAGTAACTCAGCAGGACAGGCAGCATCACTGGAGCGATGTGTAGGAAGGAACTGCAGATGCTGATTTATACCTAAGATATTGACTTTCCTAAGCAAGGTAGAGTGTATGGCAGGTCAATAGTGATGAGTCAAGAGTATTTAATTGTGATGTATCCCAGAGAGAACAATGAAATTCTTATGTGCAACAGCACAACAGAATATGTAAATATAGTACAGCATATGCAATATAAGAAACAAGAAAAAAATTTAGTGTGTGTACACACATATATACAGATCTCTCACACACACACACACAGATCATATATATATATATATAACTTCAATCAAGCTCTGAACTACATAGTCTATTATTGCACTATTATTGTTTGTTTTTTATGTGTACTTATGTGTATATATATATATATATATATATATATATTATATATATATATATATATATATATACACACACACACAGTATATATACACACAGTCTATGTAGTTCAGAGCTTGTTTGAGGTTATCATATATATAAGCTTGGAGTAACCCACTGCGTCCGTTTATCGGTTTTTATTTCTGTTTATCAGTTTTTGCTTGCTTCAATCATGCAGAAAGCCCGCACAGCTTATCTTTGATTCTGACATCGGGGAAAAATTGAGACTCTTTGAAATTGATTACGAATACTACATCAATGTCATCCACCGAAATGAACCAGACACTGTCAAGGCTTCCCTCCTACCTGGCACGTGCCGTGAGTAATCAGCCAGGGTAGGCAGTGGCTTTTAAAAATCTTGAAAACCGCGCATGCGCAGATTATTATCTCCCCGGTGAGCTGTCAGCCGTTTTTTTAAATCCTGAAACTGCACATGCGCACATTGTTCCCTCCCCGGTAAACTGCCGGTCGACATTTTTTAAATCTTGAAAACCGCGCACGCGCACATTGTTCCCTCCCCGGTGAACTGTCATTCGGCTATTTTTAAATCGTGGAAACCGCGCATGCGCAAATTGTTCTCTCGACTTTTATCATGTAATTTGTTTTCAATAGGTCCTATCTCTTAATAAAGTATTTAAAAACATATAGCTAAAAAAAATTTACTTACCATATTATTTGTGCACAAAATCCATTCTGCAGCAAAAATATCCGTAAGGTTGCTTCGTGAAACTCTTCAGGTAATCACTATCCACCCTTGAAAATCCCGCTAAGAAACTTGCGCATGCGCCTGCGCAGTAGGCTGGTGCACATGCGCAGTGCGGAACGCAGCACATGCACGCAGTTCACAGTGTAAAGGCAGAGTTTCAGCTGCCTTTACGGACCGTTCCCACTGATGGCTTGAAGCAGCGTCGACGGCACGTGAGTAGCACATACTTCCGCGTTTAAAACGTACTGCTGATGAAAGGCACGGGAGAATTATGCCTCCCTAAGAGATTGATCTCTTAGGGAGGCATAATTCTCCCATGCCTTTACTATTTATGACCATTTTATATATGTTTTATATATATTTTATATATATTATATTTATATATAAAATAATTACTATTTTATAATTTTAGTCAGGGTAGCCTACCTTGCCTACCCTGATGGCACGTGCCTGCCTCCTACTAAACCTGGCGGGACCCGAAGCCAAGATGAGAGCTCGGAACTCTGCATACGCACCAGCCGTCCATGACGACAACAATCAGGTAGTTGTGCCTGCCGAGTCTATGCATGACCCTAATGTTTTACTGCGTAAATTCCGTGAAATATGCGACCTATCCTCGAACCGCATTTTAGAAAGAGCCAAATTCTTTGCGAGACACCAGCTTCCTGATGAGCTGGTAGAAAGATTTATTTGTGACTTGAAATGTATGGCTCAAAGATGTTGTTTTCAAATCATGAAGAATGAATTAATACGTGATAAACTTGTCAATGGTGTGGCTGATCAGAAGCTCAGGACTGAGTTACTGCGTAATGCTGATTTAATCCTTGAGCAAGCAATACATGCCTGTCGAATGTCTGAGATTGTTGCTCCATTAAGCGAACAGCTTCACTCTGAGAAGAAGACCATAAACCTGACGGGTTTCAACAGACTACAATCACCGACCGATAACAGAAGATTTATGACTGAGACCTCTCATCCGTATAACCGGGGATTCGCCAATGAACCCCCTCGGAGAGGCCTTAATTGTAACTACTTCCACAACAAGGGGCGAACTACCTGTCCGGCTTACGGAAAGCCTTGCAATTACTGCAAAAAGATGAATAATTTTGCCGTTGTTTGCAGGGCCCGTGGGAAAAGACCCTCCAGCTCAGCGTCTAATCTGCACCTGTTGCAACAAACCAAACAATCCTTGAATCTCAATACCAGCTCGACTCTGCCCACGAGGAAGATCCAATTAACACATATGAGGAGTCGACTGTGCATTCACTCCTTCACACAGCTGGTAAGATTCTGGATCTTTCTGTTCTAATGACAATTAATAACAAGCCAGTGAAGGCTTGTTCACTGGGGCCCACGTGAACATAATGGCTGTGCACATCAACAACAAGATAAGGAATAATGAGGCCTTGACTAGAGACAAGTCCAGCTTACATGCTTATGGAGGGGGAGGTCTTGTATCCTCTGTGAAGAACGACTTTCAAATGCGTGCTGAAAAACACCACTAGAGA
The DNA here is from genome assembly GCA_035221665.1 of Okamejei kenojei. Classification (NCBI taxonomy): domain Eukaryota; kingdom Metazoa; phylum Chordata; class Chondrichthyes; order Rajiformes; family Rajidae; genus Okamejei; species Okamejei kenojei. Next base: position 77,532,514 of record CM069134.1, read on the forward strand.
TCTAACTTTCTATGTTTTGAACTCTGACTGTGACTCTACTGGGCATCCATGCATGCCAAGACTTAGGGCTAGTCTCCTTATACCGGTCCGTTGACAAGCTACTGATATCTGAGGACCGGATAAAAGGATACCCTGATCTATTGATGGCAAAGTGGGCAAGCTGCCTGTGACCTACACGATATCCATTGACCCCCAACGTTGACCCAGTTGTCCGTGCACCCCACCGTGTGCCACACGCTATGAAAGACAGAATTGAATCTGAACTAAAAAACATGGTCTCCATGGGAGTACTAGCCAAAATCAGCGAACCCACTGACTGGGTTTCCACCATGGTTGCCACCCTTAAGAAGGACAAAAATGAGCTCCGTGTATGCATCAATCCAAAAGATTTAAACACTGCCATCAGGCGTCCACATTATCCTATGAGGACTGTCGAGGACGTCGCCGCACAGATCGGGCGAGCAACAGTCTTTTCTGTCCTCGATGCAAAAAGCTCATTTTGGCAGATACCTCTAGATGACGAGTCATCAAACCTGACCACATTTGCCACTCCGTTTGGCAGATTCAAATTTCTCAGAATGCCAGTCAGCATTAACTCGGCCAGCGAAGTCTTCCAGAGAAATATGGAACTGCTGTTCCAGGCACTCCCGTGTGCCATCATCGTAGACGATATCCTGGTATATGGCAAAGACACAGCGGAGCATGACAACAACCTAAAGCTTATCATGGACCGGGCACGTGAAATCAACCTGAAATTCAACCCTAATAAATGCAAGTTCAGTGTTCCAGAGGTCACATATGTTGGACATGTGTTCACGCCTGACGGTCTTAAACCCAATCCGAAGAAAACTGCTGCCATCACAGAGATGCCAGCCCCCACCGACTGTTTAGCCTACAATGATTCCTGGGTATGGTGAACTATCTGGGAAAGTTCATACCGAACCCAAGTGAAATGCGTTCGCCTCTGAGACAACTCACTCAGAAGGATACTGCCTGGTCCTGGTTCCAGCAACATCAACAAGCATTTGACTCTTTAAAGTCGAGTCTGACCAGCGCTCCCACCTTGACGTTCTTTGACCTGAGGCATCCTGTCACGGTAACCTGCGATGTCTCATGATATGGGCTAGGCGCCACCTGCCTACATCAGGAGAGGCCCACAGGAGCCGTTGGAAGAGAAGGAGGGGGAGGAGCGACACCCGACCGGTAAGGTTTAAAATCCAGCGCGGGGCTTGTTTTTTCAGAGGCCCACAGGAGCCGTTGGAAGAGAAGGAGGGGGAGAAGCGACACCCGACCGGTAAGGTTTAAAATCCAGCGCGGGGCTTGTTTGTTCAGAGGCCCACAGGAGCCGTTGGAAGAGAAGGAGTGGGAGGAGCGACACCCGACCGGTAAGGTTTAAAATCCAGCGCGGGGCTTGTTTTTTCAGAGGCCCACAGGAGCCGTTGGAAGAGATGGAGGGGGAGGAGCGACACCAGACCAGTAAGGTTAAAAATCCAGCGCGGGGCTTGTTTTTTCAGAGGCTTTTACCGAAATCCATAACATTCCATTTGGAGAAGTGGGTTTTTTTTTTTGAGGAAACCGCTGATTGGTGGGAAGTGGACTAGGGTAAGCAGCTGATTGGTGGGAAGTGGACTAGAGAAAGCAGCTGATTGGCAGTCAGATTCCAGCAGTTTGTTGTGTACTTTGTATTGTGTTGCTATTGTATCCTGTGTAAGGGGGGCAGTATGAATGCCAGGGCAGTGTACTGTTCTGGATGTCAGATGTGGGAGGTCAGGGAATCTGATAGCCCTCCAGACGTCCACATCTGCGCCAGGTGTGTCGAGATGGGGCTCCTAAAGGACTGTGTTAGGAACCTGGAGCAGCAGCTCGATGACCTCCGTCTCCTCAGGGAGAGTGAGGAGGTAATAGAGAGGAGCTACAGGGAGGTAGTCACTCCAGACCACAGGAGGCAGACAAGTGGGTCACGGTTAAGAAAGGGCAAGGGGCAGAGGCAGGGCTAGAGAGTACCCCTGTGACTGTACACCTGGAAAATAGGTACTTGGGTTTGAGTACGATTGGAGGGGACAGCCTAGCTGGGGGCAGCAACAGCGGCCGGGCCTCCGGCACAGAGACCGGCCCTGATGCTCAGAAGGGTAGCAAAAAGAGGAGGGCAATTGTAATAGGGGACTCTATAGTTAGGGGGTCGGATAGGCGATTCTGTAGACGCAGTCGGGAGACCCGGATGGTAGTTTGCCTCCCTGGTGCCAGGGTCTCGCATGTGTCAGAACGTGTACAAAAGATTCTGATAAGGGAGGGAGAGGAGCCTGATGTTGTGGTACACATAGGTACCAATGACATAGGCAGAAAAAGTGACGAGGTCCTGAAGGGAGAATTTAGGGAGTTGGGGGGAAAGTTAAGGAGAAGGACCAAAAGGGTAACGAATTCAGGATTACTGCCTGTGCCGCGTGACAGTGATAGTAGGAATGAAATGAGGTGGAGGATAAATGCGTGGCTGAGGGACTGGTGCAGTGGGCAGGGATTCAAGTTTCTTGATCACTGTGACCTCTTTTGGGGAAGGCATGATCTGTACACAAAGGACGGGTTGCACTTGAACCCGAGGGGGACCAATATCCTGGCAGGGAGATTTGCAAAGGCTACTGGGGAGACTTTAAACTAGAAAGGCTGGGGGGAGGGACTCGGGTAGAGGGGGCTAGGGGTCAGGGTGTGGGGCAAGAGGCAGAGAAGGGAAGCACTCGGATCCAAAATGTAGGCGAGAAAGATGAAAAAGATAATAGACAGAGAATAAGGGATGGTGGGTTTCTGAAATGTGTATATTTTAATGCTAGGAGCATTGTAAGTAAGGTGGATGAACTTAGAGCCTGGTTTGACACCTGGAAATATGATGTTGTGGCAATCAGTGAAACATGGTTGCAGGAGGGCTGTGATTGGAAACTAAATATTCCAGGATTTCGTTGCTTCAGGTGTGATAGAATTGGAGGGTCCAGAGGGGGAGGGGTTGCATTGCTTGTCAGAGAAGATATTACAGCAGTGCTTTGGCAGGATAGATTAGAGGGCTCGTCTAGGGAGGCTATTTGGGTGGAACTGAGAAGTGGGAACGGTGTAGCAACACTTTTAGGGGTGTACTATAGACCGCTAAATGGGGAGCGAGAATTGGAAGAGCAAATATGTAAGGAGATAGCAGATATTAGTAGTAAGCACAAGGTAGTGATTGTGGGAGATTTCAATTTTCCAAAAATAGACTGGGAAACACATTCTGTAAATGGGCTGGATGGTTTGGAGTTTGTTAAATGTGTGCAGGATATTTTTTTGCAGCAGTACATAGAGGTATCGACCAGCGAAGGGGCAGTGCTGGACCTCCTGTTAGGAAATGAGGCAGGTCAGGTGACGGAGGTATGCGTTGGTGAGCACTTCGGGACCAGTGATCACAATACCATTAGTTTCAATATAATTATGGAGAGAGTCAGAACTGGACCTAGGGTGGAGATTTTTGATTGGAGAAAGGCTAACTTTGAGGGAATGCGTAAGGATTTTAAAGGAGTGAATTGGGACACTTTGTTTCATGGGAAGGATGTAGAAGGGAAATGGAGGACATTTAAAGGGGAAATTATGAGAGTACAGAATCTTTATGTCCCTGTTAGGTTGAAAGGAAATAGTAAAAATTGGAAAGAGCCATGGTTTTCAAGGGAAATTGGACACTTGTTTTGAAAAAAGAGAGATATCTACAATAATTATAGGAGGCATGGAGTAAATGAGGTGCTAGAGGAGTATAAAGAATGTAAAAAGAATCTTAAGAAAGAAATTAGGAAGGCTAAAAGAAGATATGAGGTTGCTTTGGCAAGAAAGGTGAAAGTAAATCCAAAGGGTTTATATATATACAGCTATATTAATAGCAAAAGGATAACGAGGGATAAAATTGGACCATTAGAGAACCAGAATGGACAGCTATCTGCAGAGCCAAAAGAGATGGGGGAGATATTGAACAATTTCTTTTCTTCGGTATTCACCAAGGAGAAGGATATTGAACTCGGTGAGTTAAGGTGAAAAAGTAGAGTAGCTATGGAAACTATGAGATTCAAAGAGGAGGAAGTACTGACACTTTTGAAAAATATAAAAGTGGATAAGTCTCCTGGTCCTGACAGGATATTCCCTAGGACATTGAGGGAAGTTAGTGTAGAAATAAATAGCAGGAGCTATGACAGAAATATTTCAAATGTCATTAGAAACGGGAATAGTGCCGGAGGATTGGCGGACTGTGCATGTTGTTCCATTGTTTAAAAAGGGTTCAAAGAATAAACCTAGCAATTATAGACCTATTAGTTTGACGTCAGTGGTGGGCAAATTAATGGAAAGGATACTTAGAGATAATATATATAAGCATCTGGATAAACAGGGTCTGATCAGGAACAGTCAACATGGATTTGTGCCTGGAAGGTCATGTTTGACAAACCTTCTTGAATTTTTTGAAGCGGTAACTAGGGAAATTGATGAGGGTAAAGCAGTGGATGTTGTCTATATGGATTTCAGTAAGGCTTTTCCCATTGAGGGTAGGGAAGATTCAAACAAGAGGGCATGACATGAGAATTAAGGGACAGAAGTTTTGGGGTAACGTGAGGGGGAACTTCTTTACTCAGAGGGTGGTGGCTGTGTGGAATGAGCTTCCAGCAGAGGTGGAGGAGGCAGGATCGATTTTAACATTTAAAAGTAAAGTGGATAGGTATATGGACGTGAAGGGAATGGAGGGGTATGGTCTGAGTGCAGGTAGATGGGACTAGGGGAAAACAAATGGTCGGCACGGACTGGAAGGGCCGAGAGGGCCTGTCTCCTTGCTGTAATTGTTATATGGTTATATGGTTAAGGCCTTTGACAAGGTTCCCCATGGAAGGTTGGTTAAGAAGGTTCAATCTTTGGGAGTTAATGGCGGAGTAGCAAGATGGATTCAACAGTGGCTGAATGGGAGATGTCAGAGAGTAATGGTGGATGGCTGTTTGTCAGGTTGGAAGCCGGTGACCAGTGGGGTGCCTCAGGGATCTGTGTTGGGTCCACTGTTGTTTGTCATGTACATCAATGATGTGGATGATGGGGTGGAAAATTGGATAAGTAAGTATGCAGATGATACTAAGATAGGTGGTGTTGTGGATAATGAAATAGATTTTCAAAGTCTACAGAGAGATTTGGGCCATTTGGAAAAGTGGGCTGAAAGATGGCAGATGGAGTTTAATGCTGTTAAGTGTGAAGTGCTACATCTTGGCAGGACAAATCAAAATAGGACGTACATGGTAAATGGTAGGGAATTGAGGAATGCTGTGGAACAGAGGGATCTAGGAATAACTGTGCATAGTTCCCTGAAGGTGGAATCGCATGTAGATAGGGTGGTAAAGAAAGCCTTTGGTGTGCTGGCATTTATAAATCAGAGCATTGAATATAGGAGTAGGGAAGTAATGTTAAAATTGTACAAGGCATTGGTAAGACCAATTCTGGAGTATGGTGTACAATTTTGGTCGCCTAGTTATAGGAAGGATGTCAACAAAATAGAGAGAGTACAGAGGAGATTTACTAGAATGTTGCCAGGGTTCCAGCAACTATGTTACAGAGAAAGGTTGAACAAGTTAGGTGTTTATTCTTTGGAGCGCAGAAGGTTAAGGGGGGACTTGATTGAGGTCTTTAAAATGATGAAAGGGATAGACAGAGTTGACGTGGATACGTTTTTTCCCATTGAGGGTAGGGAAGATTCAAACAAGAGGGCATGACATGAGAATTAAGGGACAGAAGTTGCGGGGTAACGTGAGGGGGAACTTCTTTACTCAGAGGGTGGTGGCTGTGTGGAATGAGCTTCCAGCAGAAGTGTTGGAGGCAGGATCGATTTTAACATTTAAGACTAAAGTGGATAGGTATATGGACGTGAAGGGAATGGAGGGGTATGGTCTGAGTGCAGGTAGATGGGACTAGGGGAAAACAAATTGTCGGCATGGACTGGAAGGGCCGAGAGGGCCTGTTTCCGTGCTGTAATTGTTATATGGTTATATGGTTATATGGTTATCTGCCGATGGGACTTTACGACCTGTCTCTGATGCCTCCCGCACCATGACAGACACCGAACAGCACTACGCACAGATCAAGAAGGAGCTGTTCTAAATTCAAGCACTTTATCTTTGGGAATGTTTTCACGGTCGAGAAATGGACCATCCTCAATAAACCTATACACGCAGCACCTGCAAATCTGCAGCGTATGATGATGCAGCTCCAGTGATTCGACTTCAAAATCATTTACAAAAAGGGTAAATACATGCTCGTTGCTGACATATATATATACACAGTATATACACACACATAAAAAACAAACAATAATAGTGCAATAATAACAATAATAGTCTATGTAGTTCAGAGCTTGTTTGAGGTTGTAGTGTTTAAAAGCCTAATGGCTGTTGGAAAGAAGCTGTTCCTGAACCTGGACATTACAGTTTTCAGGCTACTGTACCTTCTTCCCGATGACAGGTGTGAAATGAGTGTGTGGCCAGCGTGGTGTGGGTCTCTGATGATGATGATGATGGCTGCCTTTATGAGGCAGCGACTCTGGTAAATCCCTTCGATGGTGGGTAGGTCAGAACCCATGATGGACTGGGCAGTGTTCATAACTTTTTGCAGTCTTCTTCACTACTGGGCATTCAAGCTGCCGAAGCAGGGCATAATGCAACCAGTCAATATGCTCTCTACTGTACATTTGTAGGAGTTCAAGAGGTAGAAGGTAGCGTGGGATAGCATTGAGTCCATAATCCCATAAAGAGTCAAGATAGTTTAGGAAATAGAGGAGTAAATTTTCCAATAATTTCTGCCAAGAGAATTTCCTCTACAAGATCCAGGGTAGGGGGATTGTTCCTTTTCAATTCTTGAAACAAGCAACTGCAAATGCTAGTTTACACTAAAGGACACAAAGTGCGGGAGTAAGCAGCTGGTCAGGCAGGATCTCTGAACAACAACTTCTCCGGAGATTCTGCCTGACCTGTTTAGCATTTGGAGTCCCTTTTAATTATATTGCATAAAATCAATCTTAGTCACCTGCAGCAGTATGTCCTTAAGCTTTATTGGGAGGGAAATCCCTCAATGACTATAATAAACCAGCATAGACTCAAGAGGCAGAATTACCACTTTCCATTCTGTAGCAATTCTATTCATTTTATTAGAACAGAATTAGCAGTCAATTGGACCAGTGTGGGTTTAATTAACTCATCATGAAATTTGCGAAAGGCAAATTGTATCTAAATTGATTGTTTTTTTGAAAAGCTAAGTATCAATTGTGAGGGCAAAGCAATTGTAGTCAGAAAGTACAATGTAGCATGCTCATATTAAATGAGAATCAATCTTCTACTTCTAATGTAACCTGCAGAGTTATCAGTTTTGAAATTAAAAATATAGTTGCATGAATAAACACCATTGTCTGAAGAGAGCTATTACTGACTCACAGCAAGAGCCATTAAAGAGATGTGCTCGTATGCATTGGCCAAGACAATGGAATAAGCATATAAAACAGGAGATCAGGCCTGGACCTAAACAGCCATGATCATGTTGAACGGTGAGGGACTGTCTGTTGTTTTCCTGTCTTTATGGTCAGATGTTCAGTTGTATAGAGACTGTACGGGTGGCACAGTGGTACAGCTGATAGAGTTGTCGACTCACAGTGCCAGAGTCCCAAGTTTGATCCTGATTTCAGGTGCGCTCTGTGTGGAGTTTGCATGTTCTCCCTGTGAGCACAGGGGTCTCCTCCCACATTTCAAAGATGTGTGGGTTTGTAGGTTAATTGCCCATGACATGCAGGGAGTGGATGACAAAGTGGGATAACATAGAACTGGTGTGAACCGGTGATTGATGATTGATGGCTGTGGACTTTGTTCGCTCGTGTGTCAGTTGACGTTCTGCCATCGCTTTGCCACAGTAGTGCCACATCTGTACCTCTGCAGAGATCGTCTGCAGTGCATGCCTCTCCGCTGCAGGTCAGTAGGTGGGCCAGTAGGTTAGTCAGTAGGTGGTACCTCTCCACAGTTGCACTTGTCAGAGTTCGAGAGGCCCCACTTCTTCAAGTTGAGTCCGCAACGTCCCACTCCAGTGCAGAGGCAGTCTAGGTCTTTCCAGGTAGTATAAGGCAGGTGGTGTACTGGTGCCATTTGTTGTTTGGTTTTGGTGCCTGGTACGGTTGGACTGGGCAGTGTTCATAACTTTTTGCAGTCTTCATGAAGATGTTCCGACTCTTTCTTGGCATGTTGGTGATTGTGCAAGGGGTGACGGAAGTCTGTGTGCGCATTGAAGGGTTCTACTGCAGCTGCCCGATCACGTCTTCGAGATGGTTCGTCGATGCCTGCCACCGAAGGGCCTGTGAACATGCTGTACCTCTAAAATCTGAAATATATGACTATAATGCTGGATCATCTGACCAATGGATTAGTAGTTACAAGGATAACCAGCAGTCTTTAAATTATGAGCAAGTATATGAGCAAGTGACTCCTGCTACTCAGCAGTCTAGCTCCACCTAGATCTTATGACACAATGAACTAGATAGTGAGACCCTGCCTATCCTTGACACTGTTTAGGTAGGCAACAAACATTGGGAGAAAAGGGGAAGGGGCCTGTTGATGGAAAATGAAATAGAAAAGACCAGCAAGTTGTGGCTGAAATAAATGTATGTGATGAGTGTTGTCCTTTAGATTTTTTTCTCTCACAATGTCAGTCAATGCCATGCCATGTGAAAAATAAATTAAAGGCATGAAATTGCCCTGATTTTTCTTACCCTGTACAAATATTTTGTGTAGATTTTGCAAGGCCTATTTCCTCTCAGATTATCAAGATGAGGTGAGAGGAGGTAGGTATGAAGTTTCTTCAATCCCACCATAGGAACATTGGGCCAAGTGTTACTTTGACTTAACTTTGAAGCACAAGGAGTGGCACCATCAGTGCACACATGTCTGAGTAACACCAGATGGCATGGAGGAGACTGTGGGGTTCACCTTCCACACACAGCTTGGAGTTCCTCAGGTTCATCATATAGAAACATAGAAACAAACAAAATAGGTGCAGGAGGAGGCCATTCAGCCCTTTGAACCAGCACTGCCATTCATTGTGATCATGGCTGATTGTCCCCAATCAATAACCCATGCCTGCCTTCTCCCCATATCCCTTGATTCCACTAGCCCCTAGAGCTCCATCTAACTCTCTCTTAAATCCAGAAGCACATGTTACAGCTGCAAACCTTTGGACAGTCACAAACAGATATCCAAAGGGACAATCTGGCCTGTAGACTTGTGTCACCAAAGAAGAGATGACCAGTTTAGCACAACTCCAAAATGCTTCACTGGGTTTTTACATTATATTCATAAAGTTCTACACATTGTTGCTTTCTCTGTGGAGAAATGTTTTCTTATTTAATTCTGCCTTGTGTTTTCTTGTTTGTGATGTTGCTTTTTACTTTTTTTTTCAGATAGGTTTTCCTTCAGTTTATTTCCTTTATGCTATTTCTTACTCTGAATCTCATCCCTTCCGAAGTTCTGCTTTGCAGTATTAGCAGACTAATTGTTCATCTATAGTTGAGCAAATTTATGATTTTTACAATTTTACCAGTTAAGGAGGCAACCATATTTTGTTTCTGTGGATGTCTCAGCTGTTGAACATTAATTTCTCCATCATCAATTGTAACATGAGTTAATGTGTTCTACAAACAATGACAACAGGCCTGAACACCCCCATCAATACAAGGAACAGCATTTTCGAGATGGATTAGGGAAATTGGATACCGGGCTAGAAAGCGATCAGACCATTGTCAGAAGTAAGAGAATTAGAAAGATTTGGACTCATGAAGTATTTGCGTTAATTGATTCATTTTAATGCAATAATCTAATGCAGATTATCCTTTGTTCCATGTTGCTTTTAATGGACAAGGTATAATAATGTCCTGTTTCTTAGATTTACTCAAAATGAATTCAGATTCAAATTATCTGCTTTGGGATTATGCTTTCTTGTTAAAGTTTTTTTCTTTCTTTTATTGTCTAACAGGGCCCAGTTGGTGAGACTGTTGCCATCAGGGTATTGTTCTTTGTACAATAAGAAACATGGAAGCCAGAATAGGTGGATCCATAGTTTCACGTGGAGATGCACATGAAAGTAAGACTATAACTTAGAAAGTCAGTGACACAGAGTTTTCATGATATTAAGTGAGCAAAAAAAAGAGACATGTTCAGTGTACAATCAGTTCTATTTAATTTATCTTGCTAAGAGCTGTGAAATATATAATTTTCCTGGAAATGGAGCCATGTTAAAAGTTGCCTGCATGATTTGCACATGAAAGACATAAGTACTCGACCTTGGTAATGGTAATTTTGGGTCAATTAGTGACAATTGATATGTTTGCCCAGGTACTTCTGCAAGAAATCCATGTGCACCAAAGGATATTGTTTAGTAGATATAGTTTATGGGCATCACAGTGGTGCAGCTGATAGAGCCGCTGATTCATGGCGCCACATACATCAGTTCAATCCTGACCTTGGCTGCTGCCTGTGTGGGGTTTACATTTTTCCTGTGACCACTTGGGTTTCCTCTGGGTGCATCCAAAAGAAGTGTGGCTTTGTGGGTTAATTAGCCTTTGTAAAAAAATGCCCCTGGTGTGTAGTGAGTGTATGCAAAAGTGGGATAAAATAGAACTCATGTGAACGGATGATCAGTGGTTAGCATGGACCTCAGTATGCAGAAGGGCCTGTATCAATGTTGTATCTTTCAATCAATAGTGGCCATATTTTGAATTTAGCCACTGAAATTGGTTCTTAAAGGAGCAATCTATGACCTGCGTTTTTCATTAATGATTAAAAAAAATGAGCAAACGAACAACCAGTCAGCAGAAGAGTAAATTAAATGATCACTACCAGGACATCAATGATCTGCCACATCCTCTGCTGAACTCATTTTCTATAATCCAGTTTTGTCCACAGCCATCATTGACAATGATCAGAGCATTTACATTGAACAAGATTCTGCTATACTTGGTGTCACTTTGGCAGGGACATGGATCAGGCCACAATTTCTTGGAGAGATGAGCATGAAAGTAAGATCTTAACTGAAAAATAAACTACTTGTTTATTCGTAAGTTCGCCCTTCGGAGATACTAACTGCATTTCGTTGTCTCTGTATTGTACACTGCACAATGACAATTAAAGATTGAATTGAATTGAATTGAATTTAATTGAATTGAATTGAAAGTCAGAGATAGAGTTTTCATGATGTTGAATGTGCAAAAGAGGTATATTCTGTTTACAATCTGTTATATGTAGGAAGGAACTACAGATGCTGGTTTAAACCAAAGATCGATTGACCAGGTGGGCGGAGGAATGGTTGATGTAATTTAATACAGAGAAGTGTGGGGTGTTGCATTTAGGAACGTCGAACAAGTGTAGGATCTACACAGTAAATGGTAGGCCTCTGGGTAGTGTTGTGGAGCAGAGAGATCTCAGAGTACAGGTGCATGGTTCCTTGAAGGTCAAGTTGCAGGTAGATAAGGTAGTCAAAAATACTTTTGGCACTTTGACCTTCATCAGTCAGAGTATTGAGTATAGAAGTTGGGAGGTCATGTCCCAGTAGTATAAGATGTTGGCGAGACCGCATTTAGAATATTGTGTTCAGTTCTGGGCACCATGTTAGGGTCATAGAGTGATACAGTGTGGAAACAGGCCCTACGGCCCAAATTGCCCACACTGGCCAACAATGTCCCCAGCTACCCTTGTCCCGCTTGCACGCGCTTGGTCCATAACCCTCCAAACCTGCCCTATTCATGTACCTGTCCAACTGTATCTTAAACAATGGGATAGTCCCAGTCTCAACTACCTCCTCTGGCAGCTTGTTCCAAACACCCACCACCCTCCATGTGAAAAAGTTACCCCTCTGATTTCTATTAAATGTTTTCCCCTTCACCTTGAACCTAATTCCTCTGGTCCTCGATTCTCCTACTCTGGGCAAGTGACTCTGTGCATCTACCCGATCTATTCCTCTCATAACCATATAACCATATAACCATATAACAATTACAGCACGGAAACAGGCCCTCTCGGCCCTTCCAGTCCGTGCCGACCATTTGTTTTCCCCTAGTCCCATCTACCTGCACTCAGACCATACCCCTCCATTCCCTTCACGTCCATATACCTATCCACTTTACTCTTAAATGTTAAAATCGATCCTGCCTCCACCACTTCTGCTGGAAGCTGATTCCACACAGCCACCACCCTCTGAGTAAAGAAGTTCCCCCTCACGTTACCCCGAAACCTCTGTCCCTTAATTCTCATGTCATGCCCTCTTGTTTGAATCTTCCCTACCCTCAATGGGAAAAAACGTATCCACGTCAAACTCTGTCTATCATCCACGTTTTTTCATCATTTAAAGACTTCAATCAAGTCCCCCCCATAACCTTCTGCGCTCCCAAGAATAAAGACCTAACTTGTTCAACCTTTCTCTGTAACATAGTTGCTAGAACCCTGGCAAACATTTAGTAAATCTCCTCTGTACTGTCTCTATTTTGTTGACATCCTTCCTATAACTAGGCGACCAAAATTGTACACCATACTCCAGAATTGGTCTTACCAATGCCTTGTACAATTTTAACATTACTTCCCTACTCCTATATTCAATGCTCTGATTTATAAAGGCCAGCACACCAAAGGCTTTCTTTACCACCCTATCTACATGCGATTCCACTTCAGGGAACTATGCACAGTTATTCCTCGATCCCTCTGTTCCACAGCATTCCTCAATTCCCTACCATTTACCATGTACGTCCTATTTTGATTTGTCCTGCCAAGATGTAGCACTTCACACTTATCTGCATTAAACTCCATCTGCCATCTTTCAGCCCACTTTTCCAAATGGCCCAAATCTCTCTGTAGACTTTGAAAATCTACTTCATTATCCACAACACCACCTATCTTAGTATCATCTGCATACTTACTTATCCAATTTTCCACCCCATCATCCAGATTCATTGATGTACATGACAAACAACAGTGGACCCAACACAGATCCCTGAGGCACCCCACTGGTCACCGGCTTCCAACCTGACAAACAGCCATCCACCTCTGACATCTCCCATTCAGCCACTGTTGAATCCATCTTGCTACTCCGCCATTAACACCAAAGATTGAACCTTCTTAACCAACCTTCCATGGGGAACCTTGTCAAAGGCCTTGCTGAAATCCATATAGACAACATCCACTGCTTTACCCTCATCAATTTCCCTAGTTACCGCTTCAAAAAATTCAAGAAGGTTTGTCAAACATCACCTTCCAGGCACAAATCCATGTTGACTGTTCCTGATCAGACCCTGTTTATCCACATGCTTATATATATTTATCTCTAAGTATCCTTTCCATTAATTTGCCCACCACACTGACATCAAACTAATAGGTCTATAATTGCTAGGTTTATTTCTTTGAACCCTTTTAAAACAATGGAACAACATGCGCAGTCCGCCAATCCTCCTCACTATTCCCGTTTCTAATGACATTTGAAATATTTCTGTCATAGCTCCTGCTATTTCTACACTAACTTCCCTCAATGTCCTAGGGAATATCCTGTCAGGACCAGGAGACATCCACTTTTATATTTTTCAAAAGTGTCAGTACTTCCTCCTCTTTGAATCTCATAGTTTCCATAGCTACTCTACTTTTTCCCCTTAACTCACCGAGTTCAATATCCTTCTCCTTGGTGAATACCGAAGAAAATAAATTGTTCAATATCTCCCCCATCTCTTTTGGCTCTGCAGATAGCTGTCCATTCTGGTTCTCTAATGGTCCAAATTTTATCCCTCGTTATCCTTTTGCTATTAATATAGCTGTAGAAACCCTTTGGGTTTACTTTCACACCTTTCTTGCCAAAGCAACCTCATTTCTTCTTTTAGCCTTCCTAATTTCTTTCTTAAGATTCTTTTTACATCTCTTATACTCCTCTAGCACCTCATTTACTCCATGCCTCCTATAATTATTGTAGATATCTCTCTTTTTCGAAACAAGTGTCCAATTTCCCTTGAAAACCATGGCTCTTTCCAATTTTTACTATTTCCTTTCAACCTAACAGGGACATAAAATTCTGTACTCTTACAATTTTCCCCTTTAAATGTCCTCCATTTCTCTTCTACATCCTTCCCATGAAACAAATGTCCCAGTTCACTCCTTTAAAATCCTTACGCATTCCGTCAAAGTTAGCCTTTCTCCAATCAAAAATCTCCACCCTAGGTCCAGTTCTGACTCTCTCCATAATTATATTGAAACTAATGGTATTGTGATCACTGGTCCCTGAAGTGCTCACCAACGCATACCTCCGTCACCTGACCTGCCTCAATTTCCTAACAGGAGGTCCAGCACTAGCCCCTTCTCTGGTCGATGATTTTTGTCCACATCTATTACAAATCACTCCCTCATCCTCCCCTGCACTCCAAAGAATAGAAACCCTGCCTACTTAACCTCTCCCTACAGCTCATACCGTCTAGTCCTGGCAATATCCTCGTAAATCTTTCTCTGAACCCTTTCAAGCGTGACAATATCTTTCCATATTACATGGTGCTCAGAACTGAACACAATATTCAAAAACGATCTCACCAACATCTTATACAACTTCAACATGACCTCCCAACTTCTACACTCAATACTCTGACTGATGAAGGCCAAAGTGCCAAAAGATATTTGGACCACCTTATATACCTGCGACTCGACCTTCATGGAACCATGCACTTGTACTCCTAGATCCTCTGCTCTACAACAATACCCAGAGGCCTACCATTTACTGTTAGGTTCTGCCCTTGTTCAACATCCTCACAATGCAACACCTCACACTGTCCTTATTAAATTCCCATCAACCGTTCCTCTGCCCATCTGGCCAATCGATCCAGATCCTGCATGCATTCGTTTCACAACCATCTTGCCTGTCTGCAAAATCACTAACTTTTTGTAGGAAAGATAATTGTCAAGCATGAAAGTCAGAAAAGATTACGAGGAGGTTGCCAGGACGAGAGGGTGCGAGCTATACAGAGAGGTTGAGTAGGCGGGTCACTATTCCATGGAGTGGCAGCAGGATGGGGGGAGATCGTAGTAGAGTTATACAAAATCACGAGAGGGATAGATCAGGTAGATGCGAGTCCTTTTGCCCATAGTAGGGGAATCGAGCACCAGAGCACAACAGTTCAAGGTGAAGGGGAAAGATTCAATAGGAAAACCGAGGGGTAACTTTTCACACAAAGGTTGGTGGATGTATGGAACAAGCTGCCAGAGGAGGTAGTTGAGGCAGGACTAGCATGTAATTTAAGAAACAGATAGAACAGTTTACAATGGAATAGGCAGGTTTGGGAGGAATGGACCAAGCAACAAATGGAACTAGTGTAGCTAGACATTGTTTGGCCGATGTGAGAAAGTTGGGGCTGAAGGGTTCTTTTACCACACAGCCTAGGCCTGTCCCACTTGGGCGAAATTTGAGTGACTGCGGACGTCAGTGACTGACGCCCATAAAACCGTCAAGTTGCACGACATACACGCTGACGTAGCTGTCATGCGGGTTTGAATGCCCAGTTAGGGCTGAGTCGGTAAATATAATTATTTTCTTCATGCATGGAATGTTTAATCATTATACTATTAAAATTAATACAGTAAAATCAATTGTGCATATGAAAGATGTCTGAGTCATACAGTTTTTTATAAAAAGAAAAGTATTCGGTCCGCTTCCAGATCCGATCACCATCTCTATAACTTTTCACAGGGATGATTCAGTGCAGTGTAGACTGAACTCCCCCTCGCACTATGCCCCCCCCCCTCCACCCCCCATCCCTCCTTCTCCCTCCCTCCCTACCTTTCTCCTACTCCTCTCTCGAGCACATACTCTCTCTCCCGCGCCGAGTCTTCCAGTCCCCCTCCCTCTCTTTCCTCCCTTCTCCCCACTCCTCTCTCCTCTCCCCCCTATCCACTACCCCTCCTCCCTGCTTATCCACACCCCTTCTACCCCTCCTCCCTGCCTTTCTCACCTTCTCACAACCTCCCCCTCCCACACTTTCCCTATATGAACCCCCCCATTTGAATGGACCACAAGCCTAAACCAGTAGTCGATCGTTCCCCGCACAACTATCCCACACACACTAGGGACAATTTATACAAACCTGTGCGCATTTGGAGTGTGGGAGGAATCACAAACCCTAACCCTAGCCCTAGCCCTAGCCCTAACCCTAACCCTACAGCCCTAACCTAGGTTGATAGGCTTGGTATAAGTTATAAAAATGTCCCTAGTTTGTGTGGGTATAGTGTGTGGGGATCACTGTCGGTGCGGACATCGGTGGGCTGAAGGGCACTCTGAACTAAATGTGACACAGGGGTCCCCAGGAGTTTGGACTCGAACCCCCAATGTGTTTGCCTGCTCCTCATGGGAACTAAATTTGTTTTTGTAAAAATTATTTTATAGAAAGTAAATACATAATTAAGAAGGAATAATATAAAATCATAATAAAGAAGAAACATATTATTCGACACATACATTCTAATAAATATTTTTTAAAGTTTTACAGTCGTTCTTAATTTATACTTCTATATTTTTTATTATTTTATAACAGAAAGAAAATAGTAAAGAGAAATAATAAAAAGAAATAGATGCCTTTTAAAATGTAAAAACTTAAAAGAATTAGATTACAAAATAGAGAAACTATTTAAAAAAGAACTAAAAAATAGAAGTAGAAAATCGATAAAATGAGTTGGAGTATTAAGCAAGATATTTTCTTCATTGGAGATATATCCGTGGTCGATTGTATATAGTTTCTTCATCTATTTCCCTCATTCGGGCTTCAGTCAGGCCCTCGAACCGGACCACCTTGATCCTTTAAGTATTCAATAAATGGAGACCATATTCCTCTGAATTGATTCTAGCTTGTCCAAAGGACAAGTCTTAGTCTTTCCAGTTGAATGTCTCTGACATTTCTGTAATCCACATTTAAAAAACTTTATCCATCATTGAAGTTGTAAAAGTAATGTATTTACAAATTGGAAGAGCCATGGTATACTTTCTAATTTAATGTTTTCTTTAATTGTTTCCAAGTATGTATGCCACTTTCTATTATTGGATTTCCTCTATAAATTTTTTAATGTATTTTAGTATTACAAATAAAATCGAGCTAATTTCCAAAGGGAACAATCTTCCTTTTCCATTTTTTAACCATTGGTTGTTATCTACTTCTTCCCACCAAAAGTTTCATATATTTGTGGGGGATATAACTGCCCAGTAATAAAACATAAATTAGGCATGCAAAACTCCATTCATTTTTGATTTACATAGATTTTTTTATTTAATCTAATGGCTCTAAATTCCAAATAAAGTTGGACTATAGAGCCACTGTCTTAAAAAAAATTTTAGGAAGATATATTGGGATCAGTTGAAACAGTATAATAATTGCGGAAGAAAATATTTTTTATCGCATTAATTCTACCTAGCATTGAAATAGGTAATGTTTTCCAATATAGGATATTCTAAAGTAGTTTATTCAATAGGGTGGGGAAATTAGATTTAAATAAAGAATCATATCTTTTTTGTTACATGAAATTCCAAGATATTTCATTTTTTCATTTGCTATCATTAAAAGGATATTGTTGTAATATATGTGAGTTTTATTTCCCATTATTGGCATAAGTTCACTTTTATTCCTATTAATTCTATATCCTGAAATCAATCAAATTGAGTTATTAAATCTAATAAGTTAGGAATCGGTTTATACTCTCTGGAATTTAGGAGATTGAGAGGGATCTTATAGAAACTTACAAAATTCTTAAGGGGGGTTGACAGGCTAGATGCAGGAAGAATTGTTCCCGATGTTGGGAAGTCCAGGGACAAGGGGTCACAGCTTAAGGATAAGGGGGAAATCCTTTAAGACCGAGATGAGAAAGACTTTTTTCACACAGAGAGTGGTGAGTCTCTGAACTCTCTGCCACAGAGGGTAGTGAGGCCAGTTTATTGGCTATATTTAAGAGTGAGTTGGATGTGGCCCTTGTGGCTAAGGGGATCAGAGGGTATGGAGAGAAGGCAGGTACGGGATACTGAGTTGGATAATCAGCCATGATCATATTGAATGGCGGTGCAGACTCGAAGGGCTGAATGGCCTACTCCTGCACCTAATTTCTATGTTTCTATGTTTCTATGAATACTAATTTCCGGCTTTGTAATATTAAAGTAATACATCATCTGTGTATAAAAATATTTTATTTTCAGTTTCTTTGGTTTCATACCCGTATATTTCAGGATGCAATCTGACGCGCTGTGCTAATGTTCAATTGCCAGTGCGAACAGTAGTGGAGATCGAGGACAACCTTGTCTACAGCCACGGAATAAATTAAATTTAGTTGTTAACATTTGACTTATTAATATTCTAGCTGTTGGCTTGGTATATAGTAGCTTAACCCATGTTATAAACTTCTCTCCCAACTGAAAAGTTTCCATAACAAAAAATAAATAAGACCGTTCAATGTGATCAAAAGCTTTCTTCTGCGTCTAATGAAATAATTGATAAATCGTTATTAATGTTTCTTTTCGAGTATATAATATTTGAATAATCTTCTCAGGTTGTTTGAGGAGTATCATTTTGGTATAAATCCTGTTTGATCTGAATGAATTACTTTAGTTAATCACTGCATTTAGTCTTTGTGCTAGTATTTGGTTAATATTTTTGATCAGTATTTAAAAGAGCTATGGCTCTATACGACCGTGGAACATCCAGATTTTTTTTTAATCTGATTTAGGTATAAGCATTATAATAGATTATTTAATGTTTCTGGTAACTTCTGTTGTCCATAAATGTGTTCATAAAGTGTCCCTTCAAACGTGGAGCTATCATATCATAGAATGTTTTTTATAAAACTCTGATCCAAGACCATCCGGTACCTGGAGTTTTACCATTTTTTTAATGGACCTTATAGCTTCTTCGATTTCTTTAGTAGTTATTTCAGCGTTTAGTGATTCTCTATTTTCTGGAATCCTGTCTTTTTAGATTACAATTTTTAAAAATGTTTCTACTCCTATCCGATTTTTTGTCGTTTGTTGGCTCCTGAATATAAATGTTTTATAATATTGCAAAAATCTCTCATTTATATTTTTAGTTTGTACTAATAATTCCCCTTTGTCTGATTTAATCCTATGGATTAATTTTTTCTCCTTCCAATTTTCGTAACTGACGAGCTAATAATTTATCTCCAAATTCAAATTGTATTTGTTTAGTATTATGGTATAGTTTTTTACAACTAGGTCTGACTGTATTTTATTTAATTTATATTTCAATGCAAAGATTTTATTATGTTTTATTATGGTTGGTTTAACAGCGTTTTCTGTATCTAATTGTTTTTGATCTCCTTTTCCTCCATGCCTGTTGTTCCTCCGATTCTCTTTATTATAAAATGCTTGAGAGGATATCATAATTCCCTGAACATACGCTTTAAAAGTTTCCCATAATAGGGACGAAGATATTTCTGGCGTATTATTTATTTCAAAGAAAATCTTGATCTGTTTTGTGATGTATTCTTGAGTTATTTTGTCTTTTAAAATTTGTGGGTTTAAATCTCCATTGTCCTGTTTTTTCCGTTTTTACCAGTTATTTTCATCATAAAAGTTAAAGGTGCGTGATCTGAAATTATAATATTATATGATATTTTGAATTATAAGTGAATGGGATAAGTTTTTAAAATCTACCAAACAATAATCTATTCTTGAATAGTTTATGCACAGGTGAGTAAAATGAGTATTCCCGTCCAGCTGGGTTTTGCATTCTCCAAACATCTTAATATTACTAGGGTACACAAAAAGCTGGAGAAACTCAGCGGATCGCTGCAGCATCTAAGGAGCGAAGGAGTATAGGCGACGTTACGGGTCGAGACCCTTCTTCAGACTGGTCAGGGATCAGGGAAACGAGAGATATATAGACGGTGATGTGGACGAGATAAGGAACAATGAATGAAAGATATGCAAAAAAGTATCGATGATAAAGGGAACAAGGCCATTGTAAGCTGTTTGTGGTTGTGAAAATGAGAAGCTGGTGCGACTGGGGTGGGGGATGAGGGAGATAGAGATAAAGAGGCAATGCCAGGGCCCGAGGGCTGAGGGAGAGGTGGGAAGGGGAGGAGACAGCAAGGGTTAACAGAATTGAGAAAATTCAATTATTCAAGCCCAAAGGATGCAGAATCCCCCAAGCGGAATATGAGGTGCTGTTCCTCCCGCTTGCGGTGTTGCTCAATCTGGCCGTGGAGGGAGGCCAGGACCGAGAGGTCGGATGTGGAAAATGGGAATTGGAGTGAAGTGCTGAGCCACCAACGGGAGGTCGGGTTTGGTTATTGCGGAGCCGAGCGGAGGTGTTCGGCGAAGCGATCGCCAAGCCTCCGCTTGGTCTCCACGATATAGATCATCTGGCATCTGGAGCAGCGGATGCAGTAGATGAGGTTGGAGGAGGTGCAGGTGAACCTCTGTCGGACCTGGAAGGACTGCTTTGGGTCCCTGAAAGGAGTGGAGGGGGGAGGTGAAGGGACAAGTGTTGCATTTCTTGCGGTTGCAAGTGGAAAGTGCCCGGGGAAGGGGTAGAGTGGGAGGGGAGGGAAGAATTGACAAGGGAGTTGCGGAGGAGCGGTCTTTGCGGAAGACATTACTATAGTATCTGTATATGCATGTATTAGATCACTGGGAATGTGATTTAAGTTCCGTTGTTTTGATGATCTGTCAAATAAGGATCTAGTGTACAATTAAATCTCCTCCAATTATTAAGTTATGTTGTGTTAATTTCGGAATAGTATTAATTATTTTTTTTTAAAACAGTGGGCTGTCAAAATTTGGGCCGTATACATTACAAAAAATCATTTTTTGTGTGTATATTCTCCTATTACAATAATATATCTACATCACTCTCAGTTAAATGTTGAAGTGTGTTTAAATGAAGTGCCTTTGCGAAATTAAATATTCCTACACCTCTAGATTTGTGTGTGAAAGAAGAATGATTACACTTTGTCAATCCATTTATCCTTTAATCTATGTTTCGCCTCTTTTTTTTAGATGTGTCACTTGGATGAATACCAATCTGCTTTAAGTGCTTTTAAATGTGCTAATACTTTACCTCTCTTAATTTGTCTCTATTAATTACCTTTAACATTCCAGTTACAAAACGTTATTCCTCCATTCCTCCTCAAATTAATTTGTAAGTCTTGCATTCTTTTATCTAAAGGAATATACAATAGGGGCAAATGGACTTCCCGTAGGCGGCAGAGCATGGTGGCTGATTAGACAGAGAGTTCCCGTACAGTCGGAGAAATAAACCTCCCTAAATTCAAAGTAAGCAAGTATTTAAGTTTTAATGAGTACAGTATGTGTGGGGGAGTCAAAACAAAGAGCAGAAAGTTGCAAGAAAAGATGCTAGAAAAGCAAGAAACAGAAGGTCGACAGAAGGTTGAACAACAGAAGGTTGAACAAGTTAGGTGTTTATTCTTTTGGAGCGCAGAAGGTTAAGGGGGGACTTGATTGAGGCAGTCTTTAAAATGATGAAAGGGTATAGACCAGAGTTGACATGATAAGCTTTTCCCATTGAGGGTAGGGAAGATTCTCAAACAAGAGGACATGAGATGAGAATTAAGGGACAGAAGTTTAGGGGTAACGTGAGGGGGAACTTTTTACTCAGAGGGTGGTGGCTGTGTGGAATGAGCTTCCAGCAGAAGGTGGTGGAGGCAGGATCAATTTTAACATTTAAAAGTAAAGTGGATAGGTATATGGACATGAAAGGAATGGAGGGTATGGTCTGAGTGCAGGTAGATGGGACTAGGGGGAAAACAAATGGTCAGCACGGACTGGAAGGGCCGAGAGGAGGGCCTGTTTCCGTGCTGTAATTGTTATATGGTTATAAGGTCAGGCCCTAAGCGACACAGACGAAGCCAAAAACAAACAGGCTGGTGGATACGATGCAACAGAGGCCCTCCATGAGGGATTAAAAAGCATAAGTATAAAACTCAGCAACTTGAGAAGAGAATTAAAAGCGGACTTCACATCATTCAAAGACGATTTCAAGCGGGATATGAGAGAAGAGCTGGCCGAATTTAAACATGAATTGAATCTTCAGTATGGCAGCGAATGCACAAGCAATACAAGACCCACAAAAAAAAGAAGGAGCCGCCACCCGAATAGAGGAGCTGGAAACATGGAATGTCGCTGCAAACACCATACTCACAAGAAACACTGAAAGACCAGAAGTTACTTGTTCGACAAATTGAATGATCTGCAGTCCAGATCCTGAAGAAATAATCTGCGGATATACGGTGTGCAGAGGGTGCGGAAGTAGCTCAGTACCTCCGTTTGTAGAGAAACTGCTCAGAAGTGAAATGTCAATCCTTGAAATTACAGATTTACAGATTCAACAAGCATACAGATCCCTGGCACAGAAACCAAGCCCCAGTTCCCCTCCAAGATCCATAATTGTCCACTTTCTCCAGTTTAAAGTTAAAGAGATGGTTCTCAAACAGGCATGGCAAAAGAAGATTCAACTTGGAGAACGAATGCTGTCTTTTGACCATGACTATACTACCGCTGTAAGTACAACAACGCAAGGCTTACAAACATATTAAACGCTTCTTAAAAGAGGAAGGAATCCGCTTTCAGACGCCATTTACCAAGATACGTATTCACTAGGGAGCGGACACCAAACCTACAACAACGCAAGGGAAGCCATGCGAGAGATACAACAGGGAGGCTGTAAAGTGGAAGAGCTGCGGGGAGACACGGACATGCGCCACTGCGTGAACAACTCCACCAAACGGGCGCCGGGGTGGCAACTCGTTGAGAGACACGGAGAATCAGAGACAGTCAGAAGGGCATGGGAGCACCTTCAAGTATTCCAACAAAAGACTCATGCTTGAAATGAGATATTGATTATGAAGGTACGCACAGACATGGATAACACAATGGCTTCTTGCCACAATATGTTAGATTACTGAGTTCTTATGGAATCCTAAGTTTATAAAATATGTGTATAGATATGTATATTCATGGACAAATCTGTTGATAAGCCTGGTTCTAAAAATATTACCAAGCATCACAGACCTCATGTGAGTGTAATTAATGTTGATTTAATACAACTTTCTGTATTAGATAAATCCGACTGTTAGGGAGATTAGAGAAAATATTAGAGCTAGAATGAATGGAGGGACCCATAGAGCGTTACCCCCCCTTATCTAGGAGAGGGCCCTTTCTTAGTGTTAGGCTTCCCCCCTCAATTTACAAAGGGATTCTGGATCTATGGAGGAGAGAGAATACCCTTTTTGGAGTTCATATATGTTTTTAATGTTTTGGTTTTGTTTTGCCAGGTAAAACACCTTTGTTTGTTCATATGTTTTTTGGTTTGTTGTTCAGAATGGTTCTGGTGTTGAGTTGAGGGGATTACAGTGAAATCAATCACACTAAGTGTAATGATGCAATGGCCAAGGACTTAAGCTGATGTCTCTAAACGTTAATGGTTTGGGTAATCCATTAAGAGGGCTAAAGTCATGACTAAATTGAAAAAAAGTGAAGATGCATATTATTTTCTTACAAGAAACCCATTTATCCCGACAAGAGCACGAGAAGTGAAAAGATTTGGATATAAAAACACATATTATAGCTCACATACTTGTAGTCATAAAAGAGGAGTGGCAATCTTGATATCAAACTCAGTTAAATTCGAAATGTTTAAAGAAATAAAAGACAAAGAAGGGAGGTATATATCATAGTAAAGGGCAAAGTTGATGATAATATCCTGACATGGTGAATATCTATGTTCCCCCAGATAGTGATAAACATTTTTTCAAATCCCTATTTGGATATTATTGCAATTGAAGCAGAAAGGCATTTGTATATGTGGGGGGATCTGAATGTTGTACTGAATCATAGGCTTGATACGACAAGTAAAAAGAAGAATAAGAAACCAGTTAACAAAACTAAATGCTACCTGTGAAGAATTTGGTTTTTCTTGATGTCTGGCGGAATCTTCACCTCTAGAAAGAGACCATACACATTACTCAATACCACACTCAGTTTACTCCAGAATAGACTATTTCTTAATGGCAGAAAGAAGACTGTTACATGGTAACGGATTGCAGAATTGGTGTGGCAGATGTATCAGACCATAATGCCATATACTTAACAATTCAAATGGACAGTAAAAGGAAAAACACAGTGTGGCGATTAAATGTTGGAATACTGAATGATAAAACAACTGTTAATGATATTAAAATTGGAAATCAAATTTATCTAGAGGAGAATGACAATGGGGAGGTGGACCCATCCATACTATGGGACTCATTGAAGGCTGTAATACGAGGTAGGTTAATAGCGAGGGCATCCACATATTAAAAAGGTCAGAATGAAAACATATAATGTTGATAACAGATCTGAAGGATTTAGAAACAGAAGTACAAAATAATAAGGACCAGAGAACTTATAAGCAAATAGAAGATTTGAGGGGACAAATGGATGGAATATTGGGTCAAGAAGTGGAGAAAAAAAGCAAGATTTTTAAAACAGGCGCATTATGAGCTTGGCCCTAAATCCACTAAAATACTTGCCCGAAGGCTACGCAAACAACAAGCTGACAACACCATACACAACATTAAGGACTCCTGTACACAGAATTTGAAGAGTGACCCAAAAGAAATAGAATATATCTTCCAGGAATATTATAAAGAATTATATACACAAACATCTACAGTAGATGGGGAATCAATGAGGACTTTTTTAAGTACAATAGATCTGCCCTGTATTGAAGAGACACAAAATAAAATAATCACAGCAGAAATATCACTGGAGGAGATAGAGAAGACAATTGGGTAGGATGAAAACAAACAAGCCCCAGGCAGCGACGGTTTCCCTATAGAATGGTATAAAATATTTCGGAATGAGCTGAACCCACTTCTTCTGAGAACCTTTAACTAGATTATCAAAGAAGGCAAGACACCCCCGTCATGGAAAGAGGCAATTATAACATTAATCCCCAAAGAGAATAAAGACAAGGAAAATTGTACCCAACTACAGACCGATATCAATTCTAAATGTGGACTATAAATTATATTCTTCAATTATCTCCAAACGATTTTGAAAAGTTCATGCCAGATTTAATTGATGAAGACCAGACTGGTTTTATAATAGGCAGACAAACACAGGACAGCATTAGAAGAACCCTGCATATAATACACAAGATTCAAAGGAAAGTGCGCATGCTGTCCTGATAAATCTAGTCGCGGAAAAGGCTTTTGATAGGGTTAATTGGGAATTCTTATATCAAACACTAGAAAGATTTGGCTTTACCGAAGAGTCAATTCAATTATTAAAGCAATTACCAGCAACCTACTGCAAGAGTAAAGGTGAATGGGTCCTTTACTGAGAGATTTGTGTTAGGAAGAGGAACGAGACAGGGATGTTGTCTTAGCCTACCCTGTTTGCTATATATATTGAACCATTGGCTCAAGCGATTCGTCAAGATAGGGAACTGAGGGAGTAACTATAAGAGACAGAGAAACATAAAATTGGGCCTTTTCGCAGATGTTGTATAATGATGTATCTCAAGGAAGTAAACACCTCCTTTCCAAGGATGATGGGGATCATAGATAAAATTTAATTTTTATGCAGGATATAAAGTGAATATTTCAAAAGCTCAAATCCTCCTATTTAATTGCCTTCCTCCAGAAGAAATCAAAACAAAATTATAATATTAAATGGGATTCAAAATCAATCAAAATACCTTGGGGGTACATATAACACAAAAAATATATCAATGTTGTATGGGGCCAATTATAATCAAATCAAACCAAAACATAAGAAAGGATATAGAAAGATGGTCCACCTACCCAATGGATTTTAGTAGTAAGATAAAATGTGGTGAAAATGAATATTTTGTCAAGGCTATTGTACTTGTTTCGATCTCTGCCAATAGAGGTACCATTAAAGCAATTCACGGAATGGGATAAATTAATATCTAGATTTAATTTGGGGAGGAAAGAAGGCCAGAATTCGATACACTACACTCCAGTTGCCAAAGGACAAAGGTGGAATGGCACTTCCAAATTTTAGGATATATTTATATGCAGCCCAACTTCGACCACTAATTAATTGGTGTGAGGACAGCTATGGAAAGAGGTTGAGACAGATATCCTCTGACCACCACATCCAAACACTTTTGGGAGAAAAAGCGCCTTCCTGGACATATCAGGAGCATAATCGATCCAATGACGATATTTACTTTAAAAACCTGGTTCACGCTTACCAGACAACTTAAACTGAATAAACGACAAAAGGTTTTAAAGATGGATAGCTTTGGATAATGAATTTAAACCAGGGATGTATGACTCAACATTTAAAGAGTGGATGAAGGAAGGATTACTGCATTTTGTACTGTTATTGAAAATGGAGACCTAAGAGGTTTTCAAGATTTGAAGGATAGATTTGCACTTCGGAACGAAGACTTGTTTAGATACCTCCAACTGAGAGATTATTACAATAAAAAAGGTAAAAAGGGTAGGCACTAGAAGAAAATAATCCAGTGATAGAAGTGATAGTTAGTGCATATCATCAAAAAACATTAAGGATTATTTCTAAACTTTATCATAGTTTTAATGGAATGTCAAGCTAAAACTACATTTTATGTAAAATTTAAGTGGGAAAAGGAATTGAACATTACGATCTCAGAAGAAGAATGGCATCATATGTGTATAACACTACAGACATCCACCAATTCACAACATTGGAGAGAATTTAATTGGAAACATTTGATTTGTTTCTTTATTACGCCTAACATAAAAAGCAAGCACATTCTAAGGCAGCAAACATTGCTGGAGGCAATGTGGGCCAAACAGACGCAAACCATGCACATATCTTCTGGAGTTGCCCAAAAATAGAACCATTTTAGGACAGAGTGAATTCAGAATTAACGGAGGTATTAGGATATATAGTCTGCAAGAAGTGTTCCATTTTATACCTGGGTAATATAAATACAGTGATGCTGAAGGAAGACCATTACTTTGGTTAAAATCCTACTCACAGCTGGCAGAAAGGCCATTACAAGAAACTGGCTCGCAGCGGACACACCGAGACTTAGACATTGGTTAGACATAGTACAGGATAATATTTGTCATGGAGAAAATGACATATTCTCTTAAGAGTGTGAAAGAAGACGAATTTAAAAGAAAATGGGAAAAAATGGATTAGGTATAGAAATAAAGACATCAACACTGTATAATTTTATAGACAATAATGTAAGTTATTGGAAAATGTTTTAATATGCAAAAAGTTCTGTATACTGCATCATTAATTGTAAACCGAACCCCCCGCTACACTGTTGTACGTTTCATTGTAATGTTGTATGTTTCGTTGTTACATTTGTGTTTTATTTGTGTATACATAAAAGCAATAAAAACTAAAGTAAAAAAAAAAAATGGTTCAGCTCGACATACCTGACTTTACACCCGAACTCCGAATAGATGAAATTCAAGACCCTTGAGTATCTCTCACGTATGTACCTCCTTTGCATTAATTTATAACTCCATTCAAAAATAAAATAATAACAACAAGGGATAATATTAAAAAAAGGATCGATTAAGAGATTAATGGGGTGCACAAAGAAAGAAAAAACTACATCTAATATTGGTGTAGTTAGTGTTAGCCATACTGCCATGGCTAGCAATCTATAGACTTCTGTAGTCGATGTTACTAACTTATCCATTTCCATGATTCATTAAAATTGTTATTCCATACAAATATTTAACCAGGAGTATTAAACTCTGATGTGTGCAACATCCATCAGTCAAGTATATGATAATATCTATACTTAATACTTATTAAAAGCTATAATAATAAGATAATATCAAAAATAAAGTAATAATAAAAAATAAGAAAAAGGGAAGAAAAATATAGAAAAAATAAAAAAAATAAGAAAAAGTACCAGGGGGGATAAATAAAGTCAAAGTTTATATTTTGTGTATTTATATTTACTATTTACTTAATTCTAAGTAAATCAGCTATAGTTAATTGTTAATCATTAATTGGTAGTTATTAGCTTTAATTAATAATAATACCACAGTATTAATTTTAGTATGTGTTAGTTATTAATATTAGTAGTGTTACTATTCTAATTATTAGTATCCATAGCATCGTCTCCAATCCGTATCTCCCCGTATCTCCCATCCGCATCCTTCTCCATCTTCTTTAGATGAAACAAGTCCATAGTCCATTCCAATCTTGAAAGTACAATTTAATTGTTGGTATAGTTCATCTTTGAAGCTTTCATTCAGTCTCGCTCCTTAATCCCTTGGGCAAAGCTCATTGCATCCGCTGGGTTTTTGAAGTAATGTTCTTCCTGGTTGTAGGTAATTCTTAGGGTGGCTGGGTACCTCAGACTGTACTTCAGATTCTTCACTTCCCTCAAAATTCTTTTGGTCTCCTTGAACGCATTTCGTTTCTTGGAGACCTCTGCTGGATAGTCTCGGTAAATGCTGATCGAATCTTCTTCATATGTAAGATTTCTACTTTTTACAATTTTGTTCATCATCTCCTCCAGGACATGATCATACTGGACTTTTACTATCATTTGTCCTGGAGGGGTGTCTTGCTTTGTATAACGTCTCATTACTCTGTGTGCTCGGGCTAGTAAAGGCTTTTGTTCCAGAGATAAAACCTTTTGCAATAAGTTTGCAGTAAACTCTCGGGTATCTTGATTCTTTTCTCTCCCTTCTCGAATACCCACGATCCTTAGGTTCTGTCTTCTCTGGCGTCCTTCCAACTCAGTACACTTATCAGTTATTTTGCCCAGTAAGTCAGATAAACGTTGATTTTCTTTGAGGATGTTTTCGTAGTCTGAGTACATGTTTCAGCTAGTTCTTCAAGGTTTCTTTATGGCTGTCGACTATTCTTGATTTCTTCCACCACAGGTTCCATTTCTGTTTCCACCTTATTTTTGATTTTTTTCATTCTCTCTTCCACTATATTTGCAGATTGATCCGTCAATATTTCTGCAATTTCCTTTCGGAGTTTGTCAGATCATTTCATGGCCGAGGTATTAATTTCAGAGATTGAACTCCTTTATCTCCTCCTTGATTTTTTCTATTTCTTCCTTAATATTCATTTTTGCCAATTCAGTCTTTAATTCTAACTTTATTTCTTTAACTCAGCCATTTCTTGTACAAAAAAAACTTTGAGTTCTTCAATTTCCGATTTTTTCTTCGGTTTTTTCGACACATCTTCTAGGGATAGTGTCCTACCTGAGGCCGAGGCTCCAGTCAGGCCATGTTCTTGTTCTGCCGTTTTCCTTGTATACCGGAGTTTTGTTTTATCTGCAAGTGGGCTGCGCTGTGTTGCCTAATGACGTCACTCACGGCAGCCGGTGCAGAAACAGCAGGCAGCAGGTAGGTCTTTTCTCCCCAGTTTTTCCTCGTTTTTTTTTCACGGAGCTGGCTGGCGTTGCTTTCAAGCCCTCCATAGCGCCACCGGAAGTCCGGGAACTAAATTGTTGGCCACGAGATGTCCCAGAGGCAGATCTTCCTCCAGTGGTCTATCCAAACCCCCAGAAGCAGCGGGCTTTTCAACTGGGTACAGGCAATGTTGTCAATGTACCAGTGCCACCCACCTGCTCCAGCCACAGAGTCTAAATACCCACCACCCATTTTGAAGCAAGGCGAGGGGGCGGGGAGGCCCCCCATTTGTGGACCCAGCCTGTGACAGCTAGATCCCACTAACAACTCGTGGCCAACAGTTTAGTTCCCATGAGGAGCAGGCAGAAGCAAGGGTTAGGGCAAGGGCTAGGGTTTCCTCCCGCACTCCAAATGCGTAGGGGTTTGTATAAATTGGCCCTAGCGTGTGTGGGATAGTGTGCAGGGGATCGCTGGTTGCGGGCTGCGTCCACAATCTGCGAATCAGGGAAAATGGGGGCGGGGGGCGGTGGAGAATGGGTGAAGGGAGGGAGAGGGTAGTGGATAAGGGGGAGAAGAATGGAGTGGGGAGAAGGGAGGAAGAGGGTGGAGGGGAAGAAGGGGGGAGAGGGAACAGGAGAAGGGTAGGGGGGAGTGGAGAAGCAGGGACGGGGATTTCAGTCTACATTCTCCGAATCCATCCCTGTGAAAATTTATAGAGACAGTGATCGGACCTGGAAGCGGACCAATACATCTATAAATAAAACCAAACGACTTAGACATCTTTTCATTTGCACAATTCATTTTATTATATTAATTTTAATATATTAATATTTAAAATACATGCATTGAAGGAAGAATATTTTACAGCCCATCTGTGGTCCCCACCCCAACCCTAACCCTAACCGGACATCACCCACAGGACAGCATATGTCAGTGTGTGACAGGACGCACGACATGATGAGACACCCAAATGTCGCCCCAGGATATTGAACATTCCAAAATCTGTGGCGACAGGGAAGCACTGCGCGTTACCATGCATCGCTGCGTGCGTCACCACGCCTCACCATGCGTCACGCCCCGACCATGACGCAACAACCTCTTTTTAGGCTGTCGCCTAAATGTCGCCCAAACTTTGCCTAAGTGGGACAGGCCCTTATCACTCTATGACTCTATAGACATAAAATACTGGAGTAACTCAGCAGGACAGGCAGCATCTCTGGAGAGATTGAATGGGTGAGGTTTCTGGTCGAGACCCTTCTTCAGACTGACCAACAGTCTCTTATATTTATTTTCTCTTTCTGAGAGCTATGAAAAATAAATCATTTGTTGTGGAGGGGATTACAACAGGGTCAGAAACACAGGGCACCATTTTCAATTCTTTCCCAAATCATCCCTTATCTCCATGAAAGACATTATGGTGCTGTACTGTGACTGCAACAGGAAGTCATCTTTAAGGTCCGATTCCCTGTGACAGCTGTGATCTCTGAAAAGGCAGCTGTCAGGATATATCTAGGTAAAGCTTCTGCATATGATCAGGGTCAAAGAACAGTGTAATCATTCTTTAACTAATTTTTCACATCTCCCTGGTTTTTGTGCATCCTCCACAGGCTTGAGAATGACTCACAGTAGCCCCTCAATGCACAAAAATGAGTGAAGCTCAATTTTGCATTATTGTTGTTTGCCTTTGTGATGGAGTATTCCCTTGGTAGTAACGATTACTACTTTTGAATAAACTTTGAAATTTGATTCTTCTCCTGAGACTTTTCTTCAGCTTCTTAGTTTATTTCCTTGCTTTGCAATTTTTCAAGTACAATGTGGCCCTAGATATATCATGGTGATTAGTGAACTGATTAGTGAGTGTAATGAACACCCACGGCTATCCCACCAACCAGAACATTTTACGCCAATAGAAACAAAACAAAATCACAAATACTTCGATTTCTGCAACTCGCAAATGCCTGTGATCCACAAAAAAACCAAAGAAAATGCTTAAATAGGATGTTTTAGCAGGTATATCATATTTCTTAATCAAAACACTACATGTTGGAGGAACTCAGCTGGTCAGGCAGCAACTGTGGATGGAATGGATAAGTGGCGTTTTGAGTCAGAACCCTTCTTCAGGACTTCCAGTGGCGCTATGGAGTGAGTGGAACTCGCGCCATTCAGCTCCGCTAAAATTGTATAAAAAACGGGGGTAAAAGGGGTTAACTGAAGCTACTCAACAGAGGAGAACGGGTGGGACGGCTCCGGTAGCGTTAAAAAGGTGCGTAACGTCATCAGGCGCGCGACTTTACTAAGATTCATCGCTCCCCCCCCCTCCCCCCCCCCCCCCCCCCCCCCCCCCCCCCCCCCGCCGCCCCCCCCCCCCCCCCCCCTCCCCCCACCCCCCACCAAGGGAAAAAGCCTGCGAAAAGGGAAGTAGGCCTCACTGGAGCCTCGGGCTCGAGTTTGAGTACCTCCCAGGAAGATATTTTAAAGATGGACGATCTCAAAAAAATTATTAGGGTGAGCTAAAACAAATGCTTAAGGATATGAAAAAAGGATATAAAGAGGAAATTAAAGACTTTAAGAGCTAATATTTTGGTGTATCATGAGAATTTGAAAGAAGAGTCCAAAAAGGAAGTTATAGCCACTGTAAAGACTATATGGACAATGGAAAATAAAGCGGGTACTGATTGCAACAACAGTTGGATGATGTAAATCGTAAAACTGGTGAGATGGAGGTGCTGCTGGATACCAAGTTAGAACCTAATTATAACTTCACTTAAACCAACAAAATGACGCAATAAAAGAACTGACTGAATCAGCCGAGAAGCGTCTTGCCGAG
Organism: Okamejei kenojei; assembly: GCA_035221665.1. Lineage (NCBI taxonomy): Eukaryota > Metazoa > Chordata > Chondrichthyes > Rajiformes > Rajidae > Okamejei > Okamejei kenojei. The sequence continues at coordinate 77,564,764 of CM069134.1, forward strand.
AACAAGCGTTTATCAGAATTATTAGACACAAAATAACTGAGAATTGCATTGACTTGGAGGACGTCAAAGGCGTCAGAATCTGCATATTGTTGGGTTGAGTGAATGCCGAGAGGGAAATCACGACCCTCGAAACTTTGCTGCAAAACTCCTAAAAGATATTCTGAACTTGGAACCAAGAACCCATCTGCTGGGCCGAGCACACAGGGCATTGAGACGTACCCCTAGGAGGGATGCTCCCCCAAGACAGATAGATTGTGAAGGTGGTTTACGATCATGTTTCTTGAAGATTTATGATAAGATAATAATACGTAAGAAAAATCTCAAACATATGGGGGAGACAACATCAGTATTTTTAGAGATTACCCCTGCGGAAGTGGCCACGATATAAGATCTTTATTTAACAGAAACAAGAGGTATCTGAGGAACATACACAACCTGAGATATGGCCTGATGTACCCGGCAACATTAAGGGTAACTATGATAACAAGGAGCAGACCACATTCACCAAACATACAGAAGCTCTTGAAATTCGCTCGATACATTCAGAAGAAACTGGAAGAGGAAAGAAGTAAGGAAGAAGCAGATGAAGATGAAGGACACTGAATATTATTGATCACTTACGCTGATGATACTGTCCACTCCACACAGAAAAGGAGGAGGATTCACACTGAAGGAATGATCCGCAGGGAAGGAGGAGGAACAATGGACAAATGGACTCTATCTTGGGGTCAAGGAGGGATGGATGGATTATTAATAAATATAGTTTTGTATTAACTACCTCTCAAAAATGTACGTTAGCTCTCCTAATATAGTGCTATGACACTAACTATATATGATATTAGTAGTATTATTAATTATTAAGTATATACATTTAATACCCCACCCCGACATAATATAGCCCTTAAGGCAAAAACGGAGATGGGAATTATTAACATCTTTTTTTTTTCACGGAAGTCCGTGGATTAGTAGCCACGCTAGTGTGGCTTACACCTATACTAACTGCACTAACTATAAGTGTAAGGGGACTTTTATTGGTCCCCTTACCATTTATTCATCACTTTACTTAAATATCACATTTTTTATTATTTTTTTTTAAATTTTTTTATTATGTATTTCATTTCATAATATATACTATATGGGATTTAAGTATGACTCGTAAATATAGTTATAAGCTCAATGAGACGTGTGTAATACTAGACCACAATGTCACAGATATTTAAATTTCATCGATCTGATGTTTGGGTATAGGATTGGAATTAGATTAGCCTGAGACATCTACTCCATTATAAACGCACCTTATAATAAAAATGTATGACATAAACACAGGATTGGGGTGATGGAATAACCTTCTGTAGTTGTTAATGTAAGGAATAACAAACCAATTAAAAGAGTTAAGGTTTTAGTCTCAATAAAATAGATTGAAATCTGATATTATTTTTCTCCAAGAAACACACCTTAATAAAGACGCACATATAGATTAACAGCAAAAATGGATTTCCAAAGTATATCACTCTTCCATTTACACACCGAGTCTAGAGGGTAGCAATAAATATTCGTAAAGGTAATACCTTTTAAACAAAGGCCCACATAATATGAAGATGTTGAGGTAGAATGTATAATAATTGACAGGTAATTAATTCTAAAAGTAATCCCTATGAATTTAAAATGGTCCTAATTTGAAATCCCATTATTCTTGCAAGAAAATATTTACGATATCTCTATATCCACTACAACATAATCTAATAATTGGGGGTGATTTTAATGTACCTTAGATAATTTATTTCAGATAGAATCATCAATGAAAGGAAAGCCCACTTCTAAGACGAAGTAAACTTATAAAATTATTTTATTAACAAGTCAAACTTAAGGATAATATATCTGGACAACAGACAACCATCTGGTCGAGAGAATGTCATTCTTTTTCCCCTGTATTTGACCTACTCAAGGATAGACTATTTTTTAATAGATTCAAAACTAATCCCATTTACATATGACTCAAAATATCATAATATTATTATCTCGGATCATGCTCCATTAACATTTAAGATAAAATTAAAAGACATAACTATTAAAACCTCTATCTCTCAATCCCCAAATATTAAATGATAGGGCTTGTTAGTTGGTAAAACAGATTAAATTATTTTTTGAAGCTAATGACAAACCTGGAATTTCAACATCACTGCTTTGGGATACATTTAAAGCATTTATGTGTGGTGCGATAATATCAGCACACGCATACTTTAATAAGGAAAATCGAAAGACTCAACAAAAGTTGGAAAATGAAATAAAACAATTAGATATGAAAATGCAATATCCCCTTCTAAGGCGAAGTAATACAAATGCATCATTAAAAAAATATAAGCAAAAAAAATATACTCAAATCAAATTATTAAACTTTTTCAACGACTAAACAAGTATACTTTGAATTTGGGGATAAACCACAAAAATTACTGCATGCCAGCGTAGAAAATAGATGAGATAAAAAAGATACATAAATTAGATCTGAACAAGGAGAAAATTGACTATACCAAAAGATATCAATGATACATTTTTTACAATATATCAAAAGCTTTACTCATCAAACTAGCAGGACATCAATGGTCTGGCAACAATCCTACAAGAATGTCTATTTTAACAGTTTGATCAGGAAGGGATGACTTGTTTAATGCTGATATATCAGTAAAATAGATATTGACAGAATCAAATTGGATCATTTAAATAATGGAAAAGCCGCAGCCCCTAATGGCTTAATGTTGAAATTTTATAAGAAGTTTTTATGATCTGATATCACTCCATGCTTCAGACAATATAAAAATATCTATGAACAAGGAAAGTCCAGAATCATTAAATGAATCTACAATTACCACTATCCCTAAAGCTGATTAAGATTGGGAAGACCCTGGATCATGCAGATCAATAGCTCTTTTAAAATACTGATAAAAAATACTAACTAAAATTTTATCATCGGAGCTAGGATTAGTGATTAATAAACTCATACATCATGACCAACAGTTGTATTCCAAAAACAACCATTCATCATCTAATCTGAAACGTCTATTCAATGTCCATGTACTCAAAAAGAAGTGAATGATATTGAACTAGTCGTCCATCTCCTTAGATGCTGATAATGCAATATTTATTTAACATAAAGCAGAAAATTCAACTGGGGGATAGATTTTCCAAAGGGTAAAAATCATATACTCGATATCCAACTGCAAGAATATTAACAAATCAAATGTTATCACAAAATTTTAAAATCTCTCCTAGGGGTTGTAGACAAAGGAATGGCACCATTATAACCATTACTATTTGCTTTGGTAATAGAACCATTAGCCGAAATGATTAGATCAGAACCAAAATATAGGATATAAATACAAACTACAACAATAAAATTAATCTCTATACGCAGATGGACATCTTAATTTATATCACAAAACTGGAGATTATATTTTTCCCTATCTAGTTAATGGTATAACACAGTTAGTACATTTTTCAGGGTAAAGAATTAATTGGAATAAAAGTGAAATTAGCCCATAAACTGGAATAAAAATTAAATATATTAGAGACAATTCCCACTTAAATTAGTCACGACACACTCAAATAATCATAGGAAGATTAATGTATCTAAGTCGTTATAACTGTATATTTAAATATAATACCCTCAAATGTATTAAATAAACTAAAAAAATATATTTATATTGGTAAACACTACACTAGTATCATTGAGCGGTAGAATAAATGCTATAAAATATTTTTTTTTTTGCCCCAATTGTTATATTTTATTTCAGCCATCCCTTTATATCTCCCTAAAAATGTTTTTAAAAAAAATAGAATACTTTGTTTAATAGTTTTTATTTGGGACTATAAAAATCATCGAATAAGTATACAAACATCTATGTAAATCTAAAATAAATGGTGGACTAGCACTATACCCAATTTCTTATATTATTTCTGGCATTCAGATTAAGAAAAAGAATTTTTGTTTGGGTACTTTTAGATCATGAGCAAGCTTGGCTACAGATGGAAAAGGAAGACTGTTTGCCTTTTGATGTAGGTTTGCTTCTTTTGCGCCAAGGGAAGTACAAAAAAAAAACTATGGTGACAACTCTATATTTATAGCAATAACATATTTGGAAACAATATTAAGACCTTACAATGATAATTGTCATTTTTTAACTTTGTTTTGCCAATTATTGAATAACCTTTGTTAGGCCTCTGTATTGGACAAGTGGTTTAGGACATTTGCGAATGATTTAGGAATTAAAAGGATAGAACAACCTTTACAAGAAAGGAACATATTCTTTCATTTCAAGAGTTACAGGATATCGATGGATTGCATCAAATAACATATTTAGGTATTTACAAATTAAAACCTATATAAATCAAATACGCAAGACTAAAAAATAGAAAAACCAGGATATTAGATGCATTGTTTAATAAACAACCCAAATACAGAAATATTAATAGCGAATAATACAATACTATTTTGGATAGGGAAATCCAACTTATTCAATTTGTTATACTCTTTTGAACATATATGGTCTCCATATACAAATATTGAAGGGTCGCTGTTCTTGGCATCACAAACTCAATGGGTACCCCCCGCGGCAGGATTTAGACGAAATAACTCTGTTTTTTTTTTTTTGTATTACACATGTCTCTATTGATATCCTATTTTGAAATTGTGTTTATTCACTATTAAGATTATACTATAATCTATATTTTAAAAATATATATATATAATACTTTGTTTTAATAAAATATATATAACAGGAATATATACACATATATTTTTTTCTCTCTCGTCTTCTCCTCTTTATATCATCGAAGTTATTATTTAATCACTATTCTTATTGATTAAAATCTATTCTTTCTTTTTCTACTTTCTAAAAAAATAGAAGTTTATAAGAATTATTCGTAACATTCGTATACTTATTGAAATAAGTTGGTTGTGTATTTGAAAAGTTGTTATACCGTTGTTATGATGGATTACTTCTAATAAAAATATTATTACAATAAAAAAAGAATCCTTCTTCGCACTTTTATTTTTATTTTTTATTGTACCTTCGGCAAGGACAAATGCGAATCAAATAAAATCAAACAATATCTTTAAAATGTACTGTTATAAAAGGTGACATACAAGGAGACATTTACTCAGAATCTTTGGTAATTGTGCATTTCAAGCATTTTTAAAGAGACAATTATAACTTTGGATAATAGTGTAAAATAGTAAGATTAAACAAGAACTTACCAGTTTGAAGTTTGATCTTTATTTTAAGAGCGTTACGATGAGGAATTACGTGAAGAACCCCGTACAGCTGCACGTGCGTAAATCTTCAAAGCAACGGTGTGAAATCACAGGTAATAGTGACTGAAGTATAATAGTAAGAACAAAAGACTAGAACTACCAGATGATATTTGTGAGGGATGGGAGCGGAGGGCACGTATCCCTCATCGTAACTCCCATGAAATAAAGATCCTAACTTCAAAACTGTAAGTTCTCATTTAATCTTACTATTTTACTTCGGAGTCTCGTGTACACGTGGAAGATTCAAAGCTCTGTGATATCATGCCGTGTGAAAACGAGTATACACAACCACACTGCTTCCTTGACTTATGAAGGAAAACAATCATAATGCTTACAGTCATACATAGATTTTAAAACATGGTGATGCTGTTTAAATTAATAATAATATTTCCATCTCTCACCCATGGAAATTAAACCAGAAAATAAATAGAGTTAACAACACCCCTGGTTTCAGCGCAATGGGTTATTATACATGTTTTGGAGATTCGTTCGTTGGAACCATGCTGCCGCCGTAACAATGTGAACCCCCAGCAGACTTAAATACCTTTGCTGCTGATGTTGTAGCAGCCCAGGTGGAATGAGATCTGGAATAGAAACCATTCCTACATAATTGCCATACTCCGTTTTTATCATCTGGATGGTCTACAAATACGTTCTTCAAATTTTTTTTGTGACTACAACAATTGCTTGTCCAAACCTCCAAGGCTCTTGGTGACCTTGATGTAATGTTGTATATATGTGTGGCTTCACTTATCACAGGTCCCCTGGCAAGCCTGTGACTATTTTTGAGACCTAACCCCCTCTGGCTGCTCAAGTATTGTAACATAATATTATAATTATACTGTTACAGAGGTAATCAGTGGGTACCAGCCACAATTATGTTGTCGACTGAAACGGCTGGCGCTAAATCCAGCACCAGAAGATAACTAACCTAATAAACTCCCAGCCAAATTAAGATATAGCTGGAGCCTCCTGGAAATACGTTCACAAATGTCAACAGTAGCATATGGCATTGTACTGGTGGCCTATGTGAGACGCTTATGTTGAGCGGTCGAGAGACCTACAGGGACGTGGGAGTATTGGTCGCGGGTCGTTGAGACGGTACTGGGGGGGGGCGCGGAAGCAGGTGAGGCGGAGAGCCGGTGTATGGTGTCGGCTACAGGGCAAGCTGTTACAAGAAGGGGGGATCAGATACAAGACAGGATAGCTGACTAATGGCCGTACAACTCAACAATTAACAAACGATCATTTAACATGAACTCCAAACGTTAGCAATGTATAGCGTTTTCAATAGTAACATGACATAAACAAACTCTTTCACTTCCTCGTAAGAAAAGTTCTAGCATTGGTGCACCCGACGCTTTGAAAACATAGAAGGAAAGCTGAAACAACTCAAACCTTAGGGCCAGTTTATTAAATCTGCAGAACATAATTTGAGTTCAATCAGCAACTGCTGATTTTCCCCAAGCCCCTGCTGAACCTCAAAATTACGTTTAAATAACTAAATAAGGTATATTTAATATTCAGCGACATATCAGGGAATCATTTGCATAAGAACAATCACACAATAGACCTAAACAGCGGCCTCTTAAATGGGACTTATTTGAACCTCGATTGATGAAGCAAAATGGAGGGAGCCTTAAAAGACCTTCCTTCTCCTGTTGCGGAATGTATCTTTCAGACAGCCCCCCACTGTTATGCCACATATTTTGCAAGCAGTGAATTAGCATGAAACCAACATATATATTAGGTGTACCATTTAAGCAGAATTTCATAATGTGGGTGATTCAACACCAATTCAGTGTTGCCATAAACCTATACTTGAGATTCCTCCCTGTGGCAAACCAGATTATGTAACCATTCTAGGGGTCTTTAACTGAATTGCACCCTCGTCACTACATAGCCATCATCATAATGTATCAACATGAACCTGAGCATGACTATATGCATATTTGCCAATCACACTTTCAACACTCTTTCAACACTCTTCAATATTTGTTACAATGCCCGTAGGTCTAATAGATGGTTGATACCAATCAAAGAAAATTAGTCATCATGCAAGTCTGCTCCACCTCAAAACTCGAGATGATTTTCGCAATTTGATGTCTGCCTAAACAACAACTGTGCCCCATTTCGAGCCAATCTTGCAAACAATCTGGCCCCTATACTGAACCTCCCAATCTAACCTGTTTTGGAAAATGTTCATTTTACATGTTAGACCCCTCAAAGTAGCTGATAATGTCTCAATCATTGTAATGTATAACAAAGTGTACACCTTAGAAAGTTGTATGCGGTCCCTTAATTGTCGAGTAGCACAGGTACAGTGCGTGGAACCTCTGGCCAGCTTTCATGCTGCCACCAACTTCAGTGAACCTTAAAGACGTGGAGCGTTGTCGCCGAAACAATGAAACCTTGCTCGTTCCAATAGCTTGTGCTTCGTCCCTCCAGATTCGCCTATGAAAAGGTCCGTACCTTTACCTAATAGAAGATTCAGTGGCCAGCTCTAATGTCCCTTGTGAGAGCGATGTTCACGGCATATTTGTTTTGGATGGCAACTTTTCTGCCAGGCAAATAGACTCTGGCGCGTCCCTACATCCCTTGGGCATGCTCTACGGCTATACCCTCAGAATTGCCATTAGACTATACCGATCCTGCATGCTCTCTTACATGAGGGAGCCATTAAGCAGCCCTTTTACAAGGTGCTGCTGGCACAGCTTCAGCAATACGCCGACTTTGCCATGGCCCCAGCGTCAGACTAATACTGACGCGGCATGCTCTCCTCCTACGTGAGGGAGACATTAAGCAGGCCTGCTGCAAAGCGCTGCTGACGGAATTTCCCATTTAGGGCCATTAGCACCATTTTGCAATATATATATTTTTTTTAATTTTATTTATTAGAGGTATAGTAAATTACATCAGTGTACGTCCCATATATATTATTACAATTGTTGTACCCCTTAGTTTTTTAAAGCTATTAAAAAAATAATAGAAATAGAGAAAGTTAGAGAAAGTGAGAGAGCTTGGAAAGTGGAAAAAAGGGGAGGGAAGAAGTGTGACAAAAGGGGAAGAAGAAAGAACACTTAGTCCGAGAATTAAAAAGGAAATTAAGAATAGACCTGAGAAAAGAAAAGAGGCAAGAAAAGAAGGAAAAAGACGTTACTTTATTATAAACATCATGCAAAAAGAATTTACCAACACGACAATTTTCATCCACCTTTAGCCACGACCTGATGCCGGTACCTTTTTGAGGTACTATGCACCCTATCCTTGTAGTAAACAATAAATTGCAGACCACGTCTTATAAAAGCGATCTATTTTCTGCCAGGCGGAGTCTCTATATCTTCCAGATGTCGTGTTTCAAACTAGTTGAAATCCACATATTTTACTGTTGGTAACTAGGAGCTTTTTAACCAAATTATACAATAAGCTTTTTTTCCAGTATTAACCATATTCACATAGATTCTTTTGAAACACATTTAATCAGGGCTGCCTTCCATGTTCCAAAGATAATCCATTCTGCTTTTTGGTGTCAGTTTTATTTAAATAATTTTGTAAAGATTTCAAAAATTTCAAGTTTCACAAATTTGAATTTTTATACAATAAACAAATGAGGCGCTATAGTAGCTTCTTGAGACTGGCATTTGTTCACAGATAGGTGAGACGTTGGAAAAAGTTTACTTATTTAAAGTTTTTGAATAGTATAATCTATGTAACATTTTTTAAATTGGACTGAAGTGTGTCTTACTTAATTGAACATTTTTGTGCACGTTTAGTAAGTGTATCCCACTCTCTTTGAAATTTTGATAGCTTAATTCTTGTTCCCAGTCGCTTCTAAGACCTTCAGGTGTTGGTATTTCTGCATTAGAAAAAAAAAAAATTTTTATATATATATGATATTAATTTGCTGATTCAGCCTTTGTCTTCATGCTTCATCCATTAGGTCTAATGCAAATTGTAATATTTTTGGTGCATATTTGTTCATATAGTCACATATTTGAAAATATTAAATACAGATTGTTTCCCCAAAATGTACTTAAGTTGTAGTTGTTGTGAATGATAGTATTTTTTCCCATTTCATACAAGTCTCTCAGCATTTAATTCCTGCTCTTTCCCATTGTATATATGATTATCTATAATTGAGGTTTCAACGAAGGGGTAATTAAATATTGGAGAAAGAAGATAAGTTTCTTTAATTTTAAGTTATATTTTATTGTTTCCAAGTTCTAAAACTGTACTAGAATAATGGTTTTTGTTAAGTTTGTATTTATTTCAACTTCATTGACGAGAGAAGGATCACTCCCAATTTTTAATAACATGAACATAGAAATTAGTGGCAGGAGTAGGCCATTCAGCCCTTCGACCTGCAACCGCCAATTCAATATGAGCATGGCTGATCAACCAACTCATATCCCCGTACCTGCCTTCTCTCCATACCCTCTGATCCCCTTAGCCACAAGCCACATCACAAAATAACACTCTTAAATATAGCCAATAACTGGCCTCAACTACCCACTGTGGCAGAGATTCCAGAGACTCCCCACTCTCTGTGTGAAAAATTCTTTCTCATCTCGGTCTTAAAGGATTTCCCCCTTATCCCTTAAGCTTTGGACCCCTTGTCCTGGACTTCCCCAACATCGGGAAGCAATCTTCCTGCATCTAGACCGTCCAACCCCTTAAGAATTTGTAAGTTTCTATAAGATCCCCTCTCAATCTCCTAATTCCAGAGAGTAATAAACCGATCATCCATTCTTTCTTCGTAGACATTCCGACCTCCCAGGAATCAGTCTGGTGACCTTCTCTGCAACCCTCTATGGCAATAATGCCTTCCTCAGATTTTGGAGACCAAAACTGTAACGCAAATACTCCAGGTAGGTCCTCACCAGACCCTGTACAGGCTGAAGTAGAACCTCCTCTGCTCCTGTACTCAATCCTTTGCCTTATGAAAGCAAACATACCATTCGCTTTTTCACTGCCTGCTGCAACCTGCAGCCTACTTTCTAATGACTGTGTACCATGACACGCAGGTCTCGCTGCATCTCCCCTTTTCCTAATCGGCCACCATTTAAATAATAGTCTGCTTTTCCTTTCTTTTTGCCACCAAAGTGGCTAACCTCACTTTATCCACATTATCTGCATCTGCCAAACATTGCCCACTCACCCAGCCTAACCAGTCACCATGCAGTCTCCTAGTCATCCTCCTCACAGGCGAACACTGCCCCCCAGCTTAGTGTCACCGCAAACTTGGGGTTATTTGGCCTTCAATTCCCTCGTCCAGATCATTAATATATATTGTAAATACTGGGGTCCCAGCACTGAGCCCTGCGATCACCCCACTAGTTTACTGCCTGCCATTGTAAAAGGACCCATTTACTCCTACTCTTTGCTTCCTGTTTGCCAGCCAGTTCTCTACCACATCAAAATACTGACCCCTAATACCGTAAGCTTTAAGTTTGTATAGGGGGGGTTTGGGGGGCTAAGCTCTTAGGTGGGACCTTGTCCGAATAAGCCTTCTGGAAGTCCAGATAATACCACATCCACAGTTCTCCCTTTATCCAACGCTACTATTTACATCCTCGTAAATTCCACAAGATTCGTCAGACAATTTACCTTGTGTAAATCCATGCTGACTTTTGTCCAATGGATTCACCACTTTCCAAATGTGCTGCTATACCATCTTTAATAAATGACGCTACAGTGTCCCCACTAGCCGATGTTAGACTAATAACCTGTCTTAATTCCCCAATGTTACAAGGGACAGACATCTCACTCCATAATAACCAATCCAGCTGGCTGGACAAATTGTCCAGCAGTTTCAATCATTTTTTTAATATTAACAGACCAGTATAATACATAAAGTTAGGAGAGCTAATCCCCTGACTGCTTTGGGTTTATATCAAGTGTATTTTTTTTGTATTCAATTGGATTTTTTAAGCCTTATAAAATTGGTATGTCTGAATCCAATTAAAAAAAAACTTTTTTTGGTAGGTATATTGGAATTGATTGGAACAGTATAAAATATGTGGTAGAAAAATCATTTTTAATAGATTTATTCAGCCTATTAAAGACATCGAGCATTTTCCGAGAATTTAATTAAATTATATAATTTATTTAGTAATGATATAATTTGCGTTAAACATATCTTGATATCTTCAGTAGTTTTCAATACCCAAGTATTTACATTTTTCTGTAGCTTATTTTAAAAGGAAACTTTAGAGGTGTGTTTGAGTCTTTCGGTTTTATTGACATGATTTTCTCTTTTTGTTCCCAATTTATTCTGTATCCTGAGAATGATACAAAAAATCCTCAATTAATTTATATAATTTGGTATAGTGATGGGTGTTTTGTGATGTACAGTAGTACATCATCGCGTATAATGATTATTTTATTATTTGAATATTTTTGTCATAGTCGCCATGATATTCGGATGTGTCTATTCCTATTCTTTCTGCTAGGGGTTCGATTATAAGAGCAAATTAACAGTGGTGATAATGACATCCTGTCTATTACCTCTTGACAATGAAATTTCGTAAAATAAAAATGTTATTAGTTTTAATATTCTAGCCATTGGCTTATTATATAGTAATTTAATCCATAGGATGAAATTCTCTCCCAGTTGGAATTTTTGCAATTTATAATTTTGTACCATATAATCCCATTCTACCTGATCGAATGCTTTCTCTGCATCCATTGATGAATAATTGATAAATTCCTTGATCTACAATTTGGTGTGAATGCATTATGTTGAGCAGACGTCTCAAATTATTAAACGATTTTCTGTTAGGGATAAACCCCATTTGATCCGGATGTGTTAATTTACTAGCATACTTACTTAATCTTCTAGCTAATATTTTTGCTAATATTTTTTGATCTGTATTTAACAACGCCAGTACCTCTATATTATCACGGGTTTCTATATATTTATCTTTCTTAAGTATTAATGTAATCATTGATTCTGCTAGTGTTTCAGGTATGTTTGTTCTTTTTTTTTTTATTAAAAAAAAAAAGGCATATGTATACCATTTTCTGTAGGCGTGGTGTAATTATTTTCGTCTAAAACGTTTATAAACGATTCATTACTAAATCCATCAGGTCCTGATGTTTTTCTATTCTTTAATGAAGTTTTATTATTGTTTCTTCTATTTCCTTAATTGAGATTTGTGCTCCCAATTCCTCTTGTTCCTGCAACTCTCGTTTTGGAAGATTACAATTATCTAAGAACTCTGTGACTTATTGGTTGCCTGTCGTTTAGACGTGTACAAATTCTCATAAATTTGCAAATCTTTTTTAATATCATTCGGTAAAGTTAATACTCCCCCTTTATCTATTTGGGATCGTGTGTTCTTTTTCCTCATTTTTTTTAACTGACGTGCCAAAGATTTATGGGGCTTATCCCCAAATTCAAAGTGTTCCTGTCTTGTGATTTGGAATAATCTTAAAACTTTAGCTGATAATAATTTATTTAATTTAAATTTCAATATTAATATTTTATTGTGTTTATCCATAGTTGGGTCTTTAGCATCATTTATATCCAGTTGTCTAATTTGTTCTTCTAACTGTCTTTGTTCATTCTTATTTTTTCATTTGGAAAAGCTTGGTAAGAAATTATAACGCCTCTAATAAATGCTTTGAAAGATTCCCATAATAATGTAAATTATATGTCTGGAGTGTCATTTATTTTGAAAAAGTAATCCATTTGTTTATTTTAAATATATACTCCCTTGCGAGTCTTTTAAAATTTGAGGGTTATACCTCCAAAACGATTTATTCTGAGACATTCCTTCCAGTTTCAAAAAGAAAGTTAGTGGGGAGTGATCTGAAATCATGTTGGTATGGTATTTTGTGTTCGAAGTATAAGGAATTTTACTACGGAGTCATGTGAGTGACTACGTGAAGAAGCCCCGCCAGGCGCATGCGCGTCATTATGTCCGCGCATGTCGCACTGAACGTGCTGGAGAGAACAGCTCCACCAGCGGTAAGTAGGAACTTCTAAGGTAAGTGTTTTTACAACCTTTACCAAGAAGTATTTCCACTCCGTAAAGCTGGCTCGAGCAGTCAGTAGGAGTGGAGAGTTGGAGCTGTCACTTCGGAAGATCCGTCTTTGCGTGGGTCCAGGGATTCACGAATTTGATTGGGTCGGGAGATAAGCGCGGCAACGCCGGTTCCGATGCCGGGTGCTGTTTTACCAGCAGCAATTAAGATAGCGCGCTAATCTTCACCACTAGCTCCATTTACAAAAGGCAGGCCAACTGGAATTTTGATTCAGAATGAGCCTGGTCAATCTATTTATTTTCCAAGGGTACTAAGCAGACTGAGGCTGCTGCTAGCCATGAAAAGGCAAATATAAAGTCGCAGACCTGGGTTCTCTGACGACAATGGTGATTCCGATCATACAACAATGTGGGGGAGGATGGGAATATGGAGCTGATGCTCCAACCTTTGATTACATAAGGGTCCAAGGGCCAGTGCTGTCCAAGAGGGCCCATACCAAGAACATATGGAGTGTTTCCATATATTGGGGTTCCTTCCAGTGCCTTGTTTAGGACTGGAGGTTGCCTCCCTACAATATGATTTGGGAGAAGCAGGGCAGGATGCAGCTGACCCTGATGCTGGTGTCCCTGCTTATGTGCAAACACCAGCATGCACAAGAGCCACGCTCCGGGTGTCTCGGAAATGGCAATGAGTTTTGCTATTCCGGAGGGGACTGGTGAGGCAATGGAACAATCCCTTTGCCAGCAGTATCAATTATTTAGTACCTCATCAGCTCCAGCAAGATATGATGCAAGTGACTGCAAACAAATATGAGACACCTGTTTAATAGTGCATCACTGAAAGTGCCCACGGTGATCCAGGTTCTGGGCACCCATGATCCCTTCTTTGAGGGGACAGGAGTTCGGTGTCCAACACATCCTCCAACTGCGGCTGCAGCAATTACTGCATTTGGCACTATGGTCTGAAGGGACAATCATTCCTCAAACTCACAACAGATATGTTGGGTATGTTTATGCAATGCAATTTTCAGGAAATTGCATCAGGGAATATCGCCATCAGGCCGAACACTAAACCAAACAATTTGCTGCTCTATGTAGGGCGACTAATGTACAAACACCTGAAATATTGTTTGGAATGGACCGTGTCATGAAAATTCGTGAAACTCATGATGAGGCCAAAGCAATTGGCTTAATGTAGTCAAGCATTTTTGAGTGCCACCTATTCGCAACCCTCGGTTCATAATGAAGGTCAGATCCAGGTCCTGGGCTCAGCAGGGGCAGGCTAGTGGGGCAACGAGGGTACCCACCTAGACAGACCGGCTACAATCCCAATATGAGCAGACAACAGCTTTACAGGTCAACTGTAGAGGTACAGGGACTTTTCTTAACGATAAAGTTCTGGTGGCCAATCTCCTATTGGAGGTTGATTACAAATGTTTTCTAATGAATGGTGCTGTATAACGTATGATATGTTTTTACTAAATACTTTCTCACATCTACCATTGAGTTTATCTCAGGGATAGATCCACCTCAACAGCACGTCTAATAAAATGTGGGTGTTTTCTGCTCGAGAGCCTGAACAGGTAAAGAATGGTAATTGATAAAGCCATTAATCATCCTCCACAACTGTGTCTAATATTTCCCCAGATCCCAAAAAGATGGGTGTTGTAGAGTAATTCTCGTCCTCAATCACTTAAATTCTTCAGTTCAGTTCTCTATAGGAATTTAAACTGGACACCTTCATTACTGCTAAACAGCTGCTATCACAGGGCTGTTCTGTGGCAACTATTGATTTGCAAGATGTGTATTATTCACTGCCAATTCATGCTCATTATCGCAGGTACTTGAAATTTAATTGGATGGGACAGCTGTGGCAATACAAAGCATCGACTCATGGATTAAGTTCTGCACCCAGGCTATTTATTAAATTGTTAAAACCTGTGCTGGTGCTATAGAGGGCCATCATCACATTGTAATGGCCTATTTAGCTGATATCTTAATTATCAGCAACACTAAAGAGTCAGCTGAAGAATCGGTTGCAGCAACCAAAAAAAAAAAAAATGTGCTTGAGTCATTAGGGGTTGCTCCATCCAACTAAGTCCAAGTTACAGCCAACCCAAAATTTTGAGTATTTGGGGTTTCTTATTAATTCCGTTGCTATAACAGTAACATTACCAACAGCCAAGGTTGTCGATGATGTTGATGTTTGTACTTGCCTCCCACAAAAACTTTATCCCTCCATCCGAGAAGTCGCTAAGGTCATTGGGAACTGGGTAGCAGGTTTTCCTGCAGTACATTTCGTGCCTTTGCATTATCAAGATTTGCAGAGAGCATGAGAACTAGCATTAAAATCGAATGCAGGCCATTTTGATCGGGTTATGCAGTTACCAACCACAACTCTCGCAGAATTGCAGTGGTGGATTGTTAATGTTAATCAAGCTACAAATGACATTTTGGGCACTAGACCCTTCACTAATCTTCCAGACTGATGTCAGCGCTCTCGGATGGGGGGGGGGGGGTTTACGGACGCCGAGTCTAGCTGTGGGAGTAGCTGGCATGAACACGAAGGGTTGATTTGCCACACACACGGGATAAATTATTTCGCATTATTGGGGACATTTTATGGGTTAAGGCATATTGCTCCTCATTGAAGGATATACACGTTCAACTCCAGATTGATAACACCACAGCAGTGGCATATATTAATCATATGGGAGGAGCACGATCAGTATCATGTGTTAACTTGGCTACCGTCATGTGGCATTTGTGTACGTCAAGGCATATTTGCATTTCAGCCATTTATTTACCACCTATAGACAATGTGGTGGCCGACCATAGGTCGCGTACGGTTCATGCCAATATAGAATGGATGTTGAGTTCTAAACTTTGTCACACAATTGTCACTCGATTTGGGTTGCCAGACATTGATCTGTTGCATCCAGATTACATCATCTGTTGCCTTAATATGTTTCATGGGAGCCAGATCCAGGTGCAGTTGCTGTGGATGCAGTCTCGTTACATTGGGGGCACTAAAATTTTATGCAATTCCTCCATTTTTTCATCCCAGATGCCTCACCACAATAGAGTTAGACTCCGCCACAGGTGTTTTGGTGGTCCCAGATTGGCCAACACAACCATGGTTCCATTAGTGCTTCCAATGATTGTTCAGCCATTCATGGATGATTTTCGCAGTTGCAGTAAACGAAATTTGTTGGTGCATCCAATTACCCCTAGTTCCCCCTCTGTAAGGCAATCCAGTCATGTACCGTCCCACCAGGCCCGCGGCCGAGCCTCCGAAGCCAGGCCGCCACGGCCAGGCCGCCGCCGGAACGCCGGAACACCACCACATGACTGTATTAAGCAACTTTTTGGTCTGCAGGTTCTGGACCAGAGAGCAATTGGAGCTCCAAGGAGCCCGGGCCGGCTGCTGGAGCAAAAGACACCAACCGGCTTGCTGGAGCGAACAGGGCCATGAATCCGAGGTTCTCAAGCTGCAGGCTGGCTCCCGCCTCAGCAAGATAGCACCCTGAAAAAAACAATATATGCAGTTGCCCCGCCCACCAGCGCCGTCACATACCCTCGTAGGATGGAGGTTCTCACTGGGAAATAGCTGAAAAACAATATTTCTCAATAAGTGGGAGCTTTTCTGTGTACAATCCAATATGTCGTATCATAATGCAACCATATGTGGTGTGTTGGAGTTCCATGCTAAGTTGCATTTTGATGAACACCTGAGTTATAGTGCCATTACCAGTGCTCGGAGTGCATTGTCCTCTTATTTAGGGCAGTCTTCAGAACAACATCCTATCGGATCTCATCTGTTAGTATCCCGATTTATGAGGAATTTTTAATAAAAACCCTCCGAAACCTCGATATACAGAAATCTGGGATATCAGTCTTGTTCTCACAATGGTTCGGCGTTGGGCTCCAATTACTTAATTATCTATGCAGATATTAACTCTTACTGTGGTTATTCTAATGGCGCTGGTTTCAGCAGAACGTGTACAAACATTATAAGTGTAACAAATACCTTGTCTGTCAATGTCATTAACTTGGGTACACAAAAAGCTGGAGAAACTCTGGGTGTGGCAGCATCTAATGAGCGAAGGAGATGGGCGATGTTTCGAGTCGAGACCCTTCTTCAGACTGGTCAGGGATCAGGGAAACGAGAGATATAGATGGTGATGTGGAGAGATAAAGAACAATGAATGAAAGATATGCAAAAAAGTATCGTGATAAAGGGAACAAGCCATTGTAAGCTGTTTGTAGTGCGAAAATGAGAAGTTAGTGCGACTAGGGTGGAGGAGTGATAGAGAGAGAGGGAATGCCAGGGCCCGAGGGCTGAGGGAGAGGTGGGAATGGGAGGAGACAACAAGGGTTAACAGAATTGAGAAAATTCAATGTTCAAGCCCAGAGGATGGAGACTCCCCAAGTGGAATATGAGGTGCTGTTCCTCCAACTTGCGGTGTGGCTCACTCTGGTCGTGGAGGAGGCCCAGGACCGAGAGGTTGGATATGGAATGGGAGGGGGAGTTGAAGTGCTGAGCCACCGGGAGGTCGGGTTGGTTATTGCGGACCGAGCTTAGGTGTTCGGCGAAACGATCGCCAAGCCTCCGCTTGGTCTCACCGATATAGATCATCTGGCATCTGGAGCAGCGGATGCAGTAGGTGAGGTTGGAGGAGGTGCAGGTGAACCTCTGTCAGACCTGGAAGGACTGCTTGGGTCCCTGAAAGGAGTGGAAGGGGGAGGTGAAGGGACAAGTGTAGCATTTCTTGCGGTTGCAAGGGAAAGTGCCCGGGGAAGGGGTAGAGCGGGAGGGAATGGAAGAATTGACAAGGGAGTTGCGCAGGGAGCGGTCTTTGCGGAAGGCAGACGGGGGGAGATGGGAAGATGTGGTGAGTGTCGGGTCACGTTGGAGGTGGCGAAACTGGCAGGGACTATGTGTTGGTATGTGCCGGCTGGTGGGGTGAAAGATAAGGACCAGGGGGACTCTGCCCTTGTTGCGAGTGGAGGAATGGGGAGAGAGGGCAGTGTTGCGGGGTATGGAGGAGACCCTGGTGCGAGCCTCATCAATAGTGGGGGAGGGGAATCCCCGTTCTTTGAAGAATGAGGACATTTGTGATGACCTGGTGTGGAACACCTCATCCTGGGAGCAGATGCAGCATAGACGGAGGAATTGGGAATAGGGGATGGAGTTTTTACAGGAAGCAGGGTGGGAGGAAGAGTAGTCCAGGTAGCTGTTGGAGTCAGTTGGTTTGTAGTGGATGTCGGTCAGGAGTGTACCAACTGCAATATACTTGGACCATTTCCGACATTTCCCTACCATTCCTTGACCTCACCAAATAAAAAATAAAAAAATAAAAAATAAAAACCTCCTAATGACATTACCTTCTATGTTTATGATTTAATCAAACAAAGCAGGCCAGGTCTGGCTGGAACCAAGCTGACGTTTAAAGCCTATCCTGTTGACCAAATGTTATATGTAGTTAAACAGTTAAGCCAATATATTAAGGTAACAAGAAGTCTCAGAGGTTCTGAGACAGGACTGCTCATTAGTCACAAAAAGCCATATAAAAGAGTGTCAGCACAAACTATTTCTAGATGGTTGAAACGGGTTCTCAATTACGCTGGAGTCGCCATTCATGTCTTTACCTCTCACTCCACCAGGACGGCATCAACCTCCGCGGCGAAGGTTCAGGACGTGCCGCTAGACCAAATCCTCGAGGCCGCAGGATGGTCTCGAGAAGCAACATTTTCTCAATTTTCTGACAAACCTGTACAGACCGTGCCACGGGTTGGGCATACTGTTTTGGGTTCCATTTAATTCATTTGCTTTGTTTTCTATCATTGTTTGTAATTTTCCCTGAGACAGAAGGGTTATTCCTGGGTTTGTTATTATTAACAATAGTTATTGAATAATTCAAAGCAATGTTCAATATATTATTTATTCCCTACTGTGTCAACCGAAGCAGATTTTCGTATGGTGTGCATCTACGGCATGAAAATACAGAGCTTTGAAATCTTCACGTAGTCACTCACGTGATTCCGAAATAAAATAGTAAGATTAAACGAGAACTTACCAGTTCGAAGTTTGATCCTTATTTTATGAGGAGCGACGTTGAGGGATTTTGTGGCCTTCGCTCCCACCCTCATAATCTAAGAGATCATTTGGTAGTTCTAGTCTTCTACGAGCCTTACTACGTTACTTCAGCTATTTGTTTTCTGTGTTTTCATGCCGCTGCTTTGAAGTATGACGCGCACGCGCCTGGCGGGGCTTCTTTACGTAATCCCTCAACGTCACTCCTCATAAAATAAGGATCAAACTTCGAACTGGTAAGTTCTCGTTTAATCTTACTATTAATTTTGTATCCACCAGGAAATAATCTATACATGAATATGTCTTGTGTACCATTGAATAAACTGAGTAGTCCCTGCCGGTCGGATTTGCGATCCTCCAATCATCTGTTATATTTGTATTTTTTATTGTATTTAAAAGTTCACTAGTTTTAAATTTCGTATTACCTCTCTGTTTTTGGCTATATTTGTCTAAGTAATGGTCTAAAACACAATTAAAGTCTCCTCCGATTATTACATTTTGGTAATTACATTCTGCGATTGTATTCAAGATTTTATTGAAAAAATGAGGATTGTCAAAGTTGGGCGCATATATATTTACCAAGGTGATTGGGGTAGCATGGATCTCAGCGGTAACTATCAAATATTTCCCATCCTTATCTGTTGAGGTAGTTTTTGGTTTAAATGGTATGCCTTTACGAATAATGATTGATGTACCTCTAGATTTCGACATATATGACGAGTGAAAGGTTTGGCCTATCCAATTCACCTTCAATCCAGCTTGATCGTGGAATTTAAGATGAGTTTCTTGTAAGAAAATAATGTCTGTGTTGTATGCTTTCAACTGAGCTAATATCTTACCCATTTTAATGCATTCGTTAACACCCCTTATATTCCAGCTGCAGAATGAGATCCCTCCCAGTTTCTTTTGTTTATCGTCTTGCATTTTGAGTGGTTTTAGTGCCTGTGTATCTTACGGTGCACCATTTTGTAATATAATGAAAGATTTACCTAACAACTACTGGAGCAGTAATGAATACTGTTTGTCCATCATTGTGACTTTATTAACTTTAGCTGGTGATAACAAGTTGTGTTAACAATGACCTACATGGCACTTAATAGTTAACCATTTAACAAGATAACAGTTGTCCTACTTGCACAGCTGAATCGCATCTATACTATTACCAATTAGTCTAACGACTAGAAAGCTGTTTTATAACAACAAACTGTTACAGGAGTCTATTGACTGCAATCTGTTGCCCAGGCCTGCGTCAACGGCCAATTGAATAGCTAAAGGTGAATCCCAATGTCCTACAAGTCTACTTGATAGGAACTTAATCTAACTGGATAGAGAAGCCCAATTTCTCAAATATAGTTTGAGACTTAACAGTGGATTTTAGCACACACATAACCAGTGTTTTTGAACAGTGAACAGACCTCTTTGAATGTTTTTTTGTTATCATTCTGTTATATTGCTTCATCCTAGCAATGCCTCCTCATCCCCCATGATCACTGTAAATAGAATACCTTACTAAGTAGCCTATTCCCATGAAGCTGCCCTGAACAAGGTACTGTTGTCACCCATGAAGCAGCCCTGAACAAAGGTGCTGCTGGTGCGGCCTTTCCCATAGGCCAGTATTTTCCATAGATTTGGCGTTCTCATGAAGCAGCCCTGAGCAAAGGTGCTGCTGGCACAACCTCTCCAATAAGCTCGCCTGCCATAACGTGGCATTCCCCTGGAGCAGCCCTGAGCAAAGGTGCTGCTGGCACAGCCTCTCCAATAGGCTAGCTTGCCACAGCTTGGATTCACCATGAGCAGCCCTGAGCAAAGGGGCTGTTAGCACAGCATTTCCAATTGGCTAGCCTGCCATAGCTTGGCATCCCCCTGGAGTAGTCCTGAACAAAGGTACTGCTGGCACAACCTTTCCCATAGGCTGGCACTGCCATAACTTGGCATCCCCATGAAGCAGCCCTACCCAAAGGTGCTGCTAGCACAGCCTCTCCAATAGGCTGACACTGTCATAAATTTTACTGCTGATGCAGGCTCTCACATTAACCCGCGCTGACCCAACTCCTGCTGAAGGAGTGTGTCTAAATTAATTCCCAGAGGGGAAACCTCCCAACATCTTTCTTTATTGTACTGACCATTTTTGTCAGTTGTCCCCATTACCTGGGGATGACTGCGGTTTGGGAACCGCATAGCTGAATTTCCCCTCACCGGGAATCAATATAAATATATATATATATATATATATATATATATATATATATATATATAATATATATATATAAATATATATTATATATAGATATATATATATATATATATACATACCCGCGGTAACCCTCCAGGCACCCAGGCTAATCATTTAGGTGAGTTTTAACCCCATCTCCTGGGGACTACTGCAGTCTGGGAACTGCATATTCTTGGGTTTCCCCTCCCCGGGAACCCAGGCTGACCGTTCAGGTCAGTTTAGCCCCATACCCTGGGGACTACTGCGGTCTGGAACTATTCTTGGGTATCCCCTCCCTGGGAACCCAACATGCAGAGTCACTGACCGCGTTATCAGTGACTCCGATCGTGAAACCCGATATTCACCAGCTACCTGCTTCCGCGGTCGGACCAGGGTTTCCCCAAAGCCCTAGGCTGGTTCCCTCGTCGGCCATCGCGAACATCCCGCAAAAACCCCTGAGGTTCCTGCAGGAGACCTACAACAGGTAAGGAATAGCACTTACCTGAAGTTTAGACTTACCATTGGAGGAGCTCCGCTGCTCCACCGGTCGCCTGCAGAAAAGCGTCTGACGTAATGACGCACGTGTGGCTGTATGGGGTTCTTCACGTAGTCACTCACGTGACACCGAAGTAAAATAGATGATTTGGCTGAACCAGTAATGGAAGTGAAATGAAATAAAAACATATTTTAAAAGGTGGCCAAGTTGGAATCACCATTAGCAAAAAACTGTAATTATCCCATTTCTAAATGAAAAAACCCTTAATTCGCAAAGGCAGAAATTATCACTAGCCATTAAAACTAATGCCAAAGCATGATCTTATGACATCCCTCTGCCTAGTATTTTAACATTGCAGTTAAATGATTTTAAATAAGTGGCTGATATATTTAATTTGTGCATGAAATACCCCTTTGAAACATACCGATTGATTGCTAAATGGCAATTATGATGACTATTTGCCTTATGGAACCTTGCTACTGTGCAAGAGAATTGAAACTCTAACTTAAAGAGCTGATGATGACCATGGAGTAATGTTACATGTAAGGGTCACAGATTCATTTTTTGTAGGTCATCACTTAAAATGCAATCATTTGCACTCATATAATAGTACAGACATAGCACCAAGTTGCATGGCTCTTAATGGGAGCATTATTAGTTAAAATTTGACCCACAGCCTCATACTGCCATAACAAATACTTGGCTGAAGGGTTGGTTGTTCACAAATCTTTAAGGAACATAGAAAAACTGGTATATTCCTTACTTGTGACATTATAGCATTAACACAATTCATTAATCGTACTATAACTGGGTATAAATGGAATATGGTCATGGAAATAGTTCATCTAATCACTCATCTAAATCAGGACTCTGCTCAATGCAAAAGGGTCATTGCATTTGAATGTCGTGCAGCGGACTGGTTCAGATAACCTTTATTGATTGGAGGTTACACAAAAAGCTGGAGAAACTCAGCGGGTGCAGCAGCATCTAAGGAGCGAAGGAGATAGGCGACGTTTCGGGTAGAGACCCTTCTTCAGAATGGTCAGGGATCAGGGAAACGAGAGATATAGACGGTGATGTGGAGAGATAAAGAACAATGAATGAAAGATATGCAAAAAAGTATCGATGATAAAGGGAACAAGCCATTGTAAGCTGTTTGTGGTGTGAAAATGAGAAGCTAGTGCGACTAGGGTGGGGGAGGGAGATAGAGATAGAGGGAATGCCAGGGCCCGAGGGCTGAGGGAGAGGTGGGAAGGGAAGAAACAGCGAGGGTTTAACAGAATTGAGAAAATTCAATGTTCAAGCCCAAAGGATGCAGACTCCCCAAGCGGAATATGAGGTGCTGTTCCTCCAACTTGCGGTGTTGCTCACTCTGGCCGTGGAGGAGGCCCAGGACCGAGAGGTCGGATACGGAATGGGAGGGGGAGTTGAAGTGCTGAGCAACTGGGAGGTCGGGTTTGTTTTTGCAGACCGAGCGGAGGTGTTCGGCGAAACGATCGCCAAGCCTCCGCTGGTCTCACCGATATAGATCATCTGGCAACCTTTATTGATTGCCAGGCACTACGGGATAAGAGCACGTGAGTGAGTATAGATAAATATAATTCCTTCCTTTGATATTGTGCCTTGCAAACCACACAATTCAGAAGCACCTCAGAGCATCAATGGACACTGCAGCCCCTAATCTTGTAAAATCGAGCTGCATTGGAATGCAGGTGTAGATTAGCAAAGGAGTTCATGATTCTCCAGGGAACGATGTTAAACAAACCATTGATTGTTGAAGCTGCAGATGTTCCACCATTTTAAAGCCTCTGCAAATAACTGTTTGTCTCCTGCCAGGGAATCTAACAGTTGACTGCACTAATTTATGGTCCAAACAACCATATCAACTAATCCCACTCTCAACTAATGTTTACATGCTGACATTTGCAGGACATTGGTATTGCATTCATGTATAGTGTAGATGGTTTATATGCAACCAATAACATAGTTACCTCACTCCCATTAACCCCGCCTAGTTAACATCAATCATAACGCCTTCCCCTTCCTGGGCGCGGCAGTAGAAGAATGTAGCCAGTGCTTGAAGATGTATGTAATACCCTGTGCTATCATTAAAAGATGTTGCACACTTTAAGAGCTTGTAAAGTGTCTATTTACATATAGTATTTCCCAATTTGATTGCATAACATGCAAACTAATGCTTTTCCCCGTGTCTCAGTACACATGACAATAATAAACCAATATCAATAATAAATTTCAGTGAGGACCACGGAGCAACAATCAGGATTGTCTTATTTGCATCTCCCTTTTACCCAGCAACAAAGCAAAATCAACTGTACTCTTAACCTAGTTGGAATCAGCTATCTAAGTCAGCCTGCAACTTGCCTATTGTTTGAAGATAAACACAAAACGCTGGAATATCTCAGCAGGACAGGCAGCATCACTGGCGAGTAGGAATGGGTGACGCTTCGAGTCGAGACGCTTCTTCAGATGAAGAGTCTCGACCAGAAATGTCACCCATTGCTTCTCTCCAGAGATGTTGCCTATCCTGCTGAGTTACTCCAGCATTTTGCATCTATCTTCGATTTAAACCAGTATCTGCAGATCCTTCTGATCTATTGTTTGAATGGGTTCCACTATCAGCATGTATTTAGTTGCTGAGCCATTGACCAGAAAAATATCCAAAGATAGACACAAAAAGCTGGGGTAACTCAGCGGGACAGGCAGCATCTCTGGCGAGAAGGAATGGGTGAGGTTTTGGGTTGAGACACTTCTTCAGATTGGTTAGCCATTCCTTCTCTCCAGAGATGCTGCCTGTCCCGCTGTTACTCCAGGTTTTTGTGTCTATCTTCGGTTTAAACCAGCATCTGCAGTTCTTTCCTACACAGAAACATATCCAAGATCCTTCCAGATTTGTTGATACATTGAGTTGGTTTGATTCAATTCAGTGAAACATGTGATTTACAAAGGTTACTTGGGTGTTTATGGAACATAATTAGAAATAAATGAAAAATAGGAAAAAGAATGCTCAGATAATATAAAAGATTAAGAGATTGCTCGAGTTAAATTGCAATTTAACATGAAAAGCAGATATGGACACAGATCATTAAAACAAATGCTCTGAGCCACAGGGAGAGGTTGAGCAGGCTTGGGCTCTATTCATTGGAGCACAGGAGGATGTGGTGTGTTCTTAGAGGTATTACAAAACATTGAGAGGAATAGATTGAATAAATATGCAATGTCCTTTGCCCGGAGTAGAGGAATCGAGAAGCTGTGGACATAGGTTAAGGTGAGAGGGGAAAGATCTAATAGAAACCTGAGGGCTAACTTTTTTACACAAACGGTTTTGGGTGTATGGAACGTGCTGCCAGAGGAGGTAGTTGAGGAAGGTTCCTATAGCAACATTTAAGAAACATTTAGACAGGTGTATGGATAGGATAGGTTTAGAATGTAGTCGAAGACTGTAAGACTGGTGGGAGAATTAGGAAGGAGATGGAGAGAGAGGGAAAGCAAGGGCTCTTTGAAGTTATCAAGAAATCTGCTCATGCTGCTAACATAAGGTGCCCGTGTCTGCTTTTCATGTTAAATTGCAATTAACCCGAGGTAACCTTTGTTGTGTAAAATTGATAATGGCTCCTTTTAAACTTCTACAGGATTACGCATTGTGATAGGAGTGAAGGAATTACAGATGTTATTGTAGAGTGATGAACAACAATGGGTAATCAGCGTGTAGCCTTGAAAATAGTTTCAAATATTTCTAAGTAGCACACCAGTTTATTTACTGTGCCAAAACTTTCTATTTTACTTCAGAGTCACATGAGTGACTACGTGAAGAACCCCGTACAGTTGTTCGTGCGTCATTGCGTCAGACGCTTTCGTACAGACGACTGTGCACGGAGCAGTGCAGCTCCTCCAACGGTAAGTCTGAACTTCAGGTACGTGCTATTCCTTACCTGTTGTAGGTCGCCTGCAGGAACCTCCGAGGTTTTTGCGGGATGTTCGCGAGGCCGATGAGGGAACCAGCCTAGGGCTTTGGGGAAAACCCTGGTCCGACCGCGGAAGCGGAGAGCTGGGAATATCTGGTTCGCGATCGGAGTCACTGATAACGTGGTCAGTGACTCCATACGTTGGGTTCCCAGGGAGGGGATACCCAAGAATAGTGTGGTTCCAGACCGCAGTAGTCCTTAGGGTATGGGGCTAAACTGACCTGAATGGTCAGCCTGGGTTCCCAGTGGAGGGGAAACCCATATATGCGGTTTTAGATCACAGTAGACCCCAGGACATGGGGTTAAACTCACATATGTGTATATATATTTATATTGATTCCTGGGGAGAGGAAATTCACCTATGGGGTTCCTAAACCATAGTAATCCCTAGGATATGGGGACAACTGACAAAAATAGTCAGTACAATTAGGAAAGATGTTGGGAGGTTTCCTCTCTGGGAATGAAGTTAGAGACGCTCCTTCAGCAGGAATTGGGTCAATGCGGCTTAATGTGAAAGCCGTGTCAGTGGTAAAGTTT
This sequence comes from Okamejei kenojei, assembly GCA_035221665.1. Classification (NCBI taxonomy): domain Eukaryota; kingdom Metazoa; phylum Chordata; class Chondrichthyes; order Rajiformes; family Rajidae; genus Okamejei; species Okamejei kenojei. The sequence continues at coordinate 77,591,385 of CM069134.1, forward strand.
ATGCCAGCAGCACCTTTGGGTAGGGCTGCTTCATGGGGATGCCAAGTTATGGCAGTGCCAGCCTATGGGAAAGGTTGTGCCAGCAGTACCTTTGTTTAGGACTGCTCCAGTGGGATGCCAAACTATGGCAAGATAGCCTATTGGAGAGGCAGTGCCAGCAGTTCCTTTGCTCAGGACTGCTCATGGGGATGCCAAGCTATGGCAGGTGAGCCTATTGGAGAGGCTGTGCCAGCAGCACCTTTGCTCAGGGCTTCCAAGTTATGGCAGGCTAGCCTATTGGAGAGGTTATGCCAGCAGCACCTTTGCTCAGGGCAGCTTCATGAGAACGCCAAATCTATGGCAAATACTGGCCTATGGGAAAGGCCACGCCAGCAGCACCTTTGTTCAGGGTTGCTTCCTGAGCACCAGTGGTACCTTGTTCAGGGTTGCTTCATGGGAACAGGCTGTTTAGTAGGGTATTCTATTTACAGTGATCATAGGGGATGAGGAGGCATTGCTAGGATAAAGCAATATAACAGAATGATGACAAAAAAGCATTCAAAGAGATCTGTTCACTGTTCAATAACACTGGTTATGTGTGTGCTAAAATCCACTGTTAAGTCTCAAACTATATTTGAGAAATTGGGCTCCTCTATCCAGTTAGATTAAGTTTCTATCAAATAGACTTGTAGGACATTGGGATTCATTTTTAGGTATTCAGTTGGCCGTGACGCCGGCCTGGGCAACAGATTGCAGTCAATAGACTCTGGTAACAGTTTTGTTGTTATAAAACTGCTTTTCTAGTTGTTAGATTAATTGTTAATAGAAGAGATGCGATTTGCTGTGCAAATAGGACAACTGTTATCTTGTTAAATGGTTAACTATTAAGTGCCATATAGGTCATTGTTAACACACCTTGTTTCACCAGCTGAAATTAATAAAGTCACAATGATGGACAAACAGTATTAATTACTGCTCCAGTAGTTGTTAAGTAAATCTTTAATTATATTGCAAAATGGTGCTAATGGCCCTAAATGGGAAATTGTGTCAGCAGCGCTTTTTAGTAGGCCTGCTAAATGTCTCCCTCATGGAGCGTCAGTATTAGTCTGGCGCTAGGGCCATGGCAAAGTCGGCGTATTGCTGAAGCTGCGCCAGCAGCACCTTGTAAAAGGGCTGCTTAATGGCTCCCTCATATAAGAGGAGAGCATGTGGGATCGGTATAGTCTAACGCCGAGTCTGAGGGTATGGCCATAGAGCATGCCCAAGGGACACAGGGCATGTGCCAGAGGTCTATGCCTGGCAAGTAAAGTAACCATCCCAAACACATACGCAGTGAACACTACTCTCAGGGGGACATTACAGTTGGCCGTCGAATCTTCTATCAGGTAAGACCTTTCCATAAGCGAAACCTGGAGGACAAAGCACAAGCTATTGGAACGAGCAAGGTTTCATAGTTTCGGCAACAATGCACCGCACGTCTTTATTGGCAGTAAACGATTCACTGAAGTTGGTGGCAGCATGAAAGCTGGCCAGAGGTTCCACGCACTGTACCTGTACTACTCTACAAGGTTATTTTAGAGACCACTTACAGTTTGGTAAGGTGTACACTTAGTTATACATTACAAATTAATGAGACATTATCAGCTACTTTGAGTGTTCTAACCATGTAAAATGGACTATACTAGCTTTTCAAGCAGGTTAGAATTGGGCAGGTTCAGTAGAAGGACCAAGATTGTCTTGCAAGACTGGCTCGGAAATCGGGCCACAGTTGCTATTGGTATCAACTATCTGTAGACCCTACGGGCATTGTATGGGTTAAAGTGTGATTGGACAAATATGCACATTGTCATGCTCAGGTTTATGTTGATACATTATGATGATGGCATATGTTAGTCACGAGGGTGCAATCATGTAAAGACCCCTGGAATGCTTACATAATCTTGTTGCCACAGGAGAATCATCAAGTATAGGTTAATGGCAACACAGAATTTGGTTATCTTAAACGTAATTTGCTCGTTCAGCCTGAGGCTTGGGAAATCAGTTGTTGCATGATAAACTCAAATTATGTTCTGCAGGTTTAATACACTGCCCTAAGGTGTGGGTTGTTACATCTATTCTTCTATGTGTTCAAAAGTGCTTGGATAGCACCAAACTGCAGAATCTTTCTTTTCCAGGTGATGAAAGAGTTTGTTAATGCTCATGTTCCATTGAAAATGGTATAAATTGATAATGTTTGGAGTTCATGTTAAATGATCGTTTGTTAATTATGGAGTTATACGGCCATTAATTGGGTCAATGAGCTTTCTCATTGAGTTGGCTGTAGCAAACAAGACTCACTCTGTTGGTCCACACCAGATATCAGGTGATAGGATATCTTCAACATAGGTCCCAGGACCAGTACAATGCCATATGCGATGTTGACATTTGTGAACACTATTTCACCAGGAGGCTCCAGCTGTAATCCTTAAATTTGGCTGGAGTTTATTAGGTAGTTATCCTTCTGGCACTGGTTTAGTGCAGCAGGTTCAGTCGCTACATAATTGTGATGGTACAGGATGATTACGTCTGTAAATTATAATATTATGTTATAAATACTTGAGAAGACCAGAAGGGGTCAGTTCTCAAAATAGTCACAGGCATGCCAGGGGACCTTTGATAAGTTAAGCACACATATATACAACAATATGTCAAGGTCATCAAGAGCCTTGGAGTTCTGGACTAGCAATGTTGTTAGTCACAAAAAATTTGGGAGAACGTATTTGTTCAGACCATAACAGATGATAAAAACAGAGTTGTGTTATGTAGGAATGGATTCTGATTCCAGATCTCATTCCACCAGGGCTGCTACAACATCAGCAGCAAGGGTATTTATGTTCCGCTGGGTCGCATTGTTACGGCTGCAGCATGGTCCAACGAAAGAATCTCCAAACATCTGTAATGACCCATTGCTGAACCAGGGGTATTTGTTAACTCTATTTATGTTCTGGTTATATTTTCCATCTGGGTGAGAGATGGAAATATTATTGTTTCATTTAAACAGCATCAGCATGTTTTACATCTATGTCATGACTGTATGCATTATGAATGTTTTTCCCTTCATTTGTCAATGAAGCAGCTGTGGTTGTGTGTACTCGTTTCACATGGCATGATAGCACAAAGCTTTGAAGTCTTCACATAGTCACTCACGTGACTCCTCATAAAATAAAGATCAAACTTCAAACTGGTAAGTTTCTCGTTTAATCTTACTATTTTACTTCGGAGTCACGTGAGTGACTACGTGAATAGAAGCCCGTACAGCCGTTGGTGCGTCATGACGTCAGACGCTGGTGCAGTCGGGCGGTGGGAGCAGCAGCGCTCCTCCGAGCGGTAAGTTTAAAAAACCGCGGGTTACACGAAAGGCTGGAGAATGTAGTGGGTGCAGCGGCATCTAAGGAGCGAGGGAGATGGTCGATGTTGCGGGTCGAGACCCTTCTTCAGACTTCACCCTCGATTCTCCAGCATTTGCAGTTTGTTAACAAAGTTCAAACAGGTAAGGTTTTTAAAAACTTTTACCGCATGTCCTTTTCCGCGACAGTTTGGGTAGAGAATGTTGCAGAAAGGGAAGAAGGTGTCGGCGAGGCGCTCCGGGGGTAGAAAGGTAAAGTGGCAGGAGAGTGTTGAGGATGGAGGCCCGTCTGGTACACCTGGTCCGGTGCTGGCTACACAGCCAGTGGTTGTGGACCCACTGCCGGGGGCAGTGGAGGCTTGTCAGTAGGGGGAAGGCCACTGGCAAGTCTCTGTGGCCCGTAAATGAGTCGGGCCTGGAGGTTATACCCTCCATAGGAGAGTCCGTTTGCTCACGGCTCTCCCACGTCGAGATTCTATTTCAAAAGAATGCTCGACAGGGACCAGCTCCGTGGGGAGGAGTGGTGCCCAAGCCAGGCTGATGGAGAGCTTGTGCTAGCAGCACCTGTTTCAGGGCTGCAGAACTATCCTGCCTGTGAGGAGGATGTTCCAGCTCCGTGAGGAGGAGTGATGCCCAAGCCAGGCTGATGGAGAGCTTGTGCTAGCAGCACCTGTTTTCAGGGCTGCAGAACTATCCTGCCTGTGAGGAGGATGTTCTATCAGGGCAGTTTGCTGACACTGTTTCTATGCTGGGGGAGAGCAGTAAAGGTGTTCGGTTGGAGGTAATTCCGAACATTGCTGGGAAGTTTGCTGAGTGTAGAGAGGCAGGAAAGGCGATTGATGTAGAATTGGCTGAAGCCATTCAGTATATGCTCTCCCACCAGTTACAGGAGCTAGCTATGGATTAAGTAGCAAAAAACTATAAAGCTCCTGTTAATTGTGATCTCCTGAAGGTACCGGTGGTTAATCACCAAATTTGGTCATAGATGGGTTTGCCTGCTAGGGCCCAGGAGATGAAGTTTTAAAAAGTGCTTAAACTGTTGTCAGCAGGTATTACAGCTGTGGTGAAAGTTATTGATACAAATGATATGGTTGAAGCACAGCAGGATGAACTGGAACTCCTTTGTAATGCATTTTGAAACCAGTGTACCACCACGAAATCTGTTGTTTGGTGGTAACCTTGCAAAAAGGGTCAAAGACTGTTATGAGGTTGTTATAACCATGGCCCTCATTAAAGCCAGCTGGAAGCAAGGCAAAAAAGGTTCTCTACAAGAAGTCGAGGACAACAAGGCCGCAAGGAAAGATGCTGGTAAGGAATATACCATTGACAGACGATGAATTAACTGATGTTCCTGTTCAAATTGGGGAAGGTAAAAATTGTTTCTCAAACAATGGCAGCAGTTGACATCAGATTTGTTCATACTTAGTGTATTGAAGGGGTGAAAAATTGGATTTTACTATAAGGACAGTCTACCTAGTCAACATTTTCCTAGTCGTAAACTTATTTTCAGATGAGGAAAATGTGCTTATTCAAGCAGATTCAGTCGTTACGTAAGAAGGGGTAATTGAGCCTTCTGTATGTCAAAGTCAACAATTTCTGTCAAGTATATTTCCCAGATCTAAAAAGACTGGGGGATGTAGAATTATTCTGGACTTATCCAATTTGAACAAATTTGTTTGTTATAGGCATTTCAAAATGGAGACCTTTACCACGGGCAAACATCTAGTGTCCAAAGGGTATTATATGGCAACCATTGATTAAAGAATGCGTATTACGCAGTGTCTATTCATGGTGATGATAGAAGATATTTGAAATTTATTTGGATGACTAAGCTGTGGCAATTCAGGACATTGCCGAATGGATTAACTTCAGCTCCTAGATTATATACTAAATTAGTAAAACCTGTGTTAGCATTACTTAGAGCTCAGGGGCATGTGGTAATGGCCTATTTAGATGATATTCTGATAGTTGGAAAGACTCATGCTGAAACTCAATCATCAGTTTCAGTTGTTACAATCACTTTTGAACAAATGGGATTTGTTATTCACCCAGATAAATCTAAATTATCACCAGTCCAAATTATTGATTATCTGGGATTTACCATTAATTCCAATCACATGTTGGTAACTTTGCCCAGGGCTAAATTGAATCAGTTAATTGAGGACTGTGTTAATCTCGTTGGAGAACAACGGCCTTTGATTAGACAAGTAGCCAGCTTTATTGGGAAGTTGTTGCAGCCTTTCCAGCTGTGCAGTATGGTCCTCTGCATTATCAACAATTACAACTATCAAAGGAACAGGCACTGAGCATACAAAGGGGCCATTTTTGATAGGCCTATGCCGTTGTCAGCTGGGGCGATTGCTGACATACAATGGTGGATAGTACATGTTTAAAAAATTTTAAGGAAGGTTTTGGTGGAATCACCGTCACTGATATTACAGACTGATGTAAGTGCACTGGGTTTGGGGTGCAACAGATATGTCTTCTAGTTGTGGAGGCGGATGGAATGTGGATGATGTGACATCGCTTCCTCAATTAAGAGGGATTAATTATTTAGAGTTGTTGGGCATCTGGTATGGGCTCAAAGCTTATTGTTCTACAAGGAGGGATATGCATGTGCAGGTCAGATTGACAACACCACAGCAGTGGCATATGTAAACCACATGGGTGGAGTTAAGTCACAGCCTTGTGATAGACTGGCTAACCAGATTTGGAGCTGGAGTATTGACCAAAATATCTGGCTTTCAGCACTTTATTTGCCAGGAAGAGGTCACGTCAGTTTAATGACAACATTGAATGGATGTTAAATCAGGATGTATTTAACCAAATGATTGATCAGTATGCATTGCCAGATATTGACTTGTTTGCATCTCAATTAAATCATCAGTTACCTAGATATGTTTCATGGTAACCAGATACTGGGGCAGTAGCAGTGGATGCATTTTCGCTGCATTGGGGAGGAATGTTTGTGTATGTATTTCCTCCATTCTGTCTCATCAGCAGATGTTTGCAAAAGATCAAGGAGGACTCCGCTTCAGGGGTATTGGTAGTGTCAGGTTGGCCTACACGGGCATGGTTTCCCGTTGTATTACAAATGGCTAGGGAGCCTTACATGCTTATGCCCAAGAATAAAAATCTGCTGGTAAATCCAGTCACTGGGGATCAACATCCTTTATAGCATCGTATTGATCTGTTAATTGCAGATTTTAAGGAGGCCATACCTGGGGAGAGGACTGTTTCATCGGACTGTGGATGTTCTCACGTCGACCTGCAGGGATAGTACACAGCAGCAATATATCACCTATATAAGCAAGTGGGAGCAATTCTGCCTACAGCAGGATATTGTATATCACACTGCAGGGATCACGGATGTATTGGAGTTTTGTCAACTCTTTAATTGACCGAAAAAATTAAGTTACAGTGCGATTAATTCAACCAGAAGTGCTCTGTCTTATTTATCTATGAATGCAGAATTGCATACAGTAGGGACATCCGTTAGTTTTCACAATTCATGAAGGGAGTTTTTTCAATATAATCCTCCTAAACCCAGGTATGCCAGTATTTGGAATTTGAGTGAAGTTTTTATGGCTCGTCGCCAGTGGGCTCCTGTTACAAGCCTATCAGTAGCCAAATTATCTATGAAAGTGGTCATGCTTATGGCGTTGGTTTCAGCTCAACGTGTATAAATGTTGCAAAAGCTACGGCTAGATAGAATGCATGTGTCGGCTGATGCCATTATATTTTATGTCTATGATTTGCTTAAACATAATAAAAGAGGCATGACAGGATGTAAGATTGTGTTTTCAGCATACTCCGCAGATGATCGCTTCTGTATAATCTCACATTTATCTCGTTACATTGAGATTACTAAACCTCTGAGAGAAACAGAGTTGGTTTGTTTATTAGTCACAAAAAACCACACAGTAAGGTGTCGGTGCAAACGATTTCAAGGTCCTCGCGGCCGCAGGATGGTTCAGTGAGCTAATTTTCAGAGGTTTTATCACAAGCCGATTTCAAGGTTCGAGGTGTTTGCTGATTCTGGTGTCAGTACTGTTACACTTTTCCCCTGAGTTAGAGGGGTTTGTATATGATTTGTTTGTACATAAACTGTTATTCCATTTAACAAATGTATTACGGATGCATGATTGATTGTTAACGACTTTTGAGTCAATCCAGGCAGTGTGAACGGCGGATTTGAGTCTGCGGCGTGAATTCACAGTGCTTTGAAGTCTTCACGTAGTCACTCACGTGACTCCGAAGTAAAATAGTAAGATTAAACGAGAAATTACCAGTTTGAAGTTTGATCTTTATTTTATGAGGAGTCGAGTTGAGGGACTACGTGCCCTCCGCTCCCACCCTCATAGATCTCATCTGGTAGTTCTAGTTTTATCATCTTACCGTTATACTTCGGTCATTGTTAGCTGTGAATTCATTCCGCTGCTTTGAAGATTGACGCACCAACGGCTGTACGGGCTTCTATTCACGTAGTCCCTCAACTCGACTCCTCATAAAATAAAGATCAAACTTCAAACTGGTAAGTTCTCGTTTAATCTTACTATTTTATGGTATTGTCAGTGGATAACCACCTGAAAGCACACATAAACAGCTTCTTCCCATTATAATCATGGGAATCGGGCCATTCAGCCCATCAAGTATACTCGCTATTCAATCTTGGGTGATCTAACTCTCCCTCCTAACCCCATTCTCCTGCCTTCTCCCCATAACTTCTTATGATCTTATGATCTTCTTCCCCTCTGTTACCAGTCTTCTGGGTGGTCCTTCTAAAAGCTGGGTTAAAGTCCCGATTTTCCAACCTACCTCATTGTGGACATTGGACTTTTTCCCTCTGGAACTGTTTACACTGCAAAGCTGAGAAACTATATTCTGCTCTCTGGTATCTTTCCCTTTGTATTTGTGTTTGGCTTGCTTGTATTATGTATCCTATAATCTGATTTGATTGGATAGCATGCAAGCAAAAAAACATGTGCCAATTAAACTTAATACAGCATTTAGTGGTAACCTCTCAGAAGGTACAAATCTTAGGAATTGTCAACTTTAGAATGCTGCCTATACTTCTTCATTCATGTATTCCTGGACATACTTGGATTGTTTTTTCGCTAGGGTGTCAGAGGCTGATGGGACAACTGATAAACGTTTTTAAAATTATGAGAGGTATAGATTGGGTAGACACTCAGATCCTTTTTTCCCCAGGGTGGAAATATCAAAGACTCGAGGGGATTGATTTAAGGTGAGAGGGGGAAATTTTAAGGAGATGTGCTAGGCAAGTTATTTTACACAAAAAACGGTAGGTGCCTGGAACTTGCTGACAGGGGTGGTGGTGGAGCCACATACACTAGTAGCAGTTAAGAGGCATATAAATAGGCACATAGATATTGGGAGGAATAGGGGAATATCGATCACATGAAGACAGAGGAGATCAGTTTAACTTAACATCATGTTCGGCAGACACATTGTGGGATGAATGGCCTGTTCCTGTGCTATACTGTTTTATCTTGTATGTTCTTGGACTAGAAGATGATTTGAGGTTGTGAATATTGGGTCAGAAAACATAGTTGAAATCAAAGTTCTGGTCAGCCATGATGCTTCCTGTTATGATTTCTTATACTTTTGTTCATATGTTTTAGAAGCAGAAATGGGGCATTCGGCCCATCAAGTCTACTCTGCCATTTAATCAGGCTGATCTATCTTTCCCTCTCAACCCCATTCTCCTGCCTTCTCCCCACAAACCCCTGACACCTTTACTAATCAAGATTCTGTCAATCTCCACTTTAAAAATATCCATTGACTTGGCCTCCACAGCCATCTGTGGCAGTGAATTCCACAGATTCACCACCCTCTGACTAAAGAAATGCCCCCTCATCTCCTTTCTAAAGATACATCCTTTTATTCTGAGGCAATGCCCCTCTGGTCCTAGACTCAGACTCTGCCACTAGTGGAAACATCCTCTCCACATCCACTCTATCCAGGCTTAGATTTAGATTTTGGTTTAGTGTTGTCAATTTTTTTGTAATGTTAGATATGATTGTTTAATGGTAAATCGAGACATATTAATCCTGAGCAAAAACAGACTGCTGGACAAACTCAGAAGATCAAACAGCATGTATGGGGAAAAATGGATAGTTTACATTTTGGGTCGAGAACCTGATCAGGGAGGTGGTAAGGCCCCACAATTCTTTCTTGAATGAAGATCAAACCAGTTCCCTATCACCAGTTACTTCTAATGCAAAGCTATCCCTTTGCCTCCCTGATGCTGTCTGACCTGTTGCGTCCTCCAGCAGTTTGTTTTTTTTTTCTCAGGAATATCTGCAGTGTCTTGTATGTCTCCTGAGCAGTTGATAAATTTCCATTTGGCCATCAAGCATTTCAGATCAGTATAACTAAATTAACCTTTGTTCATCTGCACCATTGTTCTTCCTCAATCCCAGCCCTGGTTAGAAATCCCTGACAAACTATTAATCTTACAGGACATCTGAGTGAGATTTGCAATTTTGTGCCAAATTGGAGATGTGGAATATTAACCTAGACTTCAATGATAAGTAATTAAAAAATATGGTATTTAATTATTTAAATCCTGTTGGTAAAATCATCATGTCTAGGAAAATACAACCTTGAGGTCATTGGTCTGAGTAAATAAAAAAAATGTTCATTAATGTTTGAGGACTGTTGTAGAGATGTTTCCTGTGTATTCAAGCATTTCCTAATACCATATAAAATGAATTGAGTTGGCTGATGACCTTGCTTCTGTGATAATGGGTTCTCACTGGGAAGCCAATATATGCTGCACAGCATAAGCATTGGTTGAAGATTTTGCAAAACTCTTCATCTTTGACTATTACACTCCAGCACTAGGCTTTACCTTGGTTTAATGTTGACATTTTAATGGAACATTCTATTTTGTCAATTGTTTACTTGAAATCCAGCACCCATGACCAGATTTGCTAAGATTTCAAAACCTGATAAGATCATCCTATTGTGGAATCACTTCATTTTGTCTGCAATAGTTTCTGCCACTTAGCATGTATGTATTGCTATATAGTTTTTTCAGGTTGGACTTCATGTTTATGTACTCCTTGGACTTCCTAAATATTCCTTCTACACACCTCATTGAACCAATGTTGATCTCCTGTACTAATGATAATTGTGGAATGAGGACTATGTTGTATTGAATATAATTCAATACTTTGATGGCTCACAATCACTTTTCTGAGATGCAATTTTTAAATTAATTTAATTCACAGTAGGATGATCACATCATGGTCTGAGTACCAGTTGGGGCATTGAGAATATCCCCAATGTAAACATGAGAGAGAGATATAAGGTCTAAGTTTACAATATCATGGGTGGAGTGGAATGAATGGACATAAGGGCCATTGATGTATAAGGGTGTGAGCAGAATATAACGCAAGGAGAAAAAGAAGTAAAGTAGATGAGCTTGAGGCTCAGTTAGCGGTTGGTAGATATGGCATTGTGGGGATTACTGAGACGTGGCTGCAGGAGGATCGGGCCTGGGAACTTAATATTCAGGGTTATGCATCCTATAGAAAGGACAGGCAGGTGTGCAGAGGTGGGGAGGGGGGGGGGGGGGGGGGGGGGGGGGGGGGAAAGGGGGGGGGGAAGGGGGGGGGGGGGGAAGGGGGGGGGGGGGGGGGGGGGGGGGAGGGGGGGGGGGGGGGGGGGGGCGGGGGGGGGGGGGAAGGGGGGGCGGGGGGGGGGGGGGGAGGTAGCTCTGCTGGTGAGGGATGGAATTTCAGTCCCTTGTGAGGAAGACATACGGACTGACGAGGTAGAGTCAGTGTGGGATTGAGTTGAGGAATTGTAAAGGCAAGAAGACACTAATTGGTGTTATTTACAGACCCCCAAATAGTAGCCCGGATGTAGGGTGTAAGTTGCAGCAGGAGTAAAACTGGCATGTAACGAAGGGAATGCCACTGTGGTGATGGGGGATTTCAATATGCAGGTAGACTGGGAAAATCAGGTTGGTTCAGGACCCCAAGAAAGAGAAATTTGTAGAATGCCTCCGAGATGGATTCTTAGAGCAACTTGTAATGGAGCCAACCAGCAGAAAAGGCAATTCTGGATTTAGTATTGTCCAATGAACCAGATATGATAGGGGGGGGGGGGGGGAGAGAACTCGAGGTAAAGGAACCGCTTGGAGGTAGTGATCATAATATGAAATTAGTTTTAATCTGCAATTTGAGAAGGAGAACGTTAATGTCGGAAGTGGCAGTGATGCAGTTGAACAAAGGGGACTATGAAGCAGGAGAGGGGAGCTGGCCAAAGTAGACTGGAAAGGTATCCTAGCAGGAATGACGGTGGAACAGCAATTGCAGATTTTCTGGGCATAATCCGTAAGACGCAGGATCATTTTATTCCATAAAGGAAGAAAGATTCTAAGGGGAGTAGGAGGCAACCGTGGTTGATAAGAGAAGTTGGGGATAGAATAAAGCTAAAAGAAAAGATGTATAAACACAGCAAAGAGTAGCCGGAAAGCCAGAGGGATTGGGAAACTTTCATAGGACAACAGAAACGGAAACAAAACGGGCAATATGGGCTGAAAAGATGAAGTATGAGGGGGAAGCTGGCCAGGAATATAAAGGACAGTAAAAGCTTCTTTAGATATGTTAAGGGAAAAAGAGTAGCAAAGTCAAATGTGGGTCTCTTGAAGGCAGACACGGGTGAAATAATTTTGGGCAATAAGGAAATGGCAGAAGAGTTTAATAGGTACTTCGGATCTGTCTTCACTAAGGAGGTCACAAACAATCTCCCAGATGTACTGTAGGACAGATGATCTAAGGGGGTAGAGGAAATAAAATGAGGTAATGAGGTAATAAAAAGGAGGTAATGAAATAAATTTTCATTAGGTGAGAAATAGTATTGGGTAGACTAATGGGACTGAAGGATGATAAATCCCCTGGGCCTGATGGTCTGCATCCCCGGGTCCTCAGGGAGGTGGCTCTAGAAATAGTGGACGCATTTGGTGATCATTTTCCAATGTTCAATGGATTCAGGATCAGTTCCTGTGGATTGGAGGATTGCTAATTGTTATCCCACTTTTCAAGAAAGGAGCGAGAGAGAAATGGAAAATTACAGACCAGTTAGCCTGACTTCGGTGGAGGGAAAGATGCTGGAGTCAATTATTAAAGAGGTTATAATGGAGCATTTGGATAGCAGTAAAAGGATTAGTCCAAGTCAACATGGATTTTATGAACGTAAAATCATGCTTGACTAATCTTCTGGAATTTTTTGAGGATGTGACAAGTAAAAGTCAAATCTTCATACCTGGGTATATTTTGACGACCAACAGGTATGGTTTCATGTATAAACACTTCAGATATTGGTATTAAATTAATCTTCATCCAAAATGGATATCTCCGTACTTGTAATGTTATGTCTCATGCTCTCTCTATCGTTATTCATGGTACGCAATCAAATCTTAATCCTTCTCCTGTGATGTTCAGCCTTCTCGTCAGGTTTTCTGTGTAAAAGGCATTCGAACTTCTGTGATCCAAAAATGCATATGTTTGCAACACTGTATTTGACTTGCTATTCCTCACCTGTACTGATAAGATATAAAAGATACAAGCTTCAACCCCGGCCATAATATGAGCAGTTACTTTGAGGTGAGATGATAGCATCACTGTAGCTGGCTTCTCCTGTTTTGTTTGCTCCGGAAGCTTTTCTTTATAACCATATAACCATATAACAATTACAGCACGGAAACAGGCCCTCTCGGCCCTTCCCAGTCCGTGCCAACCATTTGTTTTCCCCTAGTCCCATCTACCTGCACTCAGACCATACCCCTCCATTCCCTTCACGTCCATATACCTATCCACTTTACTTTTAAATGTTAAAATCGATCCTTGCCATCCACCACTTCTGCTGGAAGCTCATTCCACACAGCCACCACCCTCTGAGTAAAGAAGTTCCCCCTCACGTTACCCCGAAACTTCTGTCCCTTAATTCTCATGTCATGCCCTCTTGTTTGAATCTTCCCTACCCTCAATGGGAAAAACGTATCCACGTCAACTCTGTCTATCCCTTTCATCATTTTAAAGACCTCAAATCAAGTCCCCCCCTTACCCTTAAGCGCTCCAAAGAATAAAGACCTAACTTGTTCAACCTTTCTCTGTAACATAGTTGCTGGAACCCAGGCAACATTCTAGTAAATCTCCTCTGTACTCTCTCTATTTTGTTGACATCCTTCCTATAATTAGGCGACCAAAATTGTACACCATACTCCAGAATTGGTCTTACCAATGCCTTGTACAATTTTAAACATTACTTCCCTACTCCTATATTCAATGCTCTGATTTATAAAGGCCAGCACACAAAGGGCTTTCTTTACCACCCTATCTACATGCGATTCCACCTTCAGGGAACAATGCACAGTTTATTCCTAGATCCCTCTGTTCCACAGCATTCCTCAATTCCCTACATTTACCATGTACTTCCTATTTTGATTTGTCCTGCCAAGATGTAGCACTTCACACTTAACAGCATTAAACTCCATCTGCCATCTTTCAGCCCACTTTTCCAAATTGCCCAAATCTCTCTGTAGACTTTGAAAATCTACTTCATTTACCACAACACCACCTATCTAGTATCATCTGCATACTTACTTATCCAATTTTCCACCCCATCATCCAGATCATTGATGTACATGACAAACAACAGTGGAACCCAACACAGATCCCCGAGGCACCCCACTGGTCCACCGGCTTCCAACCTGACAAACAGCCATCCACCATTACTCTCTGACATCTCCCATTCAGCCACTGTTGAATCCATCTTGCTACTCCGCCATTAACACCCAAAGATTGAACCTTCTTAACCAACCTTCCATGGGAACCTTGTCAAAGGCCTTACTGAAATCCATATAGACAACATCCACTGCATTACCCTCATCAATTTCCCTAGTTACTGCTTCAAAAAATTCAAGAAGTTTTGTCAAACATGACCTTCCAGGCACAAATCCATGTTGACTGTTCCTGATCAGACCCTGTTTATCCAGATGCTTATATATATTATCTCTAAGTATCCTTTCCATTAATTTGCCCACCACTGACGTCAAACTAACAGGTCTATAATTGCTAAGGTTTATTCTTTGAACCCTTTTTAAACAATGGAACAACATGCGCAGTTCGCCAATCCTCCGGCACTATTCCCGTTTCTAATGACATTTGAAATATTTCTGTCATAGCTCCTGCTATTTCTACACTAACTTCCCTCAATGTCCTAGGGAATATCCTGTCAGGACCTGGAGACTTATCCACTTTCATATTTTTCAAAAGGTGTCAGTACTTCCTCCTCTTTGAATTTTCATAGTTTCCATAGCTACTCTACTTTTCCCCTTAACTCACAGAGTTCAATATCCTTCTCCTTGGTGAATAACGAAGAAAATAAATTGTTCAATATCTCCCCCATCTCTTTTGGCTCTGCAGATAGCTGTCCATTCTGGTTCTCTAATGATCCAATTTTATTCCACGTTATCCTTTTGCTATTAATATAGCTGTAGAAACCCTTTGGGTTAACTTTCACCTTTCTTGCCAAAGCAACCTCATATCTTCTTTTACCCTTTCTAATTTTCTTTCTTAAGATTCTTTTTACATTCTTTATACTCCTCTAGCAACCTCATTTACTCCATGCCTCCTATAATTATTGTAGACAATCTCTCTCTTTTCGAAACAAGTGTCCAATTTCCCTTGAAAACCATGGCTCTTTCCAATGTTTACTATTTCCTTTCAACATAACAGGGACATAAAGATTATGTACTTACAATTTCCCCTTTAAATGTCCTCCATTTCTCTTCTACATCCTTCCCATGAAACAAAGTGTCCCAATTCACTCCTTTAAAATCCTTACGCATTTCCCTCAAAGTTAGCCTTTCTCCATTCAAAAATCTCCACCCTAGGTCCAGTTCTGACTCCATAATATATTGAAACTAATGGTATTGTGACACTGGTCCCGAAGTGCTCACCAACGCATACCTCCGTCACCTGACCTGCCTCATTTCCTAACAGGAGGTCCAACACTGCCCCCTTCTCTGGTCGATACCTCTATGTACTGCTGCAAAAAAACTATTCTGCACACATTTAACAAACTCCAAACCATCCAGCCCATTTACAGAATGTGTTTCCAGTCTATTTTTGGAAAATTGAAATCTCCCACAATCACTACCTTGTGCTTACTACTATATATCTGCTATCTCCTTACATATTTGCTCTTCCAATTCTCGCATCCCCCATTTGGCGGTCTATAGTACACAGCCCCTAAAAGTGTTTGCTACACCATTCCCACTTCTCAGTTCCTCCCAAATAGCCTCCCTAGACGAGCCCTCTAATCTATCCTGCCAAAGCACTGCTGTAATATCTCTCTGACAAGCAATGCAACACATCCCCCTCTGGACCCTCCAATTCTATCACACCTGAAGCAACGAAATCCATGGAATATTTAGTTTCCAATCACAGCCCGCCGCAACCATGTTTCACTGATTGCCACAACATCATATTACCAGGTGTCAATCCAGGGCTCTAAGTTCATCCACCTTACTTACAATGCTCCTAGCATTAAAATATTACACATTTTAGAAACCCACCATCCCTTATTCTCTGTCTATTATCTTTTTCATCTTTCTCGCCTACATTTTGGATCCGAGTGCTTCCCTTCTCTGCCTCTTGCCCCACACCCTGACCCCTAGCCCCCTCTACCCGTGTCCCTCCCCCCAGCCTTTCTAGTTTAAAAGTCTTCCAGTAGCCTTTGCAAATCTCCCTGCCAGGATATTGGTCCCCCTCGGGTTCAAGTGCAAACCCGTCCTTTGTGTACAGATCATGCCTTCCCCAAAAGAGGTCCCAGTGATCAAGAAACTTGAATCCCTGCCCACTGCACCAGTCCCTCAGCCACGCATTTATCCTCCACCTCATTCCATTCCTACTCTCACTGTCACGCGGCACAGGCAAAAATCCTGAAATCGTTACCCTTTTGGTACTTATCCTAACTTTCCCCCCAACTCCCTAAATTCTCCCTTCAGGACCTCGTCACTTTTTTCTGCTTATGTCATTGGTACCTATGTGTACCACAACATCAGGCTCCTCTAACCTCCCTTATCAGAATCTTTTGTACACGTTCTGACACATGCGAGACCCTGGCACCAGGAGGGCAAAACTACCACCGGGTCTCCCGACTGCGTCTACAGAATCGCCTATCCGACCCCCTAAGTATAGAGTCCCCTATTACAATTGCCCTCCTCTTTTTGCTACCCTTCTGAGCATCAGGGCCGTCTCTGTGCCGGAGGCCCGGCCGCTGTTGCTGCCCCCAGCTAGGCCTGTCCCCTCCAATCGTACTCAAACCTGAGTACCTATTTTCCAGGTGTACGGTCACAGGGGTACTCTCTAGCCCCTGCCTCCGCCCCTTGCCCTTCCTAACCGTGACCCACTTGTCTGCCTCCTGTGGTCTGGGAGTGACTACCTCCCTGTAGCTCCTCTCTATTACCTCCTCACTCTCCCTGAGGAGACGGAGGTCATCGAGCTGCTGCGCCAGTCCTAACACAGTCCTTTAGGAGCCCCATCTCGACACACCTGGCACAGATGAGGAACGTCCTGGAGGGCAATCAGATTCCCTGACCTCCCACATCTGACATCCAGAACAGTACACTGCCCTTGCCTTCATACTCCCCCCTTACACAGGATACAATAGCAACACAATACAAAAATACACAACAAACTGCTGGAATCTGACTGCCAATCAGCTGCTTTCCCTAGTCCACTTCCCACCAATCAGCTGCTTACCCTAGTCCACTTCCCACCAATCAGCGGTTTCCTCAAAAAAAAATCCCAAAAAACCCACTTCTCCAAATGGAATGTTTATGGATTTTTGGTAAGCCTCTGAAAAACAAGCCTCACGCTGATTTTAAACCTTACCGGTCGGGTGTCGCTCCTCCCCCTCCTTCTCTTCCAACGGCTCCTGTGGGCCTCTGAAAAAACAAGCCCCGCGCTTGATTTTAAACCTTACCGGTCGGGTGTCGCTCCTCCCCCTCCTTCTCTTCCAACGGCTCCTGTGGGCCTCTGAAAAAACAAGCCCCGCGCTGGATTTTAAACCTTACCGGTCGGGTGTCGCTCCTCCCCCTCCTTCCTCTTCCAATGGCTCCTGTGGGCCTCTGAAAAAACAAGCCCCGCGCTAGATTTTAAACCTTACCGGTCGGGTGTCGCTCCTCCCCCTCCTTCTCTTCCAACGGCTCCTGTGGGCCTCTGAAAAAACAAGCCCCGCGCTGGATTTTAAACCTTACCGGTCGGGTGTCGCTCCTCCCCCTCCTCCTCTTCTTCCAACGGCTCCTGTGGGCCTCTGAAAAAACAAAAGCCCCGCGCTGGATTTTAAACCTTACCGGTCGGGTGTTGCTCCTCCCCCTCCTTCTCTTCCAACGGCTCCTGTGGGCCTCTGAAAAAACAAGCCCCGCGCTGGATTTTAAACCTTACCGGTCGGTGTCACTCCTCCCCCTCCTCCTCCTCTTCCAACTGCTCCTTTTCTTCTATTTGTTCTGGAAGCTTTTCTTTCTATTTGTTTCTAGTGGCTTCTTTACAGTGTGAAGCAAAGATCCTAGAGGAGCAAAATAGACCACATCCTCTGAAATCCAATGGACTGACGTGTAAGTACTTAACGGAACGTATGGCAACCATTTGTTAATGCAAACGCGAATTCCGGTATGCCTCCCGCTGTGTAATCCGCTCTATCATCCTTGGTGTAATCAGTGTTCTAGGAAACAGTGTTTGATATAGCACATCTATCACCTCACATATTTTAGTTAATTTTATTGTAAATGTTTTCTCCCTGTTCCCCCATTTCCCTCCCCAGCCCCGACCTTTGCATAGTTTCCCTTGCATTGTATTGTGCAGCTTCCCTTGTATTGCTTTCACACACACTGTGCACAAATTAAATTTAACTTATATATATATTTATATGAATGTGTGTGCCTGTGTGTGAGAGGCAAGTTAAGGGCCTGTCCCACCAGCATGCAATAGCATGCGTCGAGCGCGACCAAACGTGGTCCCTTGAGGCGTACGGCCTCGCGGGGGACCGGTCCCACTTTGAGGCGCGGAGGCATATGGAGTTGTACGGGGCTGGTCCCGACATCGCACGGGGTGCATTGTCCGAAAATTCTGTCGGCCGCAGGCGTCTTGCCGTCGTACGCAGCGTCTTGCCATCGTACGCAGCATCGTGCCTCGTACGTAGCATCTTGACGCGTACGTAGCATCTTGACGTCAAACACAGCGTCTTGACGTCGAACACAGTGCCTTGATGGCGTACGCCTAACGCGTGGCGTTGTGCGAGAGGTTTTTTAAAAGATGTGCTATAAAAATATAAGTGACTTGACTTGACATATTTTTCGGCGAATATGAATCGCATATTAGGCGGAGCAAATACTAACAAGCATCATAATTAGTAGGAAATTTTAGTAGGAATTAAGCAATCTAAAATAACAAAATAAAGCATTGTTATGTGGGAACATTGTGGCTAAACAATATAGGAACCGGAACGCTAATAACACATATGGGGAAGTTTAGATAGTTGCACAAAATCACCGTATCTAATGGGTGGCCTGCCAACCCTTCCCGCATGTGTGCGGTACGAATCCGCCTCTCCTCCTTTCACCGGAGAAGTTACCGGGGAGGGAATTGGGGATGTGACCAGTAACCCATGAGGGAGGGGAGGTGGTGAGGTAGGCGAGCTAGGCACCGAACGCCGTGGGGGGAAATGGTCTTGGATAGTGGAGCAGCCGGCCCGGTAGTGGGAGGGTATACAAAACGCGAAACAACTGGATGTGGAGTAGCAGGACATGGTTCCTTCACTAGAAGGAGATGTTGACGGTTGTGTCTGTAAATGGCTCCGTCCGCTTCAACCAGGTTGGAACGCGGTTCTTTAGTAGGGCTCTGGATGTGACCCAGATGGCTATAGCTCTTGTTGGTCTGGAGGTGAACCACCTGCCCACTGGTGAGAGGTTTAAGTGGCTTACAGGATTTGTCTAAAAACTTTTCTGTGTATCGCGTTTGATTTGTAGTTGTTGTTGGACCGCAGACGGAGAACAAATTTGTGGCTGCACAAGCTGCTGGGACACAGGCATGGGAGCATGGGTTTGGCAAGACATCAGTCGCTGGGCTGGGGAACCAAGTATGGGATCCCTTGCAATGTTCCTTAAATTGAGTATGTCTAGGTAAACATCCGATTTTACAAGGTATGAACGCTCTATTAGTTTTGCGCTTCGGACACTTGGTCGGCGAGTCCGTTGGACTGCGGAAACTCAGGGCCGCTGGTAATATGTCGAAATGCCCATTTAGCAAAGTTTTCGAAAAGCTGGCTGGTGAACTGACTGCCATTGTCGGACAGAAGGCATGCAGGGGAGCCACTTCTGACACCATGTAGTGAGTTGAGTCAAACACACATCAAGATACAACACATGTTTATTAAAGTTCACTTACAGCATCGGTGTACAGGCCATTACATTTCCTAGCAGCTACTCGTAATATGAATCCCATATTAGGCGGAGCAACTACTAACAAGCACCACAATTGGTTAGTAGGAAATAACCAATCTACAGATACATCTCCTTTCATTCCATCTGTCATTTCCACAGGTATTATAGGGGTAGCAAAACTGTTTCTCTTAGTTCTTGATCTTTCTTCAGTTTTGGTAAAGGTAGAAACTTTGTTAGTTGCAATTGGATTATGATCTTCAATAGTCCCATGGTGTGGCTCTAACATGTTCCGTACTTGCAGGTCTGTTAGCCTGCCTACTTGCTTCCTCGCGTTCAATATTCTGCCTGTTTCATCTCACCACTTTTATCTCAATCTTCTGGGCAACTTACTCACGATGACTCTAGTATTACTTGCAAGATTCATTTCCTCCATGTGGCCAAGATCTTTCATCGAGCTGCAACAACCTCTAAGAAATATTGCATAATCACTCAATCCATCCCCATTTTCTGGTTTGATTTCTTTCCAAGCATGGGCCTTCTCCATGTATGCGTTAGCAATCCTCTGTTCATTACCAAAACGTTCTTTAAGTAACCTTCTTGCCTCTTTATAGCCTTGGCTGTCAGGCTCATTTTGACAACTTTCTACAAGTACCTTAACACTTCCGCTTGTGTACTTCACCAGAAATAGTAAGCACGCCTTTTCATCCATAATTTTTGTTGCTAATACTTCTTTTAATGCCCTTATGAAAGCTTCATACCGCAAAGGATTTGGATCATATGTAGGAATTTCTGCTGGTGGTAGAGTGAGAGAGGTACTTTGTCGAGCTATGATCGGGTTGAATTCAGCTTGCCTATCCGCCAATACCAATGATCCATCCTGTCTTGGCACCAACGGACGATAGACAGGCCTCTCTGGCTCATACTGGCTTGCTCGAGCCTGTGCATCAGACCTCGGAAAAGTATAGTCCGCTATTGGTTTGTCCCAAGAGTCTATAGACACTACATAAGTAGTTTGTTTCGGTCAAGCACCCATTTGCTGAGATGAAATTTTACCCATCTTACTCTGTTCCAAAGGGTGTTCAAAGCCATGAAATCCTGTGGACCTCGTTTGTGGAATTGATCCAACTGCTGATTCACTTGGAGCAGAGGCGCAAGCATTGGTGTTGTGGGTCTAGTCAAGCCAAGCACAGTGAAAGTATGAAAGTATTTCGAGGGAGGGACTCGGGTAGAGGGGGCTAGGGGACAGGGTGTGGGGCAAGAGGCAGAGAAGGGAAAAACTCAGTCCCAAAATGTAGGCAAGAAAGAGGAAAAAGATAATAGACAGAGAATAAGGGATGGTGGGTTTCTAAAATGTGTATATTTTAATGCTAGGAGCATTGTAAGTAAGGTGGATGAACTTAGCGCCTGGATTGACACCTGGAAATATGATGTTGTGGCAATCATTGAAACAAGGTTGCAGGAGGGCTGTGATTGGAAACTAAATATTCCAGGATTCCGTTGCTTCAAGTGTGATAGAATTAGAGGGACCAGAGGTGGAGGCGTTGCATTGCTTGTCAGAGAGGATATTACAGCAGTGCTTTGGCACGATAGATTAGAGGGCTCGTCTAGGGAGGCTATTTGGGTGGAACTGAGAAGTGGGAATGGTGTAGCAACACTTTAGGGGTGTATTATAGACCACCAAATGGGGAGCAAGAATTGGAAGAGCAAATATGGAAGGAGATAGCAGATATTAGTAGTAAGCACAAGGTAGTGATTGTGGGAGATTTCAATTTTCCAAAAATAGACTGGGAAACACATTCTGTGAATGGGCTGGATGGTTTGGAGTTTGTAAAATGTGTGCAGGATAGTTTTTTGCAGCAGTACATAGAGGTATCGACAAGAGAAGGGGCAGTGCTGGACCTCCTGTTAGTAAATGAGGCAGGTCAGGTGACGGAGGTATGCGTTGGTGAGCACTTCGGGACCAGTGATCACAATGCCATTAGTTTCAATATAATTATGGAGAGAGTCAGAACTGGACCTAGGATGGAGATTTTTGATTGGAGAAAGGCTAACTTTTGAGGGAATGCGATTTTAAAGGATTGAAATGGGACACTTTGTTTTATGGGAAGGATGTAGAGGAGAAATGGAGGACATTTAAAGGGGAAATTGTAAGAGTACAGAATCTTTATGTCCCTGTTAGGTTGAAAGGAAATAGTAAAAATTGGAAAGAGCCATGGCTTTCAAGGGAAATTGGACACTTGTTTTGAAAAAAGAGAGATATCTACTAATAATTATAGGAGGCATGGAGTAAATGAGGTGCTAGATGAGTATAAAGAATGTAAATCAAGAATCTTAAGAAATACATTAGGAAGGCTAAAAGAAGATATTGAGGTTGCTTTGGCAAGAAAGGTGAAAGTAAATCCAAAGGGTTTCTACAGCTATATTAATAGCAAAAGGATAACGAGGGATAAAATTGGACCATTAGAGAGCCAGAATGGACAGCTATCTGCAGAGCCAAAAGAGATGGGGGAGATATTGAAACAGTTTCTTTTCTTCGTATTCACCAAGGAGAAGGATATTGAATTCTGTGAGGTAATGGAAAAAAGTAGAGTAGCTATGGAAACTATGAGATTCAAAGAGGAGAAAGTACTGACACTTTTGAAAAATATAAAAGTGGATAAGTCTCCAGGTCCTGAAAAGGATATTCCCTAGGACATTGAGGGAAGTTAGTGTAGAAATAGCAGGAGCTATAACAGAAATATTTCAAATGTCATTAGCAATGGGAATAGTGCTGGAGGATTGGCGTACTGCGCATGTTGTCCCATTGTTTAAAAAGGGTTCAAAGAATAAAC
The DNA here is from genome assembly GCA_035221665.1 of Okamejei kenojei. Classification (NCBI taxonomy): domain Eukaryota; kingdom Metazoa; phylum Chordata; class Chondrichthyes; order Rajiformes; family Rajidae; genus Okamejei; species Okamejei kenojei. Next base: position 77,614,063 of record CM069134.1, read on the forward strand.
CTAGCAATTATAGACCTGTTAGTTTGACGTCAGTGGTGGACAAATTTAATGGAAAGGATACTTAGAGATAATATATATAAGCATCTGGATAAACAGGGTCTGATCAGGAACAGTCAACATGGATTTGTGCCTGGAAGGTGATGTTTGACAAACCTTCTTGAATTTTTTGAAGCAGTTACTAGGGAAATTGATGAGGGTAAAGCAGTGGATGTTGTCTATATGGATTTCAGTAAGGCCTTTGACAAAGTTCCCCATGGAAGGTTGGTTAAGAAGGTTCAATCTTTGGGTGTTAATGGCTGAGTAGCAAGATGGATTCAACAGTGGCTGAATGGGAGATGTCAGAGTAATGGTGGATGGCTGTTTGTCATGTTGGAAGTCGGTAACCAGTGGGGTGCCTCAGGGATCTGTGTCGGGTCCACTGTTGTTTGTCATGTACATCAATGATCTGGATGATGGGATGGAAAATTGGATAAGTAAGTATGCAGATGATACTAAGATAGGTAGTGTTGTGGATAGTGAAGTTAGATTTTCAATGTCTATGATGGATGGAAAATTGGATAAGTAAGTATGCAGAGAGAGATTTGGGCCATTTGGAAAAGTGGGGCTTGAAAGATGGCAGATGGAGTTTAATGCTGATAAGTGTGAAATGCTACATCTTGGTAGGACAAATCAAAACAGGACATACATGGTAAATGGTAGGGAATTGAGGAATGCTGTGGAACTGAGAGATCTAGGAATAACTGTGCATAGTTCCCTGAAGATGGAATCGCATGTAGATTGGGTGGTAAAGAAAGCCTTTGGTGTGCTCGCCTTTATAAATCAGAGCATTGAATATAGGAGTAGGGAAGTAATGTTAAAATTGTTCAAGGCATTGGTAAGACCAATTCTGGAGTATGGTGTACAATTTTGGTCGCCTAATTATAAAACAAAATAGAGAGAGTACAGAGGAGATTTACTAGAATGTTGCCTGGGTTCCAGCAACTATGTTACAGAGAAAGGTTGAACAAGTTAGGTCTTTATTCTTTGGAGCGCAGAAGGTTAAGGGGGGACTTGATTATGGGACTTTAAAATTATGAAAGGGATAGACAGAGTTGACGTGGATAAGCTTTTCCTATTGAGGGTAGGGAAGATTCAAACAAGAGGGCATGACATGAGAATTAAGGGACAGATGTTTAGGGGTAACGTGAGGGGGGACTTCTTTACTCAGAGGGTGGTGGCTGTGTGGAATGAGCTTCCAGCAGAAATGGTGGAGGCAGGATCGATTTTAACATTTAAAAGTAACGTGGATAGGTATATGGACGGGAAGGGAATGGAGGGGTATGGTCTGAGTGCAGGTAGATGGGACTAGGGGAAAACAAATGGTCGGCACGGACTGGAAGGGCCGAGAGGGCCTGTTTCCGTGCTGTAATTGTTATGTTATGTTATGTTATATGTATCCTTTATTGTCATTCAGACATTTCAGTCTGAACGAAATTGTGAACCTGGCAGTCATAACATTGAATAAAATAACAAAACACACACTCAACACAGTTTAACATCCACCACAGTGAGTCCACCAGGCACCTCCTCACTGTGATGGAAGGCAAAAGTCTTAAAGGCCTTGTCTCTTCCCTCCTTGTTCTCCCTCTGAGCTGAGGCGATCCAGGCTTCCGATGTTGTAACCCCGCCGGGTCATGGTAAGTATGTCAGTCCTGTGGCTGACTACGAGCTCCGCGAACGGGCCAGTTCAAACTCCGTGGCCCGGGGCGGTCAAAGCTGCTGCCCACCAGTCCAGCAGATGAAGTTGTTGTTGTTGCAGAAGCTCTGGAAAAACAGATTACCAACCTGTGACCTGTGAGCTCCTGAAGTTATCGTCCACTGGGCCCACGGCCGAGCCTCCGAGGCTCCGAAGTCGGGTTGCCGCCGCTGGAATGCCGCCACAGTCAGGTTGCTGCCGCCGGAACGCCGCCACAGCCCCGAAGTTGGCCAGCTTCATGATGGCAAGACCTGGCTTTGCATACAGAGCCTCCAGGTCGGTTGGAGGCCGCCAGTTCCGACATTTGGCCTCGGCGGAGACAGACACGTGGGATACGACAAGAAAAGGTCGCATCCCCCCCCAAAGAAAGAGACTAAAAACAAGTTTCTGCCCCCACCCCACATACATACAAAACCTAATAAACTGAAACGGGACAAAATGAAAATTAAAACAGAAAAGACAAAACGGACTGCAGGTGAGCTGCAACTGCAAGGCAGCACCACCACGTCTGGAACCCCAGTGAGTGCAGGGCCAATAATCCATTTCAATCCATTTCATGTCAAGTCAATCCATTTCAGGTCAAGTCAAGCACAGGGCAGGTGGGGCCAGCCAACAAGACAATCCATTTGCTTTCATTTCAGGTGAGCTCAAGCAAAGCAAAAGCAAAATCACAGGGCAGGCGGGGCCAGTCAACAATACAATCCATTTGCTTTCATTGCAGGTGAAGTCAAACAAAGCAAAAGCACAGAGCAGGCGGGGCCAGCCAACAATACAACCCATTTGCTTTCATTTCAGGTGAGGTCAAGCAAAGCAAAAGCACAGGGCAGGCGGGGCCAGCCAACAATACTATCCATTTGCTTTCATTTCAGGTGATCTCAAGCAAAGCAAAAGCACAGGGCAGGTCAAACAAATTTAATTTCCATTTCAATTTTAAACACAGGGCAGGCCAAACACCTCATTTAATTTCATTAAGGGCTAACAAATCATTTATAGCAAGCTCTTTATGGTTTAACAAATCATCATTCATTGCAAGCACATTGCAGGCTAACAAATTATTTATTGCAAACACATAAAGGGTTAACCACATAAAGCACATAACCACATAAAGCATGTAACCACATAACCACATAAAGGGTAGACTTCAGTAGAATCAGAGTTGTGGCCTCTCCCTCGCGATCTTTCAGTGACTGACTCGCATCCAAACATCCGGGGTTTTATAGTGCTGCCCCCCCCCCCCCCAGAAGGGGCGTTACCTTCATCATGTGATTGACAGGCGAGTAGACCAATCAGCTGATCTCATGATTTTTTTAAACACTCGTAACTTTTTTTAATATTTCATCGATCGGAAAAATGCTCAGGGCTGCCTCAATAGAGGAGAACTGTGAGTAAGATGGCCAAAAATCATAGCGATATAGGGTAGTGTTTTTTTTCTAAAATCAATATACAGCGCAGACAGGAAGTGGTCAAGATGAGACTTTTAATTATATAATTAGCTTCATGAGGTCATCTCTTATTCATCTAATCTTTGAAGATTGGAACCTTAGCCTGCCAAATCCCTCTAGACTCTAACAATAGCTAGCATAACTTATTTTTAAGGTACAAAAAATGTATGAAAAACCCCAGATGAGCCCTTATCAATGCCCTATGTAATTATAGTAAAATATCTTTACTCTTCGACTCGAATCCTCCAGCAAGTGAACACAGAGCTAAAGTAAAATTTGAGCTAGAAATTGACAGTAAAAATGTCCTGTGGAAGATGAAAGTTCAATGTGTACAATGAAACACACGAGGAAATGGACAGACAAAACCAAAAAAAATACGTGCCAAAATTCCAACATTAAATTAAAATCAAACAAGACAGGCAGCATCTGCTCATAAGGAAACAATGTGAAAATTTCAGATTGGTGGCCTTTCACCAAAATGGAGCATATTAAGAGTTAAAACAAGTTTTAAGATGCAGCGAATCGAGGGACAGAGGAGAGAACCAGCGTAAGATCTGCGATATGATGGAAGGAAGGAGGATTAAGTGACAGAAAGAGTGTTAGTGCAAATATGAGAAATGTTTTGTTTTAGTATACGAAAGATAGAATAGAGGGGGTCTCATTATAGAATAATTATCTAAAGTTATAGAGGAATGTGGAATGATTGCTGGAAGCCTGCAATAAAACTGCAGGAAATGCTAATTATCTGGAAATGTTAAACTCATTGGCGAGACTGGAAAATGAGTTTGATGATGAAGTGCAGAAATGTTTTTTCACCTTGATGGAAATCACAAAATAAGAGGTCAGAAGGAGTGACAATGTCAAGATATCTGAGATATTATGTGAGAGAGTTTACATGGAGGCTGTGTTAAAAGGAGGGTGGGTTTCTTGTTCTAAGTCGAAAGAGGGCAAACAGAACACAAATGATCATTGATATCTAGGGGAACCCAGCAGGTAGGCCGCCTGTTGCCACTTGAGGTGGCAGGCCTGGTTTGAGAAGCTAAGACAGTTCAATAAACTTTTTGTAACTTTTCGGCTCCAAAAACATGACGACTCTTTGTGTAATGTCTAGGTGAGGTCTGCTCCATGATTTTACTGAATTGTATGCAAAAACAAAGAGTTTCACTGTACCGAGGTAAATCTGGCAATAAAGTATAATTGAATCATTGAATCATTGATACCTTTGATACCAACTGGACAGTGAATGTTCCATTTTTAAAACAACTTTCCCCTCCGAGTAAATGGGAATTCATAATTTAGTTCTTAATCAGCTTGCTAAGGTTGGATTCTTGAAACATTAATTCACCTGAAAAAAGTCCAATCCATATTGTTCAGCAAAGCTGTGAAAATGATTGATATGGAAAATTAGCTGGCATACCGATTTTGATGGAATAGTTACTCCATTGTGTACACTGTTCATTAGAGATTCTTTAGCAAACTGACCTTTAGGTATAATAAAAACAGCCTTTGCTGAAGTCATTGAGATGCAATGATGAATTTTTATAAAACATTAGCTGGACCATGGTTGGAGTACCATGTGATTTATTTTATACCACATGGGACCAGGACCAATTTGGCCTTACCATTCTGCTAGAAAAAAATGAATAATGACAATGTTTTGCTTTTTCTGAAGTTGATGAGTCAGGATTTTGACATAATCTAATCAACAGCAACAATTACTGCACTATTAGGCTGGATCTTGATCATCCGTGGTCCATTATTCGATGGACAACTGCAGAAAAGCCCAGCTTGAGGATCATTTCACCCCTGACTTCCACACCTTGCTTTGAAATGCATGAGAGGCACCCCACTTCAGCTCCATCAGAACTCCATGTGAACTCACTACTGATCTGAGGATATCAGTTGCATGGCATTATATCTGCCATGGCTGAGAGTGTGGCAACTTCATTTCAATGCAGTTGCTGACTTTTAACGCAAGTAGAAACAAGAAACAATTAGACAGATATGTGGAGAGGACAAGTTCAATTTCACATTTATTGTCACAGCACCAATTGAGGTACAGTGACATTTGAGTAACCATGCAGCCATACAAGCAAAAGTAACACAATACACCATTTGACATAAACATCCACCACAGTTTAGAGGGATAAACATGAATGCGGTTTGGAGGGATATGAGCCAAACACAGACAGGTGGGACTAGTGTAGCTGTGACATATTGGCTGGTGTGGGCAAGTTGGGTTGAAGTGCCTGTTTCCATGCTCTGGCTCTATGTCTCTAGATCACTTATTTTTCTTCATTTTTACATTATTTAATTTCAGATTTTTTTAAAATATAAAACATTTACATTGTCTTAATTTTTTTTTTTAATGATTCACACCCATTTGTCTGATTATCAGACGATAGTGCTTTCTGTGGGTGGGCCTCAGATCCAACCCCTCAGGCCTATTCATCACATAACACTCACCCACTTCATGGCAGGACTCTTGTGTACAAGGGACACCTCAATCCAGATCAGAAAGGTGCAGTCAGGAGAACAGTTGATGTGGACTGGGGATTGCTCCATTAAGTGGAGGGGAGGATGCTTCTCAAGCTATGGAGCATCCTGGACAATACAGCTCACCATACACGCTGGTTAACCTGAGAAGTACCTTCAGCAACAGTGGCTCTGCCAAGATGCAGGACAGAATGCCCCAGGAGATCCTTCTTCCCTATGGCTATCAAACTATCAAACTTTACACTGTTCCCCCTTCTGTGATGGGGTAGACTGAGACTAACTCCTCTCACTTCCCCCCCCCCCCCCCCACATCCCCTCCCCTCCCCAATCTTTGCACATCTCCCAAGCCTTTCCACACGTCACTTAAATTTCATGTTTCATGTATTTTGTGTTTTTATGACTGTTGGCAGATCAATTACCCTCCTGGGATAAATAAAGTTCTATCATGTCGTATTGTATCGTATCGTATTAACTTATAGTCCAATTCGAAAGCCAGAATTGTGAGGAAGAATAGCATCAGGTCAGAAAAGGTACATGGCAGAAGATCTTAAAATTTAAGGGTTTGGAAGTAATAAATCCAGCAAAAAACGTACAAGCACTCTGAATAAACAGTGTTGCCAAAATTGTCAGATTAGATGTTAATAGAAATCTAACATTTTCACAAAAAGCTGGAGTAACTCAGCAGGACAGGCAGCATCTCTGGAGAGAAGGAATGGGTGACGTTTCGGGTCGAGACCCTTCTTCAGACTGGTAAGGGATAAGGGAAACGAGAGATATAGAGGGTGATGTGGAGAGATAAAGACCAACGAATGAAAGATATGCAAAAATGTAACAATGATAAAGGAAACAGGCCATTGTAAGCTGTTTGTAGGGTGAAATAGAGAAGCTAGTGTTAGTTTTGTCAAGTCAAGTCACTTTTATTTCTATAGCACATTTAAAAAACAACTCATTGACAAAAGTGCTTTACATTGGTGCAGGTACTAACATTATACAACATTGGTTCATAGATTAAGTACATACATAAATACATACATATAGCCCTCCCTCAGAGGACATCAAGAAAGGCTTGAGAGTAAAGATGAGTTTTTAGTCTCGACTCTTTTGAGTCAATGGAGGGGGCAGTTCTGATGGGAAGAAGGAATGCTGTCCACAATCTAGGATCCGCAACCGCAAAGCTGCGGTCGCCCCTTAGCTTATGCCTAGACCGCGGGATGTTCAGTAACCCCAAGTCTGCCGATCTGAGGGACCTGGAGGTGGTGTGGTGGATAAGCAGACTTTTGATGTAGGTGGGGGCTTTGTTAACATAAAGAAGGATCTTGAAATTTATTCGGAACCGCACAGGGAGCCAGTGGAGAGGGGCCAGAATCAGGGTGATGTGGTCTCTTTTTCGGGTGCCCATCAGGTGTCTCGCTGCAGCGTTTTGGACCAGTTGCAGGTGGGACAGGGAAGGATAGAGTTAGAGAGAGCGAGAATGCCGGGGCTACCTAAAATCAGAGAAAACAATATTCATACTACTGGGCTGTAAGATGCTCAAGCGAAATATGAGATACCATTCCTCCAATTTGCGTTTAGCCTCACTCTGACAATGAAGGCGACCTCGGACAAAAAGGTCTGTGTAGGAATGAGAAGGAGAATTAAAGTGTCCAGCAACCGGCAGATCGGGTTGCTTTAGGTGGGCTGAGCGAAGGTGTTCATCGAAATGATCGCCCAGTCTGCGTTTGGTCTCGATGATGTATAAGAGTCCACATCTTAAACAACCGATACAGTGGATGCGGTTGAAGGAGTTGAACCTCTGCCTAACCTGGAAGGACTGTCGGGGTAAATGCATGGCGTATGCAGTATAATGTGGATAAATGTGAGGTTATCCACTTTGGTGGCAAAAACAGGAAAGTAGACTATTATCTGAATGGTGGCCGATTAGGAAAAGGGGAGATGCAACGAGACCTGGATGTCATGGTACACCAGTCATTGAAAGTAGGCATGCAGGTGCAGCAGGCTGTGAAGAAAGCGAATGGTATGTTAGCATTCATAGCAAAAGGATTAGAGTATAGGAGCAGGGAGGTTCTACTGCAGTTGTACAGGGTCTTGATGAGACCACACCTGGAGTATTGCGTACCGTTTTGGGCTCCTAATCTGAAAAAATACATTCTTGCCATAGAGGGAGTACAGAGAAGGTTCACCAGACTGATTCCTGGGATGTCAGGACTTTCATATGAAGAAAGACTGGATAGACTCGGTTTGTACTCGCTAGAATTTAGAAGATTGATGGGGGATCTTCTAGAAACTTACAAAATTCTTAAGGGTTAGATGCTAGACAGTTAGACAGGCTAGATGCAGGAAAATTATTCCCGATGTTGGGGAAGTCCAGAACAAGGGGTCACAGTCTAAGGATAAGGGGGAAGTCATTTAGGACTGAGATGAGAAAAACATTTTTCACACAGAGAGTGGTTAGTCTTTGGAATTCTCTGCCACAGAAGGTAGTTGAGGCCAGTTCATTGGCTATATTTAAGAGGGTGTTAGATGTGGCTCTTGTGGCTAAGGAGATCAGGGGGTATGGAGAGAAGGCAGGTACGGGATACTGAGTTGGATGATCAACCATGATCATATTGAATGGCGGTGCAGACTCGAAGGGCCGAATGGCCTACTCCTGCACCGATTTTCTTTGTTTCTATTTCTCTCTGTTTCTATGTCCCTGGACAGAGTAGAGAATAGGCATAGTGACAGATGTTGCATCTTCTGCAGTTGCAGGGGAAGGTGGCTGGGGAGGAGGTGGTTTGGATGGGAAGGGATGAGTTAACCTTGGAGTTGCAGAGGGAACGGTCTCTGCAGAAGGTGGAAAGGGGTGGAGATGGAGCTAGTGGTGGGAATTTTGGAAAATGATGTGTTGTATGAGACGGCTGATAGGGTGGAAGGTATGGACTAGGGGGAGTCTGTCTCTGTTGCAAGGGTGGAGCTGCGGGGTACTGAGGAGACACGAGTGAGGGCCTCATCTATGATGGGAGAGGGGAACCTCCATTCTCTAAAAAATGAGGGCATCTTGGATGTTTTAGTATGGAACACCACATCTTGGGCACAGATGAGGCATAGACGGAGGAATTGGGAGTAGGGGATAGAGTCTTTGCAGGAAGCAGGTTGGTGGTGAAGTTGATGAAGTCCATTGAGTTCTGCATGGGTGCAGGAGGTAGAACCGATGCAGTCATCAATGTAATGGAGATAGAGTTCAGGGACAGGGCCAATGTACATCTGGAACTGGGATTGTTCATCATACTATACAAAGAGGTAGGCATAGCTGGGGGCCATGCGAGTGTCCATAGCTATGCCTTGGACTTGGAGGTAGTGGGAGGAGTTAAAGGAGAAGTTGTTGAGGGTGAGGACCAGCTCCACTAGGCAGAGGTAGAGTGTTAGTAGAGGGAAATTGGATGGTTCTGCTGTCTATGAAGAAACTGAGGAATTTAATTCCTTCCTGGTGGGGCATGGAGGTATAGAGTGACTGAACGTCTATAGTAAACATGAGGGAGTGGTGGCTCGGAAAGCGGAAATCTTTAAAGAGATGAAGGGCATGTGGGATCTTGGACATAGGTCAGGAGCGATTGGACCAGGGCGATAGGATGGAGTCGGGGTACGTGGAAATCATTTCTGTGGGACAGGAGCAGGCAGAAACAATGGGTCTGCCAGGGCAGTTGTGTTTGTGGATTTTAGGGAGAAGGTAAAAACTGGGTTTGTGGGGCTTGGGAAATGATTAGGTGGGAAGCTGTGGAAGGCAGATAGCCAGAAGTGATAAAATCAGTAATGGTGTTTGAGATTAAGGCCTTGTGCGCATCTGTGGGATCATCGTCCAAGGATAAGTAGGAGGAGGTGTCTGAGAATTGTTGCCTGGTCAACCGCCAGACTACCATGGCACTTCCCTTGTTGGAAAGTTTGATTATAATGTAGGCGTTGCTACCGAGTGAGCCGTGGGCTGTACGTTCAGAGTGGGTGAGGTTGGAGTACGTAAGGGGAGTGGAAAAGTTGAGACGTTTGATGTCATGCCAGCAGTTAGAAATAAAGAGATCTAGAGAGGATAGAAGGCCGATCTGAGGAGTCCAAGAGGAAGGGAATGGGTGGAGACGGGAGAAGGAGTCATCACTGGGTGGTGAGGACTCCTTCCCATCAAAAAAGGCGCGGAGGCAACGGAAGAAAATCTGTACGTCATGGGGGACCCAGAACCCATTGAGGTGGGGACGGAGGGAAACGAAGGTGAGGCCTCTGTTGAGGAAAGACTGTTCTGTATCGCAAAGGGGGAGGTCAGTGAAGATGGTGAAGACACAACAAGGGTGGAGGTTGGAGTCGGAGGAGGGCCGGGGAGTGGACGAAGGTCGAAGCGAGATCTGGTGGGGATGGTGGGTGTTTAGAGAGCAGGGGGTGTGGTGGATGGACGAGAGGTGAAATCTATCCTGTCACGTCAGCTGGCCTCCTGCTACCATTGCTGCAGTTTAGATGTTGTTGGCGGGTGATTAGACACAAGGAAACTTTGATCAACCTGATCAATAATTTAGCAATAGCTGGATGTTGAAATCCAAGGATACAGGAACAAGTGGCTGAATGTTAATATGACTGCTTCTGAAGACTCTTAAATAAGACTTTAGTCTGCACCAGACCTGTGCAATGCAGCTTCGGGCATCTTCAGCTGAAATTGGATGGAAATCATTCTCTTCTTTGGTATTGATCTACCTTTTTTTAATTTTAGTTTATCAACAGACAGTAAATGTGTAGGAAGGAACTGCAGAACCTGGTTTAAACCGAAGATAGACAGGTCCGTTTAGTGTCACATGTACCAATTGAGGTCTATCTTTAGGTTAGTTTAGTTTAATTTAGTTTGGTTTAGTTTAGTTTAGTTTAGAGATACAGCGTGGAAATAGGCGGCCATATGGGCCATCGAGTCCATGCCGACCAGCGATTCCTGCACGTGCACTATCCTACACACTAAGGACGATTTGCAATTTTTACCCTAGCCAATTAACCTACAAACCTGTATGTCTTTGGCGTGTGGGAGGAAACCAGAGCCCCTGGGGAAAACCCACGCAGTCATGGGGAGAACGTACAAATTCCGTACAGACAACACCCATAGTCAGGATTGAACCTGGGTCTCTGGTGCTGTAAGGAAGCAACTCTACCACTGCGCCACCATGCCACTTCGTACCTCTCCCTAAGCACATGTATAAATTTGAAAGGTTATATAAGAAAATATCACTATTTATTCAGCATATTGACACAAGACGAGAATAAATCACAAGGGAGAGGCACCAGATTAAAAAAAAAATTCCTTGAAGCTGAATGGCAATGCATGAAAATACACATTGTAGTCTGAAATACACTGAAATACTTCATTAAAACAAGGGATGACATCTCTAAACAGCTTTCGCAACCTTAGGGTATCCCAATGTGATTAATAGCTAATTAACTAATTTTTAAGTAGAAATGGTGGCAGCCAAATGTGCACAAGGTCCTGTAATTAGCAATGTGATAACAATAGCCAGACTTGTACTGACTATTAATTACAATGTGAGATTGGTTCCTGGAAGTTCAGTTTTATCTTCGAATGACTGCTTTGGAGGATCTCAGTACAATGTTTACGGAGATTATAAACAATAATCATAAGGCATTGATGGAGAACAGACTATGGGAATATATTTCCATTATGAGAAAGAGTTGTTTTTTTTGTGAAACCCACTTAGTCTAATACAGTTTCAATGAATTTGATATTAACAGTTTTTTTTGTCATTTATGCAAATATTTCAGAGAAGAAGATGCAATTACTCACCATGTGATTGCAACCCCACACAGATGGGGTTGACTCTTAAGTAACCTCGAACGATTGCAGCTATTTCAAGCATAACCATGGCTCTCAGGGCAAAAACGATGGAAAATATGTCAATCTTGACAATGACACCTATTTTTCATGAAGTCGAAGTAATCCTGGTTCTAGATAGACCCAAAAAGCTAGAGTAACTCAGTGGGTCAGACAGCATCTCTAGGCAATATGTGATGCTTCAGGTCAAGACCCTTTATCAGACTGACCTCTTCAGGCAGTCTGAAAAATGTTCTCGACATAAAACGCCGCCTATTCCTTTTCTCAGGGAGATGTCTGACCCGCTGAGTTACACCAGCTTTTTATATCTATCTTTGGTTTAAACCAGCATCTGTAGTTCTTTGCTACACATTTAATCCTGCTTCTATCTCAATGAAAATGAGCCTGTAGAAAGTTATTTCGAATCATCAGCATCTATCACAATAACCACAATGTATCTACTCCACTTCTGAAAGTAGTAGATCTCAGAAACAGTAGAGAATGCACAGCAGGGACTATAATAACACTGTATTCGACCATATGGGGATGAATATCTTGGCACAGAAGTTTATATTTGAAGGAAGCCCCATTTTCTTTAGTGTTCGGTTAGGTATTTTATCTTACCTTGCCCAGGATATCTGTGTCGATTTTCTGGCTGGAGATAGCCAAATTCCCAGAGATAATGCATAGTAGAGTTATTTTGTTTCTCAAAGAGATTTCACTAACCTTCAGACAAAGCTGCAGCAGGAACCTAGAAGCATGATGCCAAAATGCTACTCCATAATTCATGGATGTTCTCTGAATGTTGAACAAAATAATATAGAAATCTGCCCTTCTGTGCCGTAACTGAGAAGAGCCTGCAAACCACATTGCGTAATCTATCTCTTGAATTGGAATGGTTGCCTTAGCAACCGAGGTAATAAAATAAACACTTATTACATTACATTTCTTATAAACCAAAAGTTGATGAATCAGTTTGCTAATGAGAAAATTGTATACTTTTAAAAAATAATAATATTTTCAAAAGTCAGTATTCTTCTCTGCAGGGAAGTCATAATGTGTAGATTGAATTATTATTGATAGGTCATCAGTGATGCAAATAACATGTTGCTGTCCATTTAATTATTGGTGATGAATTGCAATTATCGCTACCGCTATCTTGGGAACTCTAGGCTATTGTATCACACTTCAGTTGCAACTGATCGTTGTTGTGAGAAAGCGTAGTGCAAGATAATAAAAGCCTTGTCGGACGTTTCTGTGTGTGTTTGCGCACACGTGTGCAAGAGAGGTGAGATATTGGAAACTAGGAAGCTGTCTAGAAGAGGGTGTGGTGGGGAGGGTGATGTGGGGCATTGAATTATAGTTTTGGACCAATTGCAGGACCTGGAGAATGTTCATAAGTTCCAGGATATAGCAAAAGTAGGGAGGCCATAGGCTGAAGGAGTCAGGTCTTGCCTGAAGATCAAGAACTAATGGTTGAGGTGGAGGAGGTTGTTTAAGTCCAGATGGGCTGGATTTGGCAAGGAATTGGCAATGTACTTCCTTTACAAGATTCCCAGATTGCCGCTTAATCATTAATATCGTATTTCTGGAAGTACCAAATGACAGGCATACAAAATTCCCTCACAATACTAAAAAATGGAACAACAGACAGTATGTGTAGGAAGATAGACACAAAATGCTGGAATAACTCAGCAGGACTTGCAGCATCTCTGGAGAGAAGGAATGGATGATGTTTCGGGTTGAGACCAGTCTGAAGAAGGGGCTCGAACAGACAGTAAATTATGTCGCCACATGGTTAATATGCAGAACTCCGAGAGTCACAGTCATACAGCACAACAACAGGCCCTTCAGCACAACACAGCTCTCGAGCCCTGGCAACATCCTCATAACGATTTTCTATCAGGGCTGCAAAGATAAGTCAAGACAGGATGTGCCCAACAATTTTCTGATAAATGAGTAACATCTCTGAAATGGTCATTATCATATATCACTCAGGAAAAAATATGTTTTAATTACATAATGCTGAAATACACCATAAATTTGGATTTCAAGGCAATTATTTTTATTTCATACACTCACTATAAAGTTACTAGGAGGTGATAACAAGTAAATAATTCTCAGTGGCCCTATACATCATCAGATTTGTTTCTGTCTGAAGTTGCATATTTTATCTTAATTATTGCTCTTTGTCTAAACATCCTAGTTGTAATTAAAACCCACTGCAAACATAACACATAGTTTATGTGTAGAAGTGAACTGTGTATGCTGATTTATACAAAAGATAGACACAAAGTGCTGGAGATTGTCTGAGGGTATCCCAACCCGAAACGTAACCTATTCCTTTTCTCCAGAGATGCAGCCTGACCCATTGAGTTACTCCAGCACTTTGTGTCTATCTTAACATATAGTTCAATTTAGAGATATGCATGGAAACACCCCTTTGTCCCACTGAGTCCATGCCGATAACTAGTTTTACACTATCCCACTTTCTTACCTACCTCAACACATTAGAGGCAACTTTACAAAGGCCAATTAACCTACAAACCTTCATGTTTTGGGGATGTAGGAAGAATCCAGAGCACCTGAAGGAAACCTATGTGGTTGGTCCCAGGGGGAACGTGCCATCTCCACAGCACCTGATGTCAGGATTGAACCCAAGTCTCAGACATTGTGAGGCAGCAGCACTACCAGCTCTGCCACTATGCTGCCTACCATATTATATATATGTTCAAGAACATAAATGCTAAAATGGCTTAATTCAGTCAGGTTGTACAGACAAACTTGTACATCTACTACATTTAATTATCAATGACCCATATTATGCTACTATTTTCATTTTCTTAACAAGAGCACTATATCACTTAAAACAACAGGCAGAGTTTGAAGAACAGATAGAAATCGGTTCGGAATTAAACAATCACTCCATTTCTATTTCCAAACCAACTCTTTTCTGCCATATCTCCCACTATCACTAAACAGCTGTTGTTTTACAAATGGCAATTACTCTCTAAAATAGTAAGATTAAATGAGAACTTACCAGTTTGAAGTTTGATCATTATTTTATGAGGAGTTACAATGAGGGATTTCGTGAAGAAGGCCGTCCCCACGCATGCTCGTCAATCTTCAAAGCAACGGTGTGAAGTCACAGATAACAGTTGTTGAACTAACATGGTAAGATTATAGATGACTAGAACTACCAGATGATCATTAAGTTACGAGGGTAGGGAGCGGAGGGCACGTAATCCCTTATCATAACTCCTCATAAAATAACGAATCAACTTCAAACTGGTAAGTTTTCATTTAATCTTACTATTTTACTTCGGAGTCACGTGAGTGACTACGTGAAGACTTTGACGGTCTGTGATTTCATGCCGAGGAATGAGTCCACGCGTCACAGCTGCATCAATTGACAAGGACGAGTGATAAAATTTAATGCATTCAAACATGACATGTTTTAACAATAGTAATGGTTTAATAACAGAAAGAAAAACAAACAGTGACCCCTCTCACCCAGGGGGAAACTGTGAAACAGAACTTAAAACAGAGTCAGCAAAACCCCCGGATCTGGTGACAGGCTTATTATAAAACCTCTGGTACGTCCTCTCATTCGACCATCCCGCAGCCGCCAGAATTTAGTCCATGTCCCTTGCTGCTGAAGTCGATGCAGCCCTGGTGGAATGAGGTTTAAAAATGTCAGTGTCCACTCCTGCACACACCAGAACCTGTTTGATCCATCTAGAGATTGTCTTCACCATAACCTGTTTGTGAGGTTTGGTGTAGCTAACAAAAAAGGAGAGTTCCGAGCCTCTCAAGCTCCTAGTGACCTTAGTGTAATGGGTTATGGACGATACAACACACACTCGTGGATCTGAGGGATATGCCATGAAACTCAACTTGAGCCCTTGTACCCCTGGCCTGCTCTGTTTGACGAGATCCCGAATGAAAAAGGTGACATTATTGTCGGACGAACTCATACAGTCCAGTCTGAGTTTACGTAGTGTTTGGACCCGTTGTGCTGAGGCCAGGGCCATGAGCATAACTACTTTCAATGTGAGATGGTGTAGGGACAGAGATTAAACTGGTGCAGACTGACGGAGCAGCGAGAGGACCACGCTGACATCCCATATATGAGTGTACCTGGGTCTAGGTGGAGTGGAATTAAAGATGCCCTTCATAAATTTAGTTATTAAAGGGTGGGACCCTACCGTGTGATGTGCTGATCCCAGCTGTAAATAATTGGACAAAGCACTGCGGGCACTGTTAATAGCACAATAACTCAGTTTACTATCGTGATAGAGTGATGATAGAAACTCCAAAACGTCAGTGATTGTAGCTGTGTGGTATGAAATGTGAGAGCTATTTTCTTATGTGAGAGGTACTGTTTCTGAGTGCTCTTCCTCCAGGCCGCAGTGATGACATCAATGGTACGCTCTGAAAGCCCGAGCCCCAGGAACGGTCTACTCAGAATCTGCAAACCAACAAATTTATACGGTCATGAAGAGGGTGGCTTTCCCCTGTCACTGGGTGTACCAGCAGATTTCTGCTCTTGAGCACTACCATAAAAGACTGTGTGATTAAGGCTAGCACCAGAGGGAACCAATGCCGAGTAGGCCAGTCTGGCACTACCAGAATACCAGTGGCGGAATCTTGCTACATTTTTGCCACACGTCGAGTAATAAGGCAGAATGGGGGAAATACATAAATTTACCACCCCAATGTAGCGAGAACACATCCACCGCTACTGCCCGTGGGTCTGGCTCCCAGGACACATAAATTGGTAACTGATGATTGAGCCAGAAAGCAAACAGATCAATATCCGGTATACCATAACGAAGGACAATATCATGATTTCGTGATATAACATCCATACTTTGTTATCATTGAATTCTCGTGACATGGTGTCTGCCACTGTGTTATACCTTCCTGGTAAATAGATAGCTGAAACCCAGATGTTTCTTGCAATACACCAGTGCCAGGGAAGATTGGACAACCTATCGCAGGATACAGACTTGCTGCCACCCATGTGATTAATGTGCGCTACCGCGGTAGTATTGTCAATCTGAAGTTGGACATGCACATGATGCCTGTTGGTACAAAAAGCCTTTAACCCATAGAGTGTACACAACAACTCTAAATAGGTAATGCCATGTGATTGAAGCATGGATGCTTCCTGCAGATCCTATCTGCCACTGCAGCTTGAGACGGTATCAGTAGCACCCCAACCTAGTGCACTGGCACCAGTCTGCAGGATAATTGATGGTGTATTGACTGGAATTATACCAGAGCAGCACGGAATATTGGCTATCCACCATTGTAAATGTTGGTAGTGTAAAGGCCCGAATTGAGCAGCTGGGAATGCTGCCACTAATATTCCAATTACCCGAGGAACATGTCAAATAGAAGGGTGATTATCAACAATGAGTTTCCTGCAGGCTTCAATTAACTCTAATTGCTTGCCCTGAGGCAGAGTCACTGACATGTGTACTGAGTTAATGGTGAACCCCAAATAGTCAATTATCTTAGATGGCACCAATTTAGACTTAACTGGATGGATAATGAATCCTATCTTTTAGAAAACGAGTTTTGTAGCTGACACCGATAATTCCGCTAATTCAAAGGTCCTCTCAATGACTAAAATGTTGTCCAGATATGCCATGACAATATGATGTTGTGCTCTGAGTAACCCCAGGACTGGTTTGAGCAATTTTGTGAATAGTCTGGGAGCCGAAGTTAATCCGTTAGGCAAAGCTTTAAACTGCCAGAACTGATCCATCCAGTTAAACTTCAAAACTTTCTGTGCTGCCCATGAACGGCCACTGAATAGTAAGCATCTTTGAGGTCAATGCTTGCCATATAACATCCCCAGGAAAGCAGTTGTTTAGCTGTGACAAATGTTTCCAAAAGTGTTAAGCTCTGTCCAATCTAGGATAATTCTACATCCTCCATCCTTTTTTGGCCTCGTAAAGATATTGGACACAAACTGACAAGACTCATGCATTGCCCTTTCAATTACATCTTTTTTTGAACAAAGAGTCTAGCTCTTTTTGTGCACTAATACACTCCTGTTGTGTAAACACAAAAGTACGACCAGGTGTGTGCCGAGTAGGTGGAGGCAAGTCGGAAATGAACTCAATTTTAAAACCTTGAATACTATGCAGTATAAATGGGTTAGATGTTATCCATTGCCATTCATGTAAGAACAATTGCAATCTCCCCCCAACTTGTAATGTATCCATCGCAGTCGCACCTACCTTAGGATTTACCGGCGGTAACGTCACTGCTTCTGCCCCCGAGGTCTGGAGGGTAGGACTGCTGGAGGGCGCCACATCTTGAACATGGCCCGGCTCGGGCCTTGTCCTAAAAAAGGCCTCTGTGTAGGTTGCTCCACACCACATTAGCCATACCCAGCGAACCGTTTGGTATGCACAAGAGGGTAGGGGTACAGTCTGTGGAAAGACGACCCCTTCGGAGGCACCTTCCTGAGACCAACAGTCTTAGACTCATCATCCAATTCTTTCACCCCTTTGGTCAGGTTTTCTCCGAACAGGAGGTTTGGGGATTGAACAGTCCCCGGTTTATACAGTCCAGCAAATTTAGGGTTAATGGCAGGACGGATGGCATTTTTAAGGATACAATTAATTTCAAAATGTGCATTGCACATTAATGCCATCGCATCCTCCTGAGTATCTGAGGGAGGCGCCCCCTCCACTGACCTGGCAAAGGCCGTGATGCCCGAGGCGAGTAGCCAAAGTACTTTTTATAATTTAACCTCGTAGGTTCTCTCGCCCCCTCCAATGTGCCCCCAAATAGAATGGGGAAACTCAATGAGGCACAGTTTTGTGGAGTATTGTACCTTGCAGTGGTCTCCTCCATCGTCTGTTCTTGCAGAGGAAGGGAAGCCATATAATTTATGTTCTCGGCGAGCTCAGCATCCAAAGGCTCACACGTGAGGGCTGGGACCGCAAATCTGGATGCAATGGAGAATACACCCGATGGTCCCTCTAGCCCAACTGTGCCTCCGTACTCTGGGTCAGCATAGCACTGACCTCGTACGCTCCCGTCATCTGACAAGGAGATATCACGCAGTCCTGACACAGGCGCTGCTGCCTTGGATTCTATAAACTCCCCGGGCTCCGATAGCTCCGTCCTATGGAGCGTATCGTGCTGGAGTAACCTCTCCATAAGGCTCTCCAGCTGGGCCAGCCTGCCGGTAAGACTGCCCTTAGGAGGGAACTCGTCCACCTCCTGGCCTGACCCCTCCGAGTCCAGGGCCCTTACAGACTTTTTTGTGGCTTTTCTCCCCCGTGGATTAGCCAAGGTGCCTTCTGGCCACACCAAGTCTGTGGCTGCTGGCTGCTCTGCCAGCGGCTCTATAGGCGAATTCGGTGGTCGCACGCTGCCCGCAGGCCCGTGGTCTTCCGCAGCCGGTTTGGTCGCGGCTCGCCTCTTCATCTTACACATACTCCCACACAATCCAAAGGTAAACTAAAGTTAAATAAACACACTCCGGACCGGGAGCAACGACTTCAGCTAAAGCTGTTTAAAAAAACATTTACCTGGATCTTTTAAACTTACCCGCTGGAAGGAGCGACGCGCCTGCCAGTCGGTCATTGCGCAATGCGTCAGACGTAATGATGCGCATGCGTGGATACGGCCTTCTTCACATAGTCACTCATGTGACTCCGAAGTAAAATGTTTACCAAGTGGATATTCTTGTAAGGTAAGCATCGTTAGGATGGTTTTCTGAAAAGTTTATGTCATTGTTGATCTACCAATATTTATAGGCAACCTTCCAACAGAGAAGATCACCTCCTAAACTAGTATCGAAGGTGAGGTTTTCTTTTCTTAACCAAGGATTCAATGGGTTGAATAAATCAGATGCATTGGTTAAGAAAGCAAGTGCGTTTATCATGCCAGTCAGTTAGAATACCATTTTCCTGCATTTGACGTATCTCTCTCTCATCGTTTTCTATCTAGAAACCTGCATCTTTCTCAAAAGCTGCAATTGTATGGTACCTTGTTCCATGCACCTACCACCCTCTGTGTGAAAAAATGTGCTCACCATTGAATATTTCTCCATATACCTTATTTCCTCTAGTTTTAGATGTGCCTATCCTTGGAAAAAGACTGAGATTATCTATGCCCTCTATGTCCCTCATAACTTTATAAACACCTGTAAGGTTATCCCTCAGCCTCTGATGCTCCAGTGAGAACAATTCCAGCCTAATCCATCTCTCCTTGTAACTGTAGCCCTTCATTTTAGGAAACATTTTGGTCAATCTTCTCTGCATACTTTCTAGTGCTACTCTCTGGCACTGGAAGGCAGCAACTCTACCGTTGTGCCACCGTGCCACCGCAGGACCCACTTTAACCCTTATGTCCCACTTAACATCAATGCTTTAAAAATCCCTGCTGTTTACTGTATATATTTAGTTGTTTGATTTTAATATCATGCCTACACTTTAAACATTCTTGCATTTCCTTTTTGCCCTCAGGTTTTTAGTCTCCTTCATTATTGGTGTGGTAAAATTTGTCATGATTTTTGGGATCTGATTGAGAAATTCTCTTTAATTTCT
The DNA here is from genome assembly GCA_035221665.1 of Okamejei kenojei. Classification (NCBI taxonomy): domain Eukaryota; kingdom Metazoa; phylum Chordata; class Chondrichthyes; order Rajiformes; family Rajidae; genus Okamejei; species Okamejei kenojei. The sequence goes on from CM069134.1 coordinate 77,634,142, forward strand.
TCCAACTTTAAATCTTTCCTACAAAACAATTTTTCACAAGTTGTCTCTGTACATGCCCTTATACGTTCCCTTGCTATATGAGCTGCTTTTGGAAATTTGGGTACAAACATCATAATTCCAGTCATGTCCGTGCAAAACCTGTTTCCAATCAACAAGGTATAGACTTAGTTATGTCAGAAAGACACTGATAAAATCAATTTTTCACACGGAATTTCAGGAGCAAGATCCAGTTACTAATGAGGATGTGTTTCACACCATTTTTCCCTAATTTTCTCTAACTAATTTGAGAGTTGGTTCGAAAAATAAGAAACAATTTTACATTGCAGCAATGCGGGATTTTCTTACGAAGTTGGCGCTAAGCCATAATAAGGTGAAACTTTTGTGTGCTCAATCCGACAAAATAATTTTGGTCTGAAAAAGAGTCTTGACCAGAAAGTCACCCATTCCTTCTCTCCAGAGATGCTGCCTGTCGTGCTGAGTTACTCCGGCATTTTGTATCTATCTTCGGTTTCAACCAGCATCTGCAGTTCCGTCCTACACAAAATAATTTTGGTGCTGGTACAGGGACCTAAGAAATTTCAGAACTAATAGCTCTAAATCTGCGGTCAGCAGTGAACTACAACCTATGAAATATAATCGTATCTACATTGCATCAATTTCCTAAGGCAACTTGGCTCGGTGAAGGCAGATCCAAAATCAGTGCTGAGGAAATTGCACATAAATCTTATCATGTCAATGGGGCAGAGCGTAGAGACCAAATATAACTGAAGCAAAGTGATTGAGAAGGAAGAATACCAAATGGGTTGACTGTGAAGGAGGAAGATAATGGCATTGGGTCTCCTGGGAGTGAACCCGACTATGCCTGGAATGGGACAATCTCATCCCTAGCCAATGGTGGTCATGTGTCTTTGTACTCAGAGGTAAAACATGATCACAGATCAAGCGATCAATGAACTGCTCTTAGATAGATACAAAAAGCTGGAGAAACTCAGCGGGACAGGCAATATCTCTGGAGAGAAGGAATGGGTGATGTTTTGGGTCGAGACCCTTCCCAGTCTGAAGAAAGGTCTCGACCCGAAACATCACCCATTCCTTCTCTCCAGAGACCCATTAAGTTACTTCAGCTTTTTGTGTCTATCTTTGGTTAAACATTATAAATGTTGATAACATAACTGTATGCACAAAATACTAAAGGTAAGCTGCATTGATGCTGTAGTAAATGATGCCAGGAAATGTTTGTTCCCATTTCCCAAAGACAAAGGCTGCAAGTTATATCCTGATTCACATGTAATGCGTTATTCAAGCATAGGAAATTGGAGCAAGTTGGTTTTGTCTGATCCAAATTCTCAGCTGAAAATGTAAATAAATAATTTGAGGTGTGTGGAGGGTGCTCAAAGAGGTTAAAGAAGGTAGGGAAGGAATTAAAGAAAAGGGAAGGGGGTGGTAGTTCTGGTAAAAGTACATTGCCCCAGAGCATCAACTTCTCTCTGCACAGTTGCTACCAGACATCCTGAGTAGTTTTGTATTTAATGTTTATCAATGTAAAGTGTTTTGCTCTCGTGCAGCTCCTGCCAAGGTGAACCTAGAGGGAATTCCGGATACAGATTTGGTTGCAATTAAAGAATCTTGTAAATTAACATCAGAGCAATTAGAGCAAAAGCCCAAGGGAGGGTGGTAACATAAATTAAATTTGGCTTTGAGTTGCCCAGATTTTTAGAAAGGTGCAGATAGATCAGGACATGTTTGAGAGGCAGAAGATCTGCGGGTTGGCCTATGAAAAATAGGAGATGAAATCCATCATGACTCAACAGAGCCTGATCCAGGCCTAGTGACTTTGGGTGTTACCTACATGTCCCATTAGTTTGTGAAAAAGAGTAAGGAACTAGAAGAATGAAAACCTGGGCCAAGAATTTCAGGAGTCAATGGAGGTTGAATGATCAATTCAATGGATCAGTGTATACACAATTCATAAAGGATTTAATTATCCCAACTCTGCCACAAAATGAAATCTGAATATAGTTTAAATGACCCAGCTGTCCATTTTTTAACTTATAGAACAATCCTTATGCTTAAACAATCTTGAAGTTAAATGTTTTTCTTTTGTTGAGACAACAGTCTCAGCCTAAGCGATTGCATATATATACTTTATATTGATGTGAACTTATTTATGATTGCTCATTGCTTTCAAACTAATTCGAGTTTTTCCACACAATATTATTCATTGAAGACCTCATTAGTATATATTGCTTTCAATCCGACAATTAATCGTGGATTCAAAGCTTTGTCTGTCCATCTACCTCCACAGATGCTGCCCGGCCCTCTGAGTTCCTCCAGATTAGGTATGTTACAAAACTTACCTTTAGCGGCGCTGCAGTCTGCCACTGTGCACGTGTGCATGACTTTGGTGCCTTTGAGGAGGGTGGGCGGGATTAAAATGCCGTTTTCTCCTGCCTGTCGGAGTCAAATTTTCTCAGGCTGATAAGCTGCTGAAGAATAATCGATCCGACTTGCGTTCTCGGAAGTTTTTAAAAAAAAATTGTGGGACAATTAAATCCCTGGAGTAAAATAAAAAAGCTACTTCTAACACCGTCAACGCCGACAACAGGACAGATCTCACGTAGGGGACAAAACATAACGTAAGTCGTTTATTTTACATATAAACTTGCTTCTTAGGATTACTTTAATCCAAATTTCATTGGCGAAAATGTGATTATCGCCCCTTATGAACCGGCAGTGCTTTTCCTGCCGATATGGGGTTCAAATTCACCACAACCTCAATGATCGCGTTCAACAAAAAGGTGATCGTATTCCAACGATTGCGTTCCACAAAATCTCAGTCACAAGATGATTAAAATGCCTATTAATTTACGGGAATTAAACATTAAATTCCTTAAACATTAAAATTTGGCCTATAAATTCATGACAATGAGATTTAAAAATCATGTTGGGGTGAATTCTTGTGTGAATGTTATTTGGACACTTAGGCTATTTAAAAATGTTAACCTTTTCTTAAGAAATGGATAGATGTTTAGATCTAGTAATTTAATTTTATAATTAGCTACAATTAGGTAACTAACTAATTATATGCTTTAATTTCAGGTCATCCAAGTAAGATTGTTTCATATTTGTTTCAGAATGCTTCAATCTATAATAACTAAAAATGTCATTGAGTTCTCTTAATTTTTAAGAAAGTTATGGGCTTTTGACTGTCCTCTATCACAGCTTTTGAGTTACGTCAATGGAAAAGCAATAGGGAAAAATATGCTAATTTCAGAGTATGCAAATGGCCATAACTTTTTTAATACTGAAGATATGAAAGTGAATTAGGTGTCAAATTAAACTTCTTTTATGCTTTATCTGACAAGATAAATTGCAGACTTGATTTTTTAAATCTCAAAATTTTGTAACATTGCTATCCAGATCTTTTGTTTTTTGCTCAAAATTCAACCATCGTCAGTCTCTTGTGCCCCTTTGGATCTTCTTCATCCTGTATTCACACACTGGGTTATCTATGTTCCTACAGTACCATAAATTTCAATGATTCTTTGGTTGCTCCAAATCCCTGGTCTGCTGGAGTATAAGGAACTGCAGATGCAGTCTGGAGAAGTGTCCAGAACTGAAACTGTGCGTATCCATGTGCTCCAGAGATGCAGCCTGACCCATTGATGCCTCCAGCACTTGTCTTTTTTTTTCCCTGGTCTACTGAGATAAGTTCATTCTTAAATCTGGAATTTTTTTCACCAGCTCTGTTTATGATTTCAGCCATTTTTCTGATCTTTGAGAAGCTCAGGCACATCAAATTTCATTCCAATATCTATTGCTTCTGCTTCAAACATATTTCCTGATCATTGCTCATTGGCTGCAGGTAAATGGATAACTCTCTCTCCTTATGTCCCTTGTGATTATCCTGCCATTCAACAAGATTATCTACTTTCTCAATGCCATTTCCCTGTCCCATTCACAGGTCTGCTGATTCCTCTAATATCCAAAAGTCTATAAATTTGTGCTCTGAATTCAATCAGTGACTGATTCACCACCGCCCTTTGGGGTGGAGAATTCCAAAGATTCATCACGCTTTGAATGAAGACATGTAACCTTCCTAAATTCTTTACTTTAAGCTTGTGACCCTTAGTTCCAGACTCCTATCTGCATCTACACCAATCTAAAAATCAGTTTTAAAAAAATGTTTTAATGAACACACCTCTCATTCTTCTAAACGCTAAACAATGGAGCCCTATTCTTTTCCATCTCTCCTCATGCGATTTAACCATTATAGTGGCCATTTGGCTTATTTTGAGTGTCATTAATTATGGCATTTGTCTTTAAATTTTAGACTGCCCATAATTATGTGGGTGGGATTTATTACATAGTCAAGGGCATTTTTGCTGCTGGGTTTCTTGCGCAGAAGCTTAGTTTTAGTTTAGTTTTGGAGCTACATGAGGAAGAAATACCCTTCGACCATGTGAAGTTTAATTGAGACACGAGGAGTTTTCTAACATTTAAAGCGAAATGCTGGAGTTTGACTAAGATTAAAGTGTACAAGTCGGAGAAGAAGGTTGGATGTATATCTTATTGTTTTTCTTCAACAATAAATAAACTATTAATCAAAAGACTGTGTTATGAAGATTTATCTGTGAAGGAGCTCTGAAGGTCTCACGGAGAGCTCACATGCGTATTACGGATTTCTCCTAAAGCTATGTAGTCTCTTTAGTGGCTGGAGGGAGCAATCTCTTGAAAAATATAAAAATCTGCTGCCACAACCACTATCTCAGCGAACAGTCCATTGAATCATTGCAGTACTCCCTCTGCAACAGGTATGTCCTTATTTAAGGAAGGAGATCATAATTGTGCCCATTACCCCAACACCAATATAATGGTGCTATGAGAATGCAGGGTGACTTGGACAGGTTGGGGGAGTGGGCAAATGCATGGCAGATTAAGTTTAATGCAGATAAATTGGAGGTTATCCACTTTGGTAGTAAAAACAGGAAGGCAGATTACTATCTAAATGGCGTCAAGTTGGGAAAAGGGGAAGTACAACGGGATCTGGGGGTCCTTGTTCATCAGTCTATGAAAGTAAACATGCAGGTACAGCAGGCAGTGAAGAAAGCGAATGGCATGTTGCCCTTTATAACAAGAGGAATCGAATATAGGAGCAAGGAGGGCCTTCTGCAGTTGTACAGAGCCCTAGTGAGACCACACCTGGAGTATTGTGTACAGCTTTGGTCCATAATTTGAGGAAGGACATTCTTGCTATTGAGGGAGTGCAGCGTAGGTTTACAAGGTTAAATCCCAGGATGGCGGGACTGTCATATGCTAAGAGAATGGAGCAGCTAGGCTTGTAAACTCTGGAGTTTAGAAGGATGAGAGGGAATCTTATTGAAACATATAAGATTGTTAAGGGTTTGGAAACGTTAGAGGCAGGAAACATGTTCCCGATGTTGGGGGAGTCCAGAACCAGGGGCCACAGTTTAAGAACAATGAGTAAGCCATTTAGAATGGAGATGAGGAAACACTTTTTCTCACAGAGAGTGGTGAGTCTGTGGAATTCTCTGCCTCAGAGGGCGGCGGAGGCAGGTTCTCTGGATGCTTTCAAGAGCGAGCTAGATAGGGCTCTTAAAAATAGCGGAGACAGGGGATATGGGGAGTAGGCAGGAACGGGATACTGATTGGGGATGATTAGCCATGATCATATTGAATGGCGGTGATGGCTCAAAGGGCCGAATGGCCTAATCCTGCACCTATTGTCTATTGTAATACATCTTTATTCTTGTTCTCAAATCCCCTTGCATAAAAAGGCATACTATGTCCTCCAAATTGTCTGTTACATAAGAATATTAGCTTTCAGTCACTTGAATGCCTCACAGTGCCAGAGACCAAGATTTGATCCTGACCTCAGGTACTGTCTGCATGGAGTTTGCACATTCGCCCTATGTCTGCATGGCTTTCCTTCCGGTCCTCCAGCTTCATCCCACATCCCAAAGACATGCAGGTTTGTAGGTTAATTGCCCCTTGTGTGAAGAGAGTTGGTGCAAAAGTGGGATCACGTAGAATTAGTGCGAACAAGGGTGGTAAGCATAGATGGTGGGCCAAAAGTTTTATTTTCATGTTGTATCTTTCAATCAATCAAGTTCCTAATCTCTTACCTCTGAAATCACACAGTGGTTTGATATGACAATGATTAAGCTCACATTTTCCCATGTTATATTCCTCCGACTATGTTATTGTTCACTTCCCTTGTCTATACCTCTTTGAAGCTTCTTTCCATTCACATCAGAGCTCACAATTAATTTGGTGTCATTAAAAAAATGTTAGGTTTGGTCTCTTAAACCGAATTGTTGAAATAGATTGAGAATTGGCCTAAGAAGTTATCCCTATGGTACCTCATTAGACTCAACATGCCAACCAGAAAAAGACCCAATTATTCCTAATCTTTGTTTCCTATCTGTTTATGAACTCTCAATCAGTGCTCCTATATTTTCCTCATTTCCAGAGTCATTCACCCTCACTCATCAACCTGCCACAACGGATCTTATCAAAGTGCAAATATACCACATCCACTGGTTCTCCTTCAGTTATGTTACAAGACACATCCTCAAAGGACTCCAATAGTTAAATATGCTTTCCTTTTTATCAATTCATTTTGACACCACTCAAATATATTAAATTAATATAACTAATTTGAAATCACATCTATATAATTAAAAGTCTCATCTTGACCACTTCCTGTCTGCGCTGTATATTGATTATAGAAAAAACACTACCCTATATCGCTATGATTTTTGGCCATCTTACTCACAGTCCTTCTCGGCTGAAGCAGCCCTGAGGATTTTTCCAATTGATGAAAAATAAAAAACTTATGAGTGTTTTAAAAAATCATGATCAGCCGATTGGACCTCCCATCTGTCAATCACCATGACGAAGGTAACGCCCCTTCTGGGGGGAGGGCAGGACTATTAAACCCCATATGCCTGGATGTGAGTCAGTCACTCTCAAAGATTACGAGGGAGAGGCCACAACTCTGATTCTGCAGTGAGTCTACTGAACTGTGAGTCTACCCTTTATGCGGTTTATGTGGTTATGTGCTTTATGTGGTTAACCCTGTATGTGATTGCAATAAATAATTTATTAGCCAGCAATGTGCTTGCAATGAATGATGATTTAATGTGCTTCAATAAAGAATTTGTTAGCCAGCAATGTGCTTGCAATGAATGATGATTTGTAAACCCTTAATGTGCTTGCAATAAATGATTTGTTAGCCAGCAATGTGCTTGCAATGAATGATGATTTGGTAACCCTTAATGTGCTTGTAATAAATGATTTGTTAGCCAGCAATGTGCTTGCAATGAATGATGATTAGTTAACCCTTAATGTGCTTGCAATAAATGATGTGTTAGCCCTTAATGTAATGAAATGAGTTGTTTGGCCTGCCCTGTGCTTTTGCATTTATTTTGGCTTTGCTTTGCTTGAGCTCACCTGAAATGAAAGCAAATAGATTGTATTGTTGGCTGGCCATGCCAGCCCTGTGCTTTTTCTTTTGCTTTGCCTTTGCTTTGCTTGACCTCACCTGAAATGAAAGCAAATGGATTGTATTGTTGGCTGGATCTGCCTGCCCTGTGCTTGACCTGACTTGAAATGGATTGACTTGACATGAAATGGATTGAAATTGATTGTTGGCCCTGCACTCACTGTGCTTGTCTTGACTTGACCCACAACACCCATGCTAGCACTTCAGCACCCCAATATTGGAATTGGTGAAGAAGTTGAATATTGCGTTTGGAGACCACCCCTCTCGTGTGAACCTGGGACCCAACAGGTCCCACTTAGTCTAGTTTATTATAGATTCCAGCATTTTCCCAGCTACCAAAGTTAGTTGCCTCTTTCTTTCTCCTTCCTTTATTACACAGTATAATCAATACGGTCATGTAACAGATGCCGTTCGCCAGTTACCGGGTGCACCAGTAAATTTCTCAATTTAGGAACAACCATAAGAAGTGGTGTCATCAGCTCCAATACCAAAGGGAACCATGGCTGAGTAGGCCAGTTGGGTATCATCAACACTCCTGAAGTGGAGTCCTGCTTAATTTTGAGCAGACATCGACTTATGAGGCAGAATGGTGGAAATACATATAAAAACATACCTCCCCAATGTAGCAAGAACGCATCAATTGCTACTGCCCCAGGATCTGGTTCCAATGACACATATTTAAGTAGCTGGTGGCTGACTCTGAATGCAAACAAATCGATATCTGGCATACCATATCTAACAACCATATTATTAAATACCTCCTGATACAACATCCATTCTGTGTTGTCATTGAATTTTCATGACCTGGTGTCTGCCACTGTGTTGAATCTACCTGGTAAGTAAATAGCTGAAAGTCAAGTGTTTCTGTCAATACACCAATTCCAGATCTGTTTAGCCAATTTGTCACAAGATGCCGACTTGATTCCACTCATGTGATTAACATACAGCACTGCGGTAGTGTTGTCAATCTGAAGCTGAACATGCAGTTGGCATTTAGTAGAGCAATAAGCTTTAAGTCCATAAAAAGCTCCCAACAGTTCTAAGTAATTAATCCCATATGACTGCAGAAGCAATGCCTCTTGCGCATTCCATCTGCCTCCACAGCTCGACTTCGTATCAGTGGCACCCTAACCTAGTGCACTGACATCAGTCCGTGGAAGGCTGTTCAAGCAAAACTTTGTTGGAACAACTGGGGACATTTAGTATCCACCACTGCAGTTCAGTAACAGCTTCTGCTGATAATAGCATGGGACTATCATAATGACCTGAATGTATCCTGAGTGCCTATTCCTTTGCCCTCTGTAGCTGTTAGTAGTGCAATGGTCCATACTGGACTGCTGCAAAAGCTGCCACTAATTTACCAAGCAAGCTGGCCACTTGAAGGGTGTTGTTCCACACTGAGCTTGATACATCCTTGAATTAACTCCAGCCTCTTTTCCCTGGGCAGAGTCACTACCATGTGATTTGAATTAATAGTGAACCCCAAATAATCAATTGTTGTAACTGGTGTTAATTTAGATTTTTCTGGATGAATGATAAACCACAATTTTTCAAAAGTGAGTTTAACAACTGCCACAGATGCTTCAGCTATTTCCCTAGTTTGACCTGTAATTAACATATCATCCAAATAAGCCATAACAATATTACCCTGGACTCTAAGTATCCCCAGTACTGGTTTTAACAATTTTGTGAATATTCTAGGGGCTGGTTAACCCATTAGGCAGTGCCTTGAATTGCCATAATTGATTCATCCAGCTAAATTTCAAATATCTTCTATCCTCCAAATGAACAGGCACTGAGTAATAAACATCTTTTAGATCTATACTTGCCATATAGAATCCTCTGGAAACCAGTTGTTTGGCAGTAACAAACGTTTCCATTGTGAAATGTCTATACTGTACAAAAGGGTTTAGACTTGTTAGATCAAGAATAATTCTACACCCTCCATCCTTTTTTGGACGGGGAAATATATTAGACACAAATTGATGGAGTTGGCGAACCGACTTCTCAGTTACCCCTTTTTCACTCAAATTCTCAAGTTCTGCCTGAACCTCCATTTTCTCTGTTTGTGAGAAATTGAGTGTTCTCCTAGGAACACATTGAATGGGCAAATCAATTTGAAACCCTTGGATAATGTTCAGTATAAACGGATCTATTGTTATTTGCTTCCATTTCTCGAAATACAGGTGTAATCTACCCCCGATTTTTAGCTGTATTGCAGTTAATATGTTCCCATGAGAACCAGGCCCACCTACCTCCTTGTTGAATGGTGGGTCCTGCTGTCCCCGGTTCCTGGCGGGAAAATCCACATTTGTCCATGTCCACGCTGCTGAGCGCCAACTGCGCATCTGAGTAGACGGCCGGCTTGTTCCTGGACCAGCCCCGGACTCTGGTGCTTGTCTGTAAGGATAATGTTTCCGAACAGCTTTGCCGACCACCGGTGGCTTAATCATGCCCACCGTCTTTGCCTCATCATCCAATTCTTTTACTCGCTTTGTGAGGTCCTCTCCAAAGAGTAAATTGGGCAGCTGTATATTATTGGGCTTGCAGAGCGCTGCAAACGTCGGGTTTATGGTAGGGCAAATGGCACTGTTCCATAAACAGTTAATCTCGAAGTGCACACTGCACATCAACCCTAATGCCTCTTACCGCATCTCCGACAGGCGCCCTCCATCTACCGTTCTGGCGAACGCCGTGATCCCTGAGCCGAGAAGCTTCAAGATTCTCTGCAGCTTCATCTCCTGGGCACAAATGCCCACACCCATCTGACCCCATATCACTTGGTTCACTGCTGGCACTTTCAATAAAATGCAGTTCACCGGGGTCATGTGTTTCTTGGCAGTCTCGTCCATTGTCAGCTCCTGCAGCTGATGGGAGACTAAATAATTAATTGAGGAGGCCAGCTCATCTCCCAGTGGCTACCCTGACTCTTTTGGGATGGCAAAACGTGCTGCCAAGGATGGGACATCTGGTGCGTGCCCTTGGTCCCCCCGGGGTGAATTCCCCATCAGTCTGGGCCAGAACATTGCTGACCCATTGCACTCTCCTCATCAATGAGGGAGCGATTGAGCAGCCCTATACCAGGCGCTGCTGGCACGGCCTCTTCATCCGGCTGGCGCCGACACCACTCCTCCTCCCGGAGTGTGCCCTGCTGGAGCAACCTTTGTATTAGGTGCTCCATTTGAGATAACCGCTCGGACACGGTATCTAATGCTGGAGGGGAACCCTCCTGGCCCGACTCCGTCGAGTCTATGACCCGCAGAGACTTTTCCATGGCCTTGCGCCGGACTGGCGCTGCCTCAGTGCTCTGCAGCACTAAGTCTGTAGTCCCCCCGCTCACGACCGGCGACTGGGAAGAGGTACAAGGCAGCTGTTCACTGACCGCTCTCCCGCAGTTCTCCACCAACTTTCCACCAGCTCACCTCCTCCCCTTGCTCGCTTTGTCCATGGCGCTTCCTGAAATATAATCCACACCACGACAACACGAACTCAGGCTAAGTTTTCCACTTACCTGAAGTTTTATATACTTACCACTGGAGGAGCCAATGTGGCTGACGTAATGACGCGCATGCGGACTGGCTGGGCTTCTTCACAGAAACACTCACGTGACTCTGAAGTAAAATTATACCATAGTTATTTATGTGTAGGAAGGAACTGCACCGAGGATAGACACTGTAAATAAGCAATTCACAAACTCTTAAAGCGTGCAACATCTTTTAATGATAGCACAGGGTATTACATACATCATCAAGCACTGGCTACATTCTTCTACTGAACTGTACCCAGGGAGGGGAAGGCGTTATGATTGATGTTAACTAGGCGGGGTTAATGGCACTGAGGTAGCTATATTATTGGTTGCATATATAAGCCATCTACATCCTTCCCCTTAGAAAATCAAAACAGATTGGTCACAACAACAGAATTAAACAGTAGAATTAAACAAAATCGCCATAACGAACAGGTGGCTTCTAATCCGGCTCGAGCGCATACAGATGTCCTCCCCTTCCCCCGAAAGAGCAGAAGAAACAGGAGGACGCGAGGCAGCTGGGGAACCAGGGAAGGCCGGTGGGGTGGTAGAAGCAGGAGAGTGAGAACCGCGACCGGCAACAGGTGACCCATGCAGAGGGGAACAGGGCGCTCGATATGGGGATCGAGGCATGCAGGGAACACTGGCTGGGACGGCAGCCGGCTGCTGGTATGAGAGTGGCGGGGCATAGGGCCCCGGGGGCTGCGGCTTCAGTTCATTAACCACAAGCAGGTGTTGTCGGCTTCTTCGGTAGATAGTTCCCTCATAGTCGACCAGGTACGAACGAGGTGAGTCGGCCACCCCAACCACGGTAGCCAGACGGGAGTGACCACCGGCGGTCTGCAACCAAACAACCTGTCCAGGCAACAGAGGATCGAGTGGTCTGCACGACCGATCGTGGGAACGCCGCTGGCTGTCATGTTTCTCTTGAATGCGCCTCTGCACGGAGGCAGGCTCCAGCACCCGAGGTTGCAGCTGGCGCTGAGCAATCGGGATGGTAGATCTGGCTGTTCTGGACATCAGATGCTGAGCAGGTGACCCCATGGCCGGATCCCTGAAAACATTCCTGAGGTTCAGGAATCCAAATACAAATCAGAGTTGGACAGTCTCGCCTGTTCCATCAGAAGCTTGACGCTGCGGACGGCCCGTTCAGCAAGGCCGTTGCTCTGTTGGTACTCTGGGCTGCTGGTGAAATGCACAAAATTCCACTTGTTGGCAAAACATTTGAACTCTCGGCTGGTAAACTGCCTGCCATTGTCAGTCTGCAGCCGGACAGGGGACCCAAAAGTGGAGAAGTATTTTCGCAGCTTTCGGATCACCATCTCTGACGTGAGGGACGTCAGTAAATCCACTTCGAACCAGTTTGAGTACAAGTCGACCAGGACAAGGTAGCGGTTACCAGGCCACTCGAAGATGTCGGCAGCCAACGAGCACCAGGCCAAGGCAGGGCCAGGTTGTTGCAGCAGGGGCTGTCGCTGCTGGTGTGGAGCAAGACTGTTGCACGTGGAGCAGGCAGAAACTCAGTAGAATTGGCACTGAGCTTGGGCCTGTTGCATCGACCCCAGGGTGTCCGCTATGGGCTGCGCAATAGTTAAACTCAAACAGAGAGGACGGGACTACAACTTTATGTCCCTTGGCGATAATATCATTCTGATGCACCAGTTCGTTGCGGACCAGGAAGAAAGGCTGTGTTCAGTCGACGCGCTGGAGCGCTTTGTTGGCCATCCTGATTTAATCACAGAGGCAAGCCGCTGCAAAACTGGGTCGGCAGCGGTGTGCTCGGCCAAAAGCTGTAACTGCTTGGTGGGAATAAAGTCAACGCCCAGTACGAGCAAGTCCTCTGTTTCGTAGGGGTGGCGAGCACAGGAGGTCCGCGGGGCACGGGATAGGGTGTCCGCAATGTGCATCTCGGTGCCCTTCTTCTAGATTATGTCGAAATCAAAATGCTGGCAGGGGCAGCATGAATCGGCTTGTTCAGGGTTGTCGCCAGTGGCTGGTGGTCGGTTTCAACCGTAAATCTGCTGCCAAACAGGAAGTCTCTGAACTTGGAGCAGGCGAACACCACCGCGAGCAGCTCCTTCTCGATCTGGGCGTACCGCTGCTCGGTGTCCGTCATGGTGCGGGAGGCATAGGAGACAGGATGTAACTATCAATCGACAGACTGAAGGCAGGCCGCACGCACCCAGACCAAACTTGGAAGCGTCACAGGTGATGGGGCGACTCACGTCGAAGAACCGCAACGTCGGATTGTTAATCAATTTCGACTTGAGGCAGTCAAAGGCCTGCTGGTGATGTGGGAGCCAGAACCAGGCGATATCCTTTTTTGTCAGTTGCTGCAGGGGTGCACTCAGCTCACTAAGGTTTGGTATAAACTTCCCAAGGTAGTTCACCATGCCCGAGAATCGTTGTAGACCTGGCACGTCGGTGGGGGCTACCATCTCAGAGATGGCAGCCGCCTTCAAGGGTTTGGGTTTTAGTCCGTTAGAGGTGAAAACATGTCCAACATACGTGAGTTGTGAGACACGAAACCAGCACTTCTTGGGATTCAACTTCAGGTTGGCTTTTCGCGCCCGATCCAGGACGCGGCGGAGGTTCAGGTTGTGCTCGGCAATGTTCTTCCCATAAACCAGGATATCATCCACGATGATGGCACATGGCAGGTCTGAGAATATCTGCTCCATCTTTCGCTGGAACACCTCGCTAGCGGAATTGATGCCGAATGGCATTCGCAGGAACTTGAATCTGCCAAACGGTGTGACAAAGGTCGTCAGGTCAGAAGACGCTTTGTCCAATGGGATCTGCCAAAACGAGTTCTTAGCGTCTAAGACCGAAAATATGGTGGCTTGCCCGACCTGAGCCACCATGTCCTCAACAGACCGCATGGGGTAGTGTGGTCACCTGATGTGGTCCACGTATTTCATTCTTGTCTTTCTTTATCGTGGCGACCATGGTGGATACCCAATCGGTGGGCTCGCCAACCGCTTCTAGCACCCCCATGTCGACCATGTTGTTGAGCATTGTCTCGACCTTGTCTTTCATGGCGTGAGACACCCTGTGAGGTGCGCGGACCACGGGTTGTACATTTGGGTCAATGGAAATATGGTATGGCAGTGGTAGCTTTCCCAGGTCATCGTTGAACAGGTCTTGGTATTCTGCAACCGGGTCAAATGACAGTTGCATTTTGTGGACCGTGCGGTCGAAGGACACAAGGCCAAGATCTTGGCACACACGGTTGCCCAGCTGAGTCACACAGTCAGAATTCAAAACATAAAAAAACAGGTTTCTCGTGGCCTTTTGCAGCATGCAAGTTAAAGTGGCCCTCCCCGCAGGCCTTAGAACTTCTCCATAGGCATGCAGAGTAGCATTGTCAGCAATCAGGGGCTCATTATTCCTTATCTTGTTGAAAATATTTATTGACAAAAAGTTGATCTTCGCACCAGTGTCTAACTTTGCAAGGAAGGTTACGTCATTGACAGTCACAGATACGGTGGGATCAGAACGTTGGCCAGGTGCATGTAGGAGGGTAAACACACTCGAATCCTTGGGAGAATTAATTCGATCTGCATCATAGGATTCAGCTATGTTGGGCTGTGAGCCGTAACAGCCATCAGATTGTCTCAGCATGTTTAGATTAGGTCTGGAAATCTGTACTGGTCTCCCACGGGAACGACAGGCCGCAGAGAAATGATTTAGATTTTTACAAAAGTTACAGGCCTTGCCATAGGCGGGGCACGTCGACAGTCTGTGGTGCATGTAGTTACAGTTTGGGCACCTTTTTGGGGGCACTTCACCAGGACCTGGGTTGGCACGCAACAGAAAAGCATTATTTCCCATCCGAGGCTGTGGTCTCCTAAACCCAGCCAGGTTGATAGATTTATTGCCCGAATCCCGGTGGTCCTCTGGCAATACAACGACCTCGGACAATCTGCAGGCATGCATGGCTTTTTCTAACGTTAGATCTGAATCCCTTAGAAGCTCACATCGCAGCTTCTGGTCACGCATGCCAGTTACTAAAATGTCTCTAGTGAGCTGGTCTGTCATGTCACCAAAACGGCACCGCTGGGCGAGATAACGCAAATCCGCAATAAAACATTCAACAGGTTCATCCGGCAGCTGTTTCCTTGAAAAGAACCGTGCCCTCTCTAGAATGCGGTTCAAGGGCAGGTCACAAATCTCCCTGAACGTACGTAGCATGCAAGCGGGGTCACTGGCAGATTCTGCAGAGGTAGTCACCACGTTGTTGTCGTCCAGGACCGCTGGAGCATAGGTGACAGTTCCGGCTCTCTTCATGGCATCATGTCTGACAAGGTTGAGTAGGAGGGAGGCTTTAAGGGAGTCAGGATCAGCGCGGTGTGCGACATTGACAAAGTGGGTGAAATCAAATTCAAACGTGGCCCAGCACTCAGAGATGTCAGCATCAAAGACAAGCTGTGTGGGCTTTCTACAAGAGGATGCCATGGTCAGAGAGATTAAGCACCTCAAAAAAAGAAATAAAACCCGATAGACTGGAGACACAGGTATCATCCCACTTCTGACACCATGTAAATAAGCAATTCACAAACTCTTAAAGTGTGCAACATCTTTTAATGATAGCACAGGGTATTACATACATCATCAAGCACTGGCTACATTCTTCTACTGAACTGTACCCAGGGAGGGGAAGGCATTATGATTGATGTTAACTAGGCGGGGTTAATGGTACTGTGGTGTATATATGCAACATTATTGGTTGCATATATAAGCCATCTACAGACACAAAATGCTGGAGCAAATCAGCGGCACAGGCAGCATCTCCGGAGAGAAGGAACGGGTGATATTTCGGGTCGAGACCCTTCTTCAGACTGAGAGTCAGGGGAGAGACACACACAGAGATAAGGAAGTGTAATGCGTGAAAACGAGACATCAAAAAGAATGAAGTTCAAGGAAAATGTAAAATAGATAATTGTCAGCTAGAAGACAGTGACAACGAAGCATACAGAGATAACATTTAATCAGGGGAACAGTCAGACTGGTCGGAGAACTAGGAACGGGGTGGGATGGAGAGAGGGGGAAAGCAAGGGTTACCTGAAGTTAGAGAATTAAATATTCATACCACAGGGAGTAAGCTGTCTAAGCGAAATATGAGGTGCGTTTCCTCCAATTTGCGCTGGGCCTCACTCTGACAATGGAGGAGGCCCAGGCCAGAAAGGTCAGTATGGGAATGGGAGGGGAGTTAAAGTGTTTAGCAACCGGGAGATCAGGAAAGTCTAGGCGCTCTGATCGGAGGTGTTCAATGAAATGATCACTGAGCCTGCACTTGGTTTTGTTGATATACAGGAGGAGCCAAAACCTGAAACGGTGGATATAACAGATAAGGTTGGAGGAGGTGCAAATGAACCACTGCCTCACCTGAAAAGACTACAGAAGTCCTTATATGGAGTTGTGGGAGGTGTAAGGACAGGTGTTACATCCCCTGTGGTTGCTTGGCAAAGTATGTAGTGAGGGGAATTTTTGGGTGGGAAGGAACGAGTTAACCAAGGTGTTGCAGAGAGAACGTTCTCTGCGGAAAGTGGAAAGTGGTGAAGATATGGCTAGTAGTGGTATCCCGTTGCAGGTGGTGAAAATGTCAGAGGATTATGTGTCGTATGCAATGTCTGATGGGTAAAATGTGAGGACTAGGGGGACTTTGTCCCTGTTGCGTCTGTGGAGAGGGATATATTCACACAGCGAGTTGTGAGTCTGTGGAATTCTCTGCCTCAGAGGGCGGTAGAGGCCGGTTCTCTGGATAATTTTAAGAGAGAGCTAGATAGGGCTCTTAAAGATAGCGGAGTCAGGGATATGGGGAGAAGGCAGGAACGGGGTACTGTTTGTGGGTGATCAGCCATAATCACATTGAGTGGCAGTGCTGACTCGAAGGGCCGAATGGTCTACTCCTGCACCTATTGTCTATTGTCCATTGTCTATTGTCTATTGGATGAAAGTTTTCTCACAGTTTTTGTTTCATGATTGCTCCCTTTTGAAAGAATGGCATGTTCAAATCATTCAAATGATTCAAATTAAATCAAATAGCAAATGTACTAGCAAGTATATTACCAAAAAATGTGGTGGCAATTGCTTTATTGTAGGACCTGGGGCTTATTGATGATGTCAAACATTGCTTGTGTGACCTTAAAATATGAAATAAAGACATAAGTACACATAAATTCAGTAAACAAAGGTGAAGAGGCCTTTTGGGGACAATACGTGAATGTTTACAAATGCTAAAGTTGAATTTGAACCGTTAGGGAGCAACAGTCTAATATTTTTACTCACTGAAGGTCATCATTAATAACAAAAGAAAAGAAACATAATCTTTCTGAGTGAAAGGGCAAAAGAGACATTCAGATTATAAAAGTAACTTGTGTTTAATGGCTGGACATGCCTGCATTACTCCCAGTTTGTACTGAGTTTGCTGAATGCATAGGTGAAGACTGCTTTGAATCTTCATTCACTTTCCAGCAGACAATAGTGCTGTAATTTAATGGGGAAAACCTGACTCATTAAGTGTTCAGACATACATAAAGATGATGGAGTGATTGTACACTAGGCTGCCTCAGCAAAATGCTGGTGCAGTGCCTGAGGACTTCTCAGATTGCTCATTTCATGTTGCTCACTAACGAAAACATCTTGAGTGAGATATGTTTTCTATGTCAGTGCAGTGTGTCAGCAGTACTTCAATTTTAAAATGTTCTTTCAACTCTTGTTCGTTGTTTCGACTTGTTTTGTTTTTTTTAGTATGTCCAAAAGTATGTTTTAGTGTTTATCTGTGTGTCTTGTGTGGGGGGTGGTGGGGAAGAATATGGGGAAACCATTTTCAGGCACCTACATCGACGGAGATGCGACTTTCTTCCTTGTCGCTTCTTCGCCTCCCTCCTCCTGGCCTCACAGCTGGTTTGGTGTGGCCTTTCCCGGAGTCTGGCCCAGAGCTTCAGCAGTGGCGCAGCAGGGACTTTAACATCGTGAAGCGGGGCGTCTCCTTGCAGGGGGTCGCCAGAGAAGCGCTCTGACTGCCGGCCTGCGGCGTACAACATCTGGAAGCTGGGGTCTCTGGTAAGGAGGTGGCCGACTGGGAGCTCAGGGCCGTGGGGTGTGCTTGACCTGTCCCAAAGTCAGCATTTCGACCATCCCGACCAGAGGGCTTGAACATTGGGCAACCCTTAGCGGCGACTGCGGAGGGTCAGAGCCCCAACCACGGGTGAACAAGTGAGGAGGAGGACAGTCTGAAGTGTATTGCCTTCCACCAACATTGTGTATTATGTCCTTTTTTAATTGTAATGCTGCATGGTAAATTACATTTCATTGCACCTTATGGTGCATGTGACAAATAAATTTGAACTTGAACTCTTACCTTTTGTGCATATCTGATTTATCACTTGGGCTTTATCCTCTGTTTCCTTCATCCATTGCTGCTTCTATGTTTAAGAAACATTGTTCTACCTTTTTAATGTCCATTTATCAGAGTTACGAAATCCTACAGAAATCCTACTTCGGCCCACTGAGTCCATGCCAACCAATGAGCACAATTCAGAAGTTTCCTCTATTATCAGGAAAGGAAGGTCAAGACCTACACAAAGAATGAGGAAGAAAGAATAAGAAAAAGAGACAAACAAAAATTCTTGGAGGAAAACAAGAGAAAGAAGTAACACGTATCTGAAAAAGCCAGAGTAGAGAAAAACAGAGCAAAAAGTATTTGTTTGGAAGTGGAAGTGTGTGTGGTCAAAAAACTTACTTTTTTTATCGAATAAAATTGAATCACATTAAATCATATTAATGATGATCATATTAATCACATTGAATCATATTAAATCACATTAAATCACATTGAATGGCGGTGTTGGCTCGAAGGGCCAAATTGCCTACTCTTGCACCTATTGTCTATTGTCGATAAATGATCAAGTGTTTCTGTTCAACTAAAGTTTGTACAGAGGAATATTCAAGATTAGTTGGCAGAAAAGCATATTTAGGCAGTATATGGTCTAGAAACATTCCAGTAAAATAAAGTAAAACTATAATTGTCTTTAATTTTGAATCAAGACTGTTTAAAATATTTAATCATCCTAAGCTTGAAACTAGTTCACAATGAACTAAGTTCAAATCACTGTATGTATAATTTATGTTTCTATATTTTGTGCAGTGGATAATGAGTCTGTGGAAAAACTGCAGGTGATTTTCTGAAGCCGCAACAATAGCCTTAAAATAACGTTACTGATACAATGGCAGAAATTTTAATCTAAGTGAAGGCTAAAACATAGAGAAAATTGATTTCAATGGTGGTTTGGAAAGACTTGTCGGATATTTTGAATTATTATTTTACAAATGTTCTGGAAATATCCTTGAAAGTGTTATATTGTCACAAACTAATGGCAGCCCATCTTGTTCTATCAGAATAAACTTAAGTATATTCCTGCACTATGCAATTGCTTCTACATCAACTTAAAAGATACTGGCCATCGAAACGCATACAAAATGACTAATAACAGAAATATAAATGAATGGTATAAAAGGCTCTGGATATCTGAGTGGATTAGCTTGTTTAAACTGGACTACTTTGCCTGCCAGATGGATGACAGGTTGAGAGGGATATGGGCTAAACGCAGGCAGGTGGAACTAGTTCAGATGTGACATATTCGACGGTGTTGGCAAATTAGATTAGATTAGATTAGAATGCTTTATTGTCATTGCATGTGTCACATGCAACGGGATTACTGTGTCTCTCCATTTAAAAGAACTTCAAACATTCACATACTCATACTTTTTACACTACCCTCCCTCCCCAAACCCACCTATGGATTCACATTTACATAAATGAACATGTCTCCCAACCCCCCCCCCCCCCCCTCCCCATAACCCGCTCCCGAGACAGAGTTCAGTTCCAAGATAGCTGATGGGTAAAAGCTGTTCTTGAGTCTGGCAGTGTGTGACTTTAACAACCTGTACCTTTTTCCTGAGGGCAGCAGTGTGAAAAGGTGGTGACAAGGATGTGTAATGTCTTTCACGATATTACTGGTCCTGCTGCGGCATCTGGAATGGTAAATGTCCTCCAGAGGGGGCAGGGGGAGTCCAATGATGCACTGGGCAGTTTTTTATCACCCTCTGGAGAGCTGCTCTGTCAGCTGCTGAACAGTTTCCAAACCAGGCAGTTATGCAGTAAGTCAGTATGCTTTCTACCGAACAGCGGTAGAAAGACTCCAGCAGACAGATGGGCCTTCCTCAGTGTTCTGAGGAAGTAAAGTCTCTGTTGCGCCTTTTTTACAACTACAGCAGAGTTCACAGACCGAAGTTGAACCGAAGGGTCTGTTTCCACGCTGTATGACTCTGCGACTCTATGACTCTATATCTCTATGTGAGCCTTGATTTAGTGCTTGAACTCACATCCCTAAGTTAAAGGTTATTGCTTTAAGCCCAACTCCTGTGGCTTGATCACAAGAATCACAGCTTCAATTATAGACAAAGTGCTGGAATAACACAACGGGTTAGGCAGCATCTCTGAGAATTTGGATAGGTACATCTCATGACCTCAAACATTGGCTATCCATGTTCTCCAGAGGTGCATTATGGACCTTTTTATTTAAAGGCAGCTTCTACAGCTTCAATTATCATGAATTACACTGAGACTGATGTCTTTTGTATGCAGTGTTATCTAAGGTCCTATCTGTTCTCACAGATGTGAATAAAATATCCTCTTGCAATTTTTCAGGTAAAGACAAACTCTTTCTTGAACCGTTGCCAATATTTCCCTGAAAATATCCCATTGCAATGTTTTGAAGTAGGACAAGATAGTTATTTCTGGAACTGTAGCCGGTATTTACCTCATGCATTAAATTGAAACATATAACATGCTCATTGTTCCATGACCATTGCTAATTGTGGGACATTGTTCTGTGAAAACTGACCAGTGCATGGAGGATGTAAAATGTTTGCATGTTCTTTCTTCCTTCTTGAACAAAGTGGATTAGGGAGGATAAACATAGGCTGCTTTTGACAGGGAAAATTATGGGGGAAAAATAAGTCCAGCAACAATTGCTTCCTGCAATATCAAATATTCAGAAGGTCGGGTTTTACTTGCTTTTAGGCAAGCTGTGGGACAAAAAATAAACTGGAAGATTTGCTTCTATTTTACTTCGGAGTCACGTGAGTGACTACGTGAAGAAGCCCCGCCAGGCGCATGCGCATCATTACGTCCGCGCATGTCGCACTGAACGGGCTGGAGGGCACAGCTCCACCAGCGGGTAAGTAGGAACTTCTAAGGTAAGTGTTTTAAAAACTTTACTTAGAAGTATTTCCACTCCGTAAAGCTGGCTCGAGCAGTCAGTAGGAGTGGGGAGTTGGAGCTGTCATTTCCGAAGATCTGTCTTAGCGTGGGTCCAGGGATTCACCAATTTGATCGGGTCGGGAGATAAGCGCGGCAACGCCGGTTCCGATGCCGGGTGCCGTTTTACCGGCAGCAGTTAAAATAGCGCGCTAATTTTCCCCACTAGCTCCATTGACAAAGGGCAGGCCAACTGGAATTTGCTTCAGAATGAGCCTGGTCCATCTGTTTATTTCCAAGGGTGCTAGCAGACTGAGGCTGCTCCTAGCCATGAAAAGGCAAATATAAAGTCACAGACCTAGGTTCTCTGACAACAATTGTGACTCTTCCCCTGATCATACAAGACTGTGGGGGAGGTTGGGAACATGCAGCTGATGCTCCAACCTTCATTACATAAGGGTCCAAGGGCCATTAATGTCCAAGAGGGCCATACCAAGACCAACATATGGAGGGTCCATATATTGGGGTTCCTTCCAGCGCCTTGTTTAGGACTGGAGGATCCTTACTATATGATTTGGGAGAAGCGGGCAGATTGCAGCTGACCCTGATGCTGGTGTCCCTGCTTATGTGCAAACACCAGCACGCACAAGAGCCACGCTCCGGGTATCTCAGAAATGGCACTGAGTTGCTATTCCGGAGGGGACTGTTGAGTCAATGGAACAATCACTTGCCAGGTATCAATTATGTAGTACCTCACCAGCTCCAGCAAGATATGAAACAAATATGAGACACCTGTTTAATGTGCATTACTGAAAGTTCCTATGGTGACCCAGGTTCTGGGCACCCATGAGTCCTTCTTTGACGAGACAGGAGGTTCGGTGTTTACACGTCCTCCAACTGGTGGCTGCAGCAATTACTGCATTTGGCACTATGGTCGAAGGGACAATCATTCCTCAAACTCACAACAGATATGTTGGGTATTTTATGCAATGCAATTTTCAGGAAATTGCATCAGGGAATATCGCCATCAGGCCAACACTAAACCAAAAATTTGCTGCTCTATGTAGGGCGACTAATGTACAAACACCTGAAATATTGTTTGGAATGGACCGTGTCATGAAAATTCGTGAAATTCATGATGAGGCCAAAGCAATTGGCTTAATGTAGTCAAGCATTTCGAGGCCACCTATTCGCAACCCTGGGTTCATAATGAAGGTCAGATCCAGGTCCTGGGCTTAGCAGGGGCAGGCTAGTAGGGCAACGAGGGTACCCACCTAAACAGACCGGCTACAATCCCAATATGAGCAGACAACAGCTTTACAGGTCAACTGTAGAGGTACAGGGACTTTTCTTAACGATAAAGTTCTGGTGGCCAATCTCCTATTGGAGGTTGATTACAAATGTTTTCTAATGAATGGTGCTGAATAATGTATGATATATTTATACTAAATACTGTCTCACGTCTCCCATTGAGTTTATCTCAGGGATAGATCCACCTCAACAGCACAAGCCTAATAAAATGTGGGTGTTTTCTGCTCAAGAGCCTGAACAGATAGATAATGGTGATTGATAATGCCATTAATTATCCTCCACAATTGTGTCTAATATTTCCCCAGATCTCAAAAAGATGTGTGTTGTAGAGTAATTCTTGTCCTCAATCACTTAAATTAGTTACTACTAAACACCTGCTATCACAGGGCTGTTATGTGGCAACTATTGGTTTGCAAGATGTGTATTATTCACTGCCAATTCATGCTCATTATCGCAGGTACTTGAAATTTAATTGGATGGCACAGCTGTGGCAATATAAAGCATTGACTCCTGGATTAAGTTCAGCACCTGTGCTGGTGCTATTTAGCTGATATCTTATTTATCAGCAACACTAATGAGTCAGCTGAAGAATCGGTGCTTGAGTCATTAGGGGTTGCTCCATCCAACTAAGTCCAAGTTACAGCCAACCCAAAATATTGAGTATTTGGGGTTTCTTATTATTTACTTAGAACTTAGAATCCTTTATTGTCATTGTACAATATACAACGAAATTTCGTTTGGCAGCATCTCCTTCTGTAGCAGCACCAAGCATAAATAGTAAAAAGAGATAGAAATAAATAAATAAATAAAAAGTACAGTAAAAACAGTAAAGTGCAAGTACAGTTAGATAAATGAATGAAAAAGATTGTGTTTTTAAGTGCAGAAGTTATTGTCCGTTGGCTGGAAGGTGGTAGTGTGTGTGTGTGTATGTATGTGTGTGTGTGTGTGTGTGTGGGGGGGGGGGGGGGGGGGGGGGGGGGGGGGGGGGGGTGGGGGGGCGGGGGGGGGGGGGGGGGGGGGGGGGGGGGGGGGGGGGGGGGGGGGGGGGGGGGGGGGGGTGTCATAGTTTACTGTAGCAGACTCTTCACAGCCATGGGGAAGAAACTGTTCTTCAGTCTGTTGGTACGTGCTCTCATGACTCTGAGTCTGCCAGAGGGGAGGATGGAGAATAGAGAGTGCCCTGGGTGGGTGGGGTCATCCTGGATCTTTTTGGCCCGTTGGAGGAGACGGCTTGAGTAGATCTCCTCCAAGCGTGGAAGTGGGGAGCCGATGATCCACTGAGCAGTCTTGATGACCCGCTGCAGTTGTTTCTTCTCGGATGCGGTGCAGCTGGCATACCACACCGTGCATCCGTAGGTCAGGACACTCTCTATTGTGCAATGGTAAAAGTTTTCCAGCAGAGGTGGAGGGAGTCTGTTTTCTCTTCAGCGTTCTCAGGAAGAACAGAACGCTGCTGGGCCTTTTTAATAATGTGGGTGGTGTTCACAGTCCAGCCCAGGTCCTCTGAGATGTGCAGTCCGAGAAATTTGAAGTTTTTGACCCGCTCCACCTCTTCTCCGTTGATGTTCAGGCCTGAGTGTAGTGTAGTCCTTGTCCTCCGGAAGTCAATGATGACTTCTTTTGTCTTCTTGGTGTTAAGGTTGAGGTGGTTGTCGCTGCACCAGGCCGTCAGTGCTCGGACTCCTCCCTGTATGGTGCCTCATCCTCTTTGATAATCAGACCATTTACGTTGCTATAACAGTAACATTACCAACAGCCAAGGTTGTCGATGATGATGATGTCTGTAATTGCCTCCCACAAAACGTTATCCCTCCATTCGAGAAGACGCTATGGTTATTGGTAAATGGGGAGCAGGTTCCTGCAGTACAATCGGGCCTTTGCATTATCAACATTTGCAGAGAGCATGAGAACTAGCACTAAAATCGAATGCAGGCCATTTTGATTGGGTTATGCAGTCACCAACCACAGCTACCGCACAATTGCAGTGGTGCATTGTTAATGTTAATCTAGCTCCCAATAACATTTTGGGTACTAGACTCTTCCCTAATCTTCCAGACTGATGTCAGCGCTCTCGGGTGGGGGGCTACGGACACCGAGTCTACCTGTGGGGGTACCTGGCATGAACACGAAGGGTTGATTCGCCACACACACGGGATAAATTCTTTTGCATTATTGGGGGCATTTTATGGGTAAAGGCATATTTTTCCTCAATGAAGGATTTACACATTCAGCTCCAGATTGATAACACCACAGCAGTGGCATATATTAATCATATGGGAGGAGCATGATCTTTATCATGTGTTAACTGGGTACCGTCATGTGGCATTGGTGTATGTCAAGGCATATCTGCGTTTCAGCCATTTATTCACCACCTAAAGCTAATGTGGTGGCCGACCATAGGTCACGTACGTTTCATGCCAATATAGAGTGGATGTTGAATTCTAAACTTTGTCACACAATTGTCACTCGATTTGGGTTGCCAGCCATTGATCTGTTCCATCCAGATTACATCACCAGTAGCCTAAATATGTTTCATGGGAGCCAGATCCAGGTGCAGTTGCCGTGGATGCAGTCTCGTTACCTTGGGGGCACTAAAATTTTATGCAATTCCTCCATTTTTTCATCCTGAACTGTCTCACCACAATAGAGCGAGACTTCGCCATAGGTGTTTTGCTGGTCCCAGATTGGCCAACACAACCATGGTTCCCCTTAGTGTTTTCAATGATGGTTCAGTCATTCATGATGATTCCCAGCTGCAGTAATTTCTTGATGCATCCGGTTGCAGGAGAAAGTCACCCTTTACATGACCGTATTAATTGTTGGTCTGCAGGTTCTGACCAGACAATTCCAAGGACTTCGATTGTCGAACAGGGCCATGGTGGTTCTCACTGTAGGCTGGCGAAATAGCACTCAAAAAACAATATATGGTTCACATAAATACATAGAAACTGTTTCTGTGTACAATCCAATATATCTTATCATAATGCAAGCATATGTGATGTGTTGGAGTTCCTTGCTAATTTGCATTTTGATGAGCACCTGCGTTATAGTGACATTACCAGCGCTCAGAGTGCGTTGTCCTCTTATTGCGGGCAGTCTTCAGAACAACATCCTATTGGGTCTCATCCGTTAGTATCCCGATTTATGAGGAATTTTTAATAAAAACCCTCCAAAACCTCGCTATACAGAAATCTGGGACATCACTCCTGTTCTCACAATGCTTCGGCAATGGGCTCCAATTACTTCATTATTTACGCAGAGATTAACTCTTGCTGTGGTTATGCTAATACTGCTGGTTTCAGCACAACATGTACAAACATTACAATTCTTACGAATACCTTGTATGCATTTGTCTGTCAATGACTAACTTCCATGTTTATGATTTAATCAAACAAAGCAGGCCCAGACTGGCTGGAATAAAGGTGACTCTTGTTGACCAAATGTTATATGTAGTTACACCATATAATTTAACCCAATATATTAAGGTAACAAGGAGTCGCAGAGGTTCTGAGACTGCTCATTAGTCACAAAAAGACATATAAAAGAGTGTCAGCACAAACTATTTCTACATGGTTGAAACAGGTTCTCAATTATGCTGGAGTCGACATTCCTGTCTTTAACTCTCACTCCACCAGGGCGGCATCGATCTCTGCGGTGAAGGCTCAGGACGTGCCGCTAGACCAAATCTTCGAGGCCGTAGGATGGTCTCGAGAAGCAACATTTTCTCAATTTTCTGACAAACCTGTACAGACCATGCCACGGTTTGGGCATGCTGTTTTAGGTCACATTTAATTCATTTGCTTTGTTTTCTATCATTGTTTGTAATTTTCCCTGAGACAGAGGGATTATTCCTGTGTCTGTTATTGTTAACAATAGTTATTGAATAATTCGAAGCAATGTTCAATATATTATTTATTCCCTACTGTGTCAACTGAAGCAAATTGTCGTATGGTGTGCTTCTACGGCATGAAAATACAGAGCTTTGAAATCTTCACGTAGTCACTCACATAACTCCGAAGTAAAATAGTAAGATTAAACGAGAACTTACCAGTTCGAAGTTTGATCCTTATTTTATGAGGAGTGACGTTGAGGATTACGTGCCCTCCACTCCCACCCTCATAATCTAAGCGATCATCTGGTAGTTCTAGTCTTCTACGAGCCTTACCATGTTACTTTGGCTATTTGTTTTCTGTGTTTTCACGCCGCTGCTTTGAAGTATGACACGCATGCGCCTGGCGGGGCTTCTTCACGTAATCCCTCAATGTCACTCCTCATAAAATAAGGATCAAACTTCGAACTGGTAAGTTCTCGTTTAATCTTACTATAATTTTTTATCGTCAAACAGTCGCAAAAGTTGGCAAGTGCACATTAACCTTCAGGGGTTAACTAAGCTAGTTAATACCCGATTGATATAATCATAACTATGCACTTGCTATCTGTGTCGCTGCTTCATTCTATTATTGTAGCTGTGCGTCAAGCTCTATAAGTGCCATTAAGATTCCATTTGAGCTCCATAATAGATATCCCACCCATGGCTGGTGGAAGTATTTGGAACCCACTTGCCTGAATCATGATAAGCTCAGTGATTGTTACATAATTACAGCTTTTATTGGATTGCCTAACTCACAGTCTATTTTTAAAACCCACTAAAAACCATGCGGATTCAGTTTGGAAGAGGGAAAGTAATGTGTATCATTTTGGGCTTATTTCATGTTGTCTCGCATTTTGCTGCAATTACAGCTAACTACCAGTCCCAGAGCAGGAATAATTCATAATTTATTTCATTACCCTTCTGGAAGTTGTCACAAGATAACAAAATGTTCCATTGCAACTTGAAAGGAAAGCAGTAGTGATGTTTTTCTATGTTAACCTACATGATAAAATGATCTTATTTTGTTATTTACACGTTACAGCAACACTAATATTAACAAATTATTTGTGGAATTACATGCTATTCTTTGCGGTTTCTCATTTATTATTTACAAAAGCTATTTGCTTTTAGCTGCGTTTATTTTGATGGCAGGACTGTAATGAAAGATACCTACAAATTATAGCACATTTTGTCAGGACCTCATGTGATTTAAACAAGTAAACCCAATTAATGACTTTCTGCCCATTCATTCTTCTCCCTCAAGAATAAGTTTAAAATACAATGCATCTAAATGTTTATGCAACTGATTTTTCTTGGTTCTACTCAAATGCAAAAGACTGCTCATTTGTATTAGAGGTTCATTCAATGAGATATCGTACTATATCTTTAAGCACAAACACCTGATCAACTTAAACCAAGTGTGGATGTTGACCCTTCTGTAGCCCTGCTCCTTACACCAACAATCTGGCTGATATAGTTCTTAGGATTTGTTTGGTCTCCTGGTAGAGACAACGCTGCTCTTACAGATGGACTCTTTTGTAACTTACGTGGAATCAGTTTCTGCCTGACCAAGCCCAGTTATCGTCATTCACAGGTGGGTTAATTTGACATTTGAGGATTCCTGTCATTTCTCTTACTGAGATCCCACAAGGCTTCAGTGGGCAAGGATGCATTAATTAATTGCTGTCTTTTATATACAGGCATCACAACAGAAACATTTCTGAATGGATATTTCTAGCGTATATAAAAGTTTAATTAATAAAGACGTGCAAAGAAGTGCATACATTAACATATACAATTTCATTAGTTTGCTGAATTAATTTGGTAATTAGATCTTGTCCAACATCTCCAATAAAGTCGTTGCGTCATCTTTTGCAATGGATCAAATATTGCCTCTCTCTTCAAAAATAACTTGCAGCGCCGGAGACCCGGAATCGATCCCGACTACAGGTGTTGTCTGCACAGAGTTTGTACGTTCTCCCCATGACCTACATGGAGTTTCTCCAAGATCTCCGTTTTCCTCCCACACTCCAAAGACGTACAGGTATGTAGGTAAATTGGCTTGGTAAATGTAAAAATTGGCCCTGTTGTGTGTAGAATAGTGTTAATATGTGAGGATTGCTGGTCGGCGCAGACCCAGTGGGCCAATGGGCCTGTTTCTGTGCTGTATATCTGGACTAAACTAAAAATAAGTTCATAGGTCATTGAATAAGGCCATTTGAACCATCAAATCAACTTTGCCATTCAATCATGGCTGATCTCTCTTTATCCGCACCAAATCCATTCTCCCACCATCTCCCGATAACCTTTGATACCCTTACTAATCAAAAACATGTCAATCTCCACTTTAAAAAAACACAATGACTAGGCCTCCACAGCCGTGAGTGGCAATTAATAGTAAGATTAAACGAGAACTTACCAGTTTGAAGTTTGATCTTTATTTTATGAGGAGTTACAATGGGCGATTACGTGAAGACCACGCTAGTCCGCATGCGCATCAATCTTCAAAGCAGCGGTGTGAAATCACAGATAATAGTAACTAAAGTAACATAGTAAGATTATAAACCAGACCTTCCAGTTGACCTTTATGATATTGAGGGCCTGGAGCGGTGGGCACGTAATCGCTCATTGTAATGCCTCATAAAATAAAGATCAAACTGGTAAGTTCTCGTTTAATATTACTATTTTACTTCGGAGTCACGTGAGTGATTCCGTGAAGATTTCAAAGCTCTGTGATTTCATGCCGTAGATACGAATCCAGGCGTCTCATACTGCATCTGATGAGCAATACATTGAAACATGGTACTGATTAATGCTGATGCTTTAATTCACAAAATAAGCAAAAGAAAAACACAATAGCGACTCCTCTCTCCCAGGGAGAAGCTATGAAACAGAACTTAAAATGGAATGGGCAAACACCCCGGTGTGGGGTACGATCTCGAAATCAAAGCGAGAAGGCAGGTGTATTGGGAAGTACCTTTTATTGTGTCCTTCTGTGTCGTAAGGAAGTCCACGAGAGAAAGATGGCACCCAAAACCCTTGCCTTTAATCCCTCTGGTTAAGGGCCGCCTCTGGACTGAACCATTCCCGTGCCGAGGGGGGTTTGACAGTTAGGATGGCCCGACCCTTGGGAGCCGCCACACCCCCCCCCCCCCAGAACCTGAGGCATGAAACGCACCAGCGGGCGCACAACCCGGCCCGTACCGCATGCGGAAGTTAGCCGACCGAGGGGCTGGTGGAGGCACAGATGGAGTGGCAGGTGGAGGGGGGCGCCCTCGAGGCCGAGGTCAGGCAACCAGCACCGGCTGGTCAATGTCCAGATGTGCCGCTTCAACCAGTCAATCGACACAGCCTCCGGCCAGCCCCCCATGTCCAACATAAAGGTCGTCTGCTGTGTTCTAGCACTTGGACCGGGCCCTCATACGGCCTCTGGAGTGGCGTCCGGTGGGCATCACGGCCCAGGAAAACATTGGGGCAGATCCGGAGGGCTGATGGCATATGCGGACAAAATATCCCATGGCGAGCCTGCCAACTCGCTTGCGAAGGTGCTTTAGGGTGGATGAGGGCATTTCCTGCTGCCCCGACTTCGACGGCACAAACTCCCCGGGCACCATGAGCGGCGACCCGTATACGAGCTCCGCCGATGATGAGGCCAAGTCCTCTTTGGGCGCAGTCCGGATGCCCAGCAAGACCCACGGCAACTCGTCCATCCAGTCCGGGCCGGAGAGTCGCACCTTCAGCGTTGCCTTGAGTTGCCGGTGGAACCTCTCCATCAGTCCGTTAGCTTGCGGGTGATAAGCTGTGGTGTGGTGCAGCCGCACCCCCAGCAAGCGAGCCATGGCTGACCACAGCTCGGAGGTGAACTGTAGCCCCCGGTCCGAGGAGATGTGCGCCGGCACCCCAAAGCGAGCAATCCAGTGCGTGGACAATGCACAAGCGCACGTAGCCGTTGACGTGTCGGCCAAGGGAATGGCCTCTGGCTGCTGAAACCAGATGTGTGGTCAGGTGGTCCAGAAGGTAGGTAATTTTACCGAGACCGCGTCCAGAGACAGGGTCAGGTCGGCGTTTGAGGAGGAAGGACGTGCTTTATTCTGCATCATGACGACAATGGAGGTCAGGGGTCACCAATGTGGGGTACGATCCCGAAATCAAAGCGAGAAGCCAGGTGTATTGGGAAGTTCCTTTTATTGTGTCCTTCCGTGTCTTAAGTCCACGAGAGAAAGATGGCAGCCAAAACCCTTGCCTTTAATCCCTCTGGTTAAGGGCCGCCTCTGGACTGAACCATTCCCGTGCCGGGGGGTTTGACAGTTAGGATGGCCCAACCCTTGGGAGCTACCACACCGGGTTCAATAAGTGGTTTATTATAAAACCTCTGAAAAGTCAATTCATTTGACTATCCTGCAGCCGTGAGGATATGGCCTAGAGGGATGTCCATTGCCCTCGCTGCTGACGTTGATACCGCCCTGCTGGAGTGAGATTTAAAATTGTCAGTATTAACTCCTGCACAACCCAGCACTTCTTTCAGCCATCTTGAAATGGTCTGAACGGACATTTTCATATGTGGCTTTTTGTGGCTAATAAACAATGCTACTTCGGAGCCTCTGAGGCTCTTGGTAACCTTGATATAACACCGCAAGTGTGCCACTACACACAGCCGTAAATCTGTGGGATATGCTGACAGTACAAGCTTGAATCCTGACACCCCTAGTCTGCTTTGTTTAATTTGGTCATAGATGTAAAACATAACCTCATTCCCTGATGACACCATCCTGACGCAGTTTGTGCAAAGTCTGCATCCTTTGCGCTGATACCAGCGCCATGAGCATGACCAACTTTACGATAATCTTTGCCAATGACAAGG
Source organism: Okamejei kenojei (assembly GCA_035221665.1). Lineage (NCBI taxonomy): Eukaryota > Metazoa > Chordata > Chondrichthyes > Rajiformes > Rajidae > Okamejei > Okamejei kenojei. The sequence continues at coordinate 77,665,506 of CM069134.1, forward strand.
ATGTGGCTGGACCCCACTGACGAAGCAGCGTGAGTACCATGCTCACAACCCAGATTTCAGAGTACCTAGGCCTGGGGGGATTGGAATTAAAAACACCCTTCGTAAATCTGGATATTAACGGATGAGATCCTACAGACTGACGTTCTGACCCCAGGCATAGATACGACGACAGGGCACTCCTGGCACTATTGATGGCACTATAGCTCAACCTTTCATAAAAATATAACTTGGACAGAAATTCGAGCACATCTGGGATGGAAGCTGTGTGGTATGTAATGTTCCCCTGTACACAAAACTCCTCCCATTTCCTGACATGAGAGATGTACTGCTTTTTTGTACTATCCATTCAGGACGATGTGATAACATCCACGATTGGATAGTCCCAGACCGAGGTATGGCCTTCTTAGAATCTGCAAATTAACAGATTAACACGATCATACAATGGGTGTTGATCTCCAATCACAGGGTGCACCAATAGATCATGACTTTTTGGGACCACCATAATAGGCCGTGTAATAATGTCCAAAATGAGAGGGAACCGTGGCTGTGTAGGCCAGTCGGGTACCACCAAAACTCCTGAAGCGGAGTCCTGCTTGATCTTGGTCAAGCACCGACTGATGAGGCAGAATGGGGGAAATGCATATAAAACCACTCCACCCCAGTGTAGCGAGAACGCATCTATCGCTACTGCCTCAGAATCTGGTTCCCATGAAAAATACTTCAGTACCTGGTGATTGAGTCTGGATGCAAACAAATCGATATCTGGTATCCCATACTGAAGAACAATCTCATTAAATACATCATGATTCAACATCCATTCTGTGTTGTCATTAAATTTGCGTGACCTGGTGCTTGCCACCATATTGAATCTACCTGGCAAGTAGACAGCTGAAACCCAAATGTTCTTTTAATGCACCAGTGCCAAATAAGGGTAGCCAATAAAATACTCCGAAAAGCTCTAATTAATTCCATGTGATTGGAGAATAAATGCCTCATGCATATTCCATCTGCCTCCACGGCTAGAAATTGTATCAGTAGCACCCCAAGCTAGGGCACTAACATCAGTCTGCAAAACAACCGAAGGTGCTTCCATCAGAATTTTGCTAGAACAAATTGAAATGTTTCTTATCCACCACTGTACTTCAGCAATGGCTTCAAATGGTAATTGCATAGGCCGGTTGAAATGACCTGCATGTATCCTGAGAGCCTGTACCTTTGCCCTCTGTAAATTTTGGTAATGCAAAGGTCCATACTGTGGCTTGCAAAAGTATTCATACCCCTTGAACCTTTCCACATTTTATCACGTTACAACCACAAACGTAAATGTATTTTATCGGGATTTTATGTGACCAACACAAAGGGTGCATAATTGTGAAGTGGAAGGAAAATGATACATGGTTTCCAAATTTTATTACAAATAAAAAACTGAAAAGTGTGGCGTGCAAAAGTATTCAGCCCCCCTGAGTCAATACTTTGTAGAACCACCTTTCGCTGCAATTACAGCTGTAAGTCTTTTGGGGTATGTCTCTACCAGCTTTGCACATCTAGAGACTGAAATTTTTGCCCATTCTTCTTTGCAAAATAGCTCAAGCTCAGTCGGATTGGATGGAGAGCGTCTGTGAACAGCAATTTTCAAGTCTTGCCAGAGATTCTCAATTGGATTTAGGTCTGGACTGACTGGGCCATTCTAACACATGAATATGCTTTGATCTAAACCATTCCATTGTAGCTCTGGCTGTATGTTTAGGGTTGTTGTCCTGCTGGAAGGTGAACCTCCGCCCCAGTCTCAAGTCATTTGCAGACTCTAACAGGTTTTCTTCCAAGATTGCCCTGTATTTGGCTCCATCCATCTTCCCATCAACTCTGACCAGCTTTCCTGTCCCTGCTGAAGAAAAGCATCCCCACAGCCTGATGCTGCCACCACCATGTTTCACAGTGGGGATGGTGTGTTCAGGGTGATGTGCAGTGTTAGTTTTCCACCACACATAGCGTTTTGCATTGATGCCAAAAACTTCAATTTTGATCTCATCAGACCAGAGCACCTTCCTCCACATGTTTGCTGTATCCCCCACATGGCTTGTGGCAAACTGCCAACAGGACTTCTTATGGCTTTGTTTCAACAATGGCTTTCTTCTTGCCACTCTTCCATAAAGGCCCGATTTGTGGAGTGCACGACTAATAGTTGTCCTGAATCTCCCACCTGAGCTGTGGATCTCTGCAGCTCCTCCAGAGTTACCATGGGCCTCTTGGCTGCTTCTCTGATCAATGCTCTCCTTGCCCGGCCTGTCAGTTTAGGTGGACGGCCATGTCTTGGTAGGTTTGCAGTTGTGCCATACTCTTTCCATTTTCGGATGATGGATTGAACAGTGCTCCGTGAGATGTTCAAAGCTTGGGATATATTTTTATAACCTAACCCTGCTTTAAACTTCTCCACAACATTATCCCTGACCTGTCTGGTGTGTTACTTGGGCTTCATGTGCCCAAGGAACATTGTTTGTTCACTAATGTTCTCTAACGAACCTCTGAGGCCTTCACAGAACAGCTGTATTTATACTGAGATTAGATTACACACAAGTGGACTCTATTTACTAATCAGGTGACTTCTGAAGGCAATTTAGGGGTATCAGAGTAAAGGGGGCTGAATACTTTTGCACGCCACACTTTTCAACTCCCTTGTCAATTCTTCCCTTCTCTCCCGCTCTACCCCTTCCCCGGGCACTTTCCCTTGCAACCGCAAGAAATGCTACACTTGTCCCTTCACCTCCCCCCTCCACTCCTTTCAGGGACCCAAGCAGTCCTTCCAGGTCCGACAGAGGTTCACCTGCACCTCCTCCAACCTCATCTACTGGATCCGCTGCTCCAGATGCCAGATGATCTTTATCGGTGAGACCAAGCGGAGGCTTGGCGATCGTTTCGCCGAACACCTCCGCTCGGTCCGCATTAACCAACCCGACCTCCCGGTGGCTCAGCACTTCAACTCCCCCTCCCATTCCATATCCGACCTCTCGATCCTGGGCCTCCTCCACGGCCAGAGTGAGCAACACCGCAAGTTGGAGGAACAGCACCTCATATTCCGCTTGGGGAGTCTGCATCCTCTGGGTTTGAGCATTGAATTTTCTCAATTCTGTTAACCCTTGCTGTCTCCTCCCCTTCCCACCTCTCCCTCAGCCCTCGGGCCCTGGCATTCCCTCTCTCTCTATCTCCCTCCCTCACCCTAGTCGCACCAGCTTCTCATTTTCACGCCACAAACAGCTTACAATGGCTTGTTCCCTTTATCATTGATACTTTTTTGCATATCTTTCATTCATTGTTCTTTATCTCTCCACATCACCGTCTATATCTCTCGTTTCCCTGATCCCTGACCAGTCTGACCCGAAACGTCGCCTATCTCCTTCGCTCCTTAGATGCTGGTGCACCCGCTGAGTTTCTCCAGCCTTTTGTGTACCCTCGATTCTCCAGCATCTGCAGTTCCTTCTTTAATACTTAAGGAGGTGGCTCTGGAAATAGTGGATGCTTTGGTGATCATTTTCCAATGGTCTATAGATTCAGTTCCTGTGAATTGGAGGGTAGCTAATATTATCCCACTTTTCAAGAAAGGAGGGAGAGAGAAAACAGGGAATTATAGACCAGTTAGCCTGACATTGGTGGTGGGGAAGATGCTGGAGTCAATTAAATAAGATGAAACACCGCCACATTTGGATAGCGGTAACCGGATCAATCCGAGACAGCATGTATTTACAAAGGGGAAAACACGCTTGACTAATCTTAGATAGATAGACAAGAGTAGGGATTAATGGGTCCCTTTCAGAATGGCATGCAGTGACTAGTGGGGTACCACAAGGCTCGGTGCTGGGACCGCAGCTATTTACAATATACATTAATGGTTTAGATGAAGGGATTAAAATTAACATTAGCTAGTTTGCAGATGACACAACACTAGGTGGCAGTGTGAACAGTGAGGAGGATGCTATGAGGATGCAGGGTGACTTGGACAGGTTGGGTGAGTGGGCAGATGCATGGCAGATGCAGTTCAATCTGGATAAATGTGAGGTTATCCATTTTGGTGGCAAGAACAGGAAAGCAGATTATTATCTGAATGGTGCCAAGTTAGGAAAAGGGGAAGTATAATGAGATCTGGGTGTCCTTGTACATCAGTCACTGAAAGTAAGCATGAAGGTACAGCAGGCAGTGAAGAAAGCTAATGGCATGTTGGCTTTCATAACAAAAGGTGTTGAGTACAAGAGCAAAGAGGTCCTTCTGCAGTTGTACAGGACCCTGGTGAGACCACACCTGGAGTATTGTGTGCAGTTTTGGTCCCCAATTTTGAGGAAGGACATTCTTGCTACTGAGGGAGTGCAGCGTAGGTTCACAAGGTTAATTCCCAGGATGGTGGGACTGTCATATGTTAATAGAATGTAGCGACTGGGCTTGTATACACTGGAATTTAGAAGGGTGATAGGGGATCTTATTGAAACATATAAGATTATTAAGGAATTGGACATGCTAGAGGCAGAAAACATGTTCCCGATTATGTGAGAGTCCAGAACCAGGGGCCACAGTTTAAGAATAAGGGGTAGGCCATTTAGAACAATGAGGGAAAACTTTTTCACCCAGAGAGCTGTGAATCTGTGGAATTTTCTGCCTCAGAAGGCAGTGGAGGCCGATTCGCTGGATGCTTTCAAGGGAGAGTTGGATAGAGCTTTTAAATATAGCAGAGTCAAGTGATATGGGGAGAAGGCAGGAACGGGGCACTGATTGTGTATGATCAGCCGTGATCACAGTGAAGGGTCAAATGGCCTACTCCTGCATCTATTGTCTATTGTCTATTAAGGCAACAACATAAGTCGCTTAACCTTATGAATAATATTCATGGTTAAAAAATGTAGTAAATGGCCATGTGATCAAAATCTGTAATGGAAACCACTGAATGCTGGGTCAGTCAGTATCTGTGGTGGGAAAGAGTGGGATAAAGTGTGAAAAACTGCCATTTCATCAGAGGACAGTCAAAAGTCTGAGACAAACAATAACAGTGATTTACTGTTCCCTCCATTGGGGATACTGTTCCCTCCATAGCTCCATGTCTTGATGCCAGCTGAATCCCAAATAATGTTACTCGTACTCTCACACATTCTTGACCCCAGTACCTGTTGGTTGCATTAATTATTATCAAAAGATAAACAAGAAATTATCAACTATTTAGTTAATTGCATAGAAATAAAATGTCATTTTTGATCATCTAAGATGTTTAATAAGAGGAGACTATTTAAAGCTAGCCTTCAAAATCCATGTCTCACCAATGAATATTAAACTTTAATTTATGAGGTGAAGAAAAAGCAAAGCACGAAGAACCCAGATTCCTTACATTGCTGTGCTATTTTACCTTCCACCAAAATTTGGTGTTTTTTGACAGGAAACAAGAATGATGCATTGCAGTGCAGGGCGTATTGTGAAGAAACTCACTACTGATACTTTCATGTTCGTTTTCTAGGTCTGCACAAAAACTTGAGAGTCTTCAAGGTACTGTAGAGAAGGTATGCAGACACCTTAAAGTCTTCACTACTTTATTTAGCATACATTATATATAGCCCTGGCTGTACGTGGTCTGTCACGATCACTAGAGAGAGAGCTAGGGGCGTGTGGGTTACAATTATACTAACTGGTGGGGGAGTGGTTAGCATGGACATCGTTACTATCAATTAAAGGTGTACACACATATCATCTACATCCTTCCTCTACCAAAACAAACAGTGAGTGACAGGGCGACCACGTCTCATGCGCTAGGGTGAATGCAAACAGTAAAGCACAGGAATACAGGATCACACGTAATCGCCGTAACGGACCGGCGGCCTGATCAGGCGACCAGACCGGGTCCGCACCTCGCCATCACCTCCTTCCCCGACGGGAACAAGCGGGGATGCAGCGGCATGGTGGGGGCTACGGACAGGAGAACCCCTTGGCGACGAAGGCATCGGGGGGGGGGGGGCGGCGAAGAGAAGGGCGAGGAAGCCGGAGAAAGCGGGACTGCAGCCGGGAGGCGTTCAGGAGGAGGACGAGGGGAGGTCGGCCCCAGAGGAACAGGCAAAACACAGGGCCGCGACAGTGGCAGCGGGGGGACATACGGAGCCGCCGGGGGAGGGAGAGGCTCATTCACGAGCCGGAGATGCTGGCGGGACCGGCGGTACACGCTTCCATCGTGGTTGACAAGGGACGAACGAGGGGAACCGGCAGAACCGACGACCACGGCCAGCTTGGAACGGCCAGAAGAGGACCACATACGGACGACCTGGCCGGGGAGAAGAGGGCGGAGGACACGGCAGGACCTGTCGTGGGAACGCTTCTGGATACTGTGTTTTTTGGCATTGTGTTTCCGGACCAAGGCAGGTTTGAAGACGGACGGGGACAGGGACTGCTGAGACACCGGGACCGTGGGACTCGTGACACGGGACATGAGTCGCTGAGCCAGGGAGCCCAGGGCATGGTCGCGGGAGATGTTGCGGAGGTTCAGTAGGGCCAGGTAGATGTCGGAGTGGGATAGGCGACAACGTTCGGCACTGCGGACCGCGCGCTCGGCCAGTCCATTGCTCTGCGGGTATTCCGGGCTGCTGGTGTAATGACAAAAGTTCCATCGTTCAGCAAAAGTGCGGAACTCGGCACTGGTGAAATGGCTGCCGTTGTCCGACTGCAGGCTGACCGGAGACCCGAAGGTGGCAAACTTCTCGATGACCGTGGGGGAAGAGAGGGAGTGGAGCTGGTCAACTTCAAACCAGTTGGAGTAAGAGTCGACAAGCACCAGGAAGTGCTTTCCGTGCCACTCGAAGATGTCGGTTGCTAGCGCAGACCATGGCAGGTCAGCAGCTGGCTGCTGCAGGAGCTGCTGCCACTGTTGCTGTGGAGCGAGGCAGTGCAGGTAGGGCACGCGGAGACCCTGTCCCGGAAGTAGCGAGGCATGTCGGGCCAGAAGAACTGGCTCTGAGCGATGGAAAGGGTCGCCTCGGCCCCGGGATGGCCACGATGAGCGGTTTCGAAGTATTGTTCTCGTAGTGCTTCCAGCACCACCACCTTGTGCCCTTTCACAATCACACCATCACGCAGCACCAACTCGTCACGAACCAAGAAATAAGGCACCACTGCGGCCGGCAGGGAAGAACTGTGGTCTGGCCAACCCTGCTTGATGATCGCGGCCAGCTGCTGTAGCGAAGCGTCTGCTGCCGTGTGCTTGGCCAGGGACTTCAACTGACTGGAGGGCACGAAGTTAACGTTTAGGACTATCAGATCGGACGTCTCATACGGATGTTGGGTTGTGGATGAGAGAGGTGCCCGAGACAGCGTATCAGCAACAAACATGACATTGCCCTTGCGATAAACCACTGTGAAAGTGAAGCGTTGTAGCTGGAGCATCATGCGCTGGAGCCAGGAGGAGGCCATGTGTATCGGCTTGTTGAGGATGGTGACCAGAGGCTGGTGGTCCATCTCGACAGTGAAGCAGTTGCCCAGGATATAGTCTTTGAATTTGGAGCAGGCAAAGACAACTGCCAGCAGTTCTTTCTCAATCTGGGCATAGTTTTGTTCAGCAGTCGTCATTGTGCGGGATGCGTAGGACACAGGCAGTTGCACCCCGTCATGGATCTGCAGGCAGGCGGCCCCGAGGCCAAACATAGATGCACCACAAGTGAGAACGATGGGGCGCTGGAGGTCGAAGTACTTCAGCGTTGGCATGCTGATCAGCTTAGATTTGAGGGTGTCAAATGCTCGCTGGTGTTGCGGGAACCAGGCCCAGGCAGTGTCCTTTTTCACCAGATCCCGCAGAGGGGCACTCAGTTCACTCAGGCCGGGGATGAACTTTCCCAGGTAGTTGACCATGCCCAAGAAGCGCTGCAGGCCAGGCACGTCGGCAGGAGCAGGCATCTCGGATATTGCGGCCGTCTTCTGCGGGTCGGGCTTCAGCCCCGATGCCGTGAAAACATGCCCCACGTAGGTGACCTCAGGGACCCGGAATTGGCACTTCTTCGGGTTGAGCTTCAGGTTGACCTCCCGGGCCCGCTGCAGCACCTGGCGAAGGTGGTGGTCGTGCTCAGCGACATTCTTCCCATAAACCAGGATGTTGTCGACAATGATGGCACACGGAAGTCCGGCAAACAGTTGTTCCATGGTCCTTTGGAACACCTCGCTGGCAGAGCTGATCCCAAACGGCATGCGGAGGAAGCGATACCTGCCGAAGGGCGTGCTGAAGGTCGTCAGGTGCGAGGATCGCTCGTCTAGAGGTATCTGCCAGAACGAACTCTTGGCATCAAGAACCGAGAACACGGTGGCAGGGCCGACCTGTGCAGCAACATCCTCCACCATCCACATGGGATAGTGCGGGTGCCTGATGGCCAAGTTCAAGTCCTTAGGGTTGATGCAGATCCGTATTTCGCTCTTGTCTTTCTTCGCAGCGACAACCATAGTAGAAACCCACCGGGTGGAGTCCGTGACTGGCTTCAGGATGCCCGTGGCCACCATCTCGCAAAGAGCAGACTCGACCTTGCCCCTCATGGCAAAGGACACACGGTGCGGGGGACGGACGACCGGCGTGATGTCGGGATTGAGAGCAATCCTGTAGCTGCAGGGCAACTTCCCCAGCTTCGAGTCAAACCGAGTCTGGAAATTCGGCCAGCGAGTTCAGGGGTGCCTCGACCAGGTGGACATCACTGTGGAAGCTCACCAATCCGAGGTCCTGGCAGGCCTCCACGCCGAGCAGGGGGTCACATTTACCGTCTAGCAGGAAGAAAGAGAGGGGCCGAGTGGTCTTCAACACCTTGCAGTGGAGAGTGGCCCTCCCCACAGGAACAATTACACCACCCCCATAGGCACGCAAAACAGCACTGTCTGTGGAAACAGGATCATTATTTCTTATCTTCATGAACAAGCTTGTTGATATAACATTGGCAGCAGCCCCCATATCGACCTTAGCAGAGAAGGCCATGCCATTCACCGTGACTCGGACGGTCGGGTCCGTTATCAGAGCAGCTGCACCTCACAAGGAAAACACACTCAGCTCGCTCTGAGAAGAGTCAGGATCAGACGGGGGAAGGTCATCGCGCTGGAGATGGGAACCAGACGCTGAATCATCACGTGTCAGGTAGCGGGACGGTCTCTGCTGTGGCTGTACAGGGTTCCCACGGGAACGGCATGCAGCCGAGAAGTGGTTGGGCTTGTTGCAGAAATTACAGGTTTTCCCCAATGCCGGGCACGCATTAAAACGGTGTGAGACAAAGATACAATTTGGACATCGTTGAGGCGGTCTGAAGTCCTGCAGTGGTCTTACCCTCTGTCGCCGGGGAGCATTGTACTGGGGACCAGCGGGACTGGCTGTGTAGACCACAGGGGCAGGTACAGCGGAGGAGACAGCCTCAGCTAAACGTGAGGCATGCAGCGCCTCATCGAATGTCAGATCAGGCTTACGCAGCAGCTCAGAGCGCAGCTTATCATCCCGTAGACCAAAGACCACGATGTCACGGGTCAAAGTATCAGGGGTCAGAACATGCAGGTCACATCGGCGAGCCAGTTGGCGCAGCGCGGCCACGAAATTGTCAATAGATTCCCCAGGGTTCTGACGTCTGGAGAACAGTTTGAAATGCTCTAAGATGTGGTTGGTGGGAAGGTCACACATTGCCGTAAATTTAGCAAGCAGGCAATCAGGGTCCTGGATACTCTCACCCTGTCCATAGATGAACGACTCCGAACGCTCGATCAGCCAGGTTAAGCAGCAGGGAAGCCTTGACAGCGGGGGCCACAGCAGGGTGGGCGATGGCAACATAATGCTCAAAGTCCCGTCGGAACACACTCCAGCGATGAGTGATCTGCATCAAAGACTAGGATGTCAGGTTTACGACAGGCAGAAGCCATCACGGCACAGGGAGGGGGTACTGGGGCTAAGAAAATAAAACGCGATAGACTGGAGACTCAGAAAGAAGCACTTCTGACACCATGTAGAGAAGGTATGCAGACACCTTAAAGTCTTCACTACTTTATTTAGCATACATTATATATAGCCCTGGCTGTACGTGGTCTGTCACGATCACTAGAGAGAGAGCTAGGGGCGTGTGGGTTACAATTATACTAACTGGTGGGGGAGTGGTTAGCATGGACATCATTACTCTCAATTAAAGGTGTACACACATATCATCTACAGGTACAACAGAAGTCTTTGTTATATTACTCAATGCTGGCAGCAAGACAACTCAAAATGGCTGCACCCACACACACACAGATACACACTACAGACAGGAGAGAACTAGGTATACAACATCTCCCTTTGTCCTGTGCAGCACCACCTGCTGCACGGGAGGAGCAACTGGTCCTCCAACCCCACACAGTCCACCAAATATCACATTACCCCTTTCCAGTTTGAACGTCTCCATTTAGCTGGACCTCGCTTCCCTCTTTTTTTCCAACCCGTGCTAAAGGCTCAGATTCAACAGAGTTTTCCTCAGTGTTCTCTTTTGAAGAGATATCCATATTTGCTTTATTACGTCTCCATTTAGCTGGACCTCGCTTCCCTCTTTTTTTCCAACCCTTGCTAAAGGCTCAGAATCAACAGAGTTTTCCTCAGTGTTCTCTTTTGAAGACATATCCATATTTGCTTTATTTGTATGCTGTACTTTCTCCACTTGATTGAAGTTTTTCTCGGCGGTCGTCAGCGTCTTGGATGCGAATGCGATTGGTTCTTCCTTGCTGTTCAGTGCAGTTTGTGAGATTACAGCTCCATGACCACACGGCGATGCATCAGCGGCCAGCGAGATCGGCTTCGATGGGTCATAGTGGACCAAATGCGTCTTTTGGGCGAGCATCTCCTTCAACCTGCTGAATGCATGGTCACACATCTTTGGACCAGTGCCATTCAACGTCCTGTTTTCACAGGTTATTCTCGCACCTGCTGACCATGTTGCAATCCGTAGTCGATGACAATGCCAAAGTTGATCCATCGTAGATCAAGGTGTTCATGTCAAGCTTGAAAGCATGGATTCAGTTGATGTGCACAGGAATGTACCTTCTTTACCAACCACAATCAGCGGCAACATCTGTATCATACCATTGCAGGAAACGGTGACAGTGCATTTGCCTTTCGTGGGAATGGGCTGTAGTCTGTATCCGAAAAGGCGGATGTTGTCAGGTTTCAGTTTTGGTGATCTGATCCTCTCCCAGGTGTCCTGACCAACTAGCGACACAGCCGCACTAGCGTCCACCTGGAACTGTAGATCGACGTTCGCGATCTGCAACAAAATCCTCGTCTTGTCGGTGATTGTAGACACACCGAGCACTTCAATAGGAATGGTCTCTGTGATTTGGTCGACTGGGTTTTGCGCTTTCTTGTCCTTCCCTTTCTCAGCTTTCCTACGGATTGACACACTGCCTGAAGATGACCTTTTTGGTAACAGGTATAACAAATGGACATGATATACGGGCACTCATGGCGGTGATGAGCAGTCAAGCTGCACCGGTAGCAGGGTTTCGATCCTCCCCCTACAGGGGAACGGCTCTTCTGAAACTGTCCCACCTGCTCCGGATTTGCTCTGGGTCGATCAACTATCTTCAGACATTGCGGACGACTCCGACGAACTGTATGCACCTCCTGAGGGAGCTTCGACGCTGTTTCGCCGGCCATTTTGTGCACTTCTTTACTCAGCAGCTTGGCCATCTTAGCGCAGTGCAGCACATTCTTCAATGAGGCATCCGATTCATTGAGAATTGTCTGCTGGATGAATGCGTGCCTGCAGCCCATGACCAGTCTATCCCGCAATGCATTGTCTTGCCACTTTTTGCAGCATTGAGTTTTAAAATCACATGCCTTTGCCTTGGTGCAAAGTTCAGCAAAAAATTTGGTGATCGATTGCCCTTCCTGTTGCACTATCCTGTAGAAATCAAGGCGACATGAGTGGGAAATTTTGACTTTCTTCGAAATGCAGCTGCAAAGCCGTTATGATTTCAGCATATGAGGCTTCAGTTACTTCTTCTGTAAGTAAATTTTGAAGCAAGGTAAAAGTTTCTGGAGACATTGATGAACACAAGAGAGCCTTCTTCCTCTGGTTGTAATTCCATACTTTCAAAATAAAACTCAACTCGCATTAAATACGACGACCACCTTTCTTGCTCGGGATCGAAACGATTGATTTGCCGAGACATGTTAGTTTGAGTATACTACAGAACTAAAAAAAAAAGATTGTGTTTTAAAATCGAAAACTAGGCTCTTATCTGGGTCTTTGGATGCAATCCGAAGTATCCCACTCCTGACACCACTTTTGTGTTCGTTTTCTAGGTCTGCACAAAAACTTGAGAGTCTTCAAGGTACAACAGAAGTCTTTATTATATTACTCAATGCTGGCAGCAAGACAACTCAAAATGGCTGCACCCACTCACACACACAGATACACACTACAGACAGCAGAGAACAATGTACACAACTCAGAGAACTATGTACACATTCTCTCCATATGTACACAACATCTCCCTTTGTCTCGTGCAGCGCCACCTGCTGCACGGGGGGAGCAACGGGTCCTCCCACCTCACACATCGAAACATAGAAACATAGAAAATAGGTGCAGGAGTAGACCATTCGGCCCTTCGAGCCTGCACCGCCATTCAATATAATCATGGCTGATCATCCAACTCAGTATCCCTTACCTGCCTTCTATCCATACCCCCTGATCTATATAGCCACTAAGGTCACATCTAACTCCCTCTTAAACATAGCTAATGAACTGGCCTCAACTACCTTATGTGGCAGAGAATTCCAGAGATTCACCACTTTCTGTGTGAAAAATGTTTTTCTCATCTCGGTCATAGAAACATGGAAACATAGAAAAATAGGTGCAGGAGTAGGCCATTTGGCCCTTCGAACATGCACCACCATTCAATATGATCATGGCTGATCATCCAACTCAGTATCCCATACCTGCCTTCTCTCCATACCCACGATCCCTTTAGAGACAAGCGCCACATCCAACTCCCTCTTGAATATAGCCAATGCACTGGCCTCAACGACCTTCTGTGGCAGAGAATTCCAGAGACTCACCACTCTCTGTGTAAAGAATGTTTTCCTCATCTCGGTCCTAAAGGAATTCCCCCTTATCCTTAGACTGTGACCCCATGTTCTACACTCCCCCAACATCGGAAACAATCTTCCTGCATCTAGCTTGTTCATCCCTATAAGAATTTGGTAAGTTTCTATAAGATCCCCCCTCAATCTTCTAAATTCCAGTGAGTACAAGCCGAGTCTATCCAGTCTTTCTTCATATGAAAGTCCCGACATCCCAGGAATCAGTCTGGTGAACTTCCTCTGAACCCCCTCTATGGCAAGAATATCTTTCCTCAGATTTGGAGACCAAAACTGTATGCAATACTCCAGGTGTGGTCTCACCAATACCCTGTACAACTGCAGTAGAACCTCCCTGCTCCTATACTCAAATCCTTTCGCTATGAATGCTAACATACCATTTGCTTTCTTCACTGCCTGCTGCACCTGCATGCCTACTTTCAATGACTGGTGTACCATGACACCCAGGTCTCGTTGCATCTCCCCTTTTCCTAATCTGCCACCATTCAGATAATAATCTACCCTCATGTTTTTGCCACCAAAGTGGATAACCTCACATTTATCCACATTATACTGCATCTGCCATATCCACATTTATCCACATTATACTGCACACAGTCCACCAAACATCACAGATACCCTTGTATAGATTCCATGTGTAGATTGAAGACACATCTGAAGTATGCTTCCTGTTAATTTTGGAATGGGCAATAGTCAACTCCAACAGGACAGGCTCAAACATTTCTTCTGCTCATTCAACTGCATTACAGTTTCTGAATTTTCCACCATTGGCATTCAGGGAAAGGAACTGTCCCCTGTTGCTTCCTACTCTTTCCTTCAATGCCCAGCATTATTCGTGACTGGGTGTGGCAACATTTGATCCATTGATTGTGGGATCGCAGAATTCTGTTTTATAGACGCTGTTTTCACTCCCACACAAATAGTACTACTTAATCAGATTAGTACTGTTCTTTCATGTGCTCTGTGCTGCTCCTGGATTGTTCTTCCATGGCCCTCATTGAATCAAAGTTGGTGCACTGGATTGTTGATAATGTTGCAAAGAGCTGTCATAAATACCAGGAATTCTGTTGTTGCTAATAATCTATGTTGCCACAAGATTGCCCAGTTTTGAGTTGCGAGAGCCTAACTGAATGTGAAAGTTGGATACTTCTTATTTATATATTTATGATCTCAAAATTAATCATGCTTTTGCTCATCCTAAAATAATCATTGCATCTCAAAATAATGATTTTTACTTCAAAGAAGATATTTTCTAATATGATAATTTATATTTGATACATGCATTTGTCTGCTTCAAAATGCATGCTGTGATGACACAATTCTAATAATCTCTCCTAATATTGTCGTCAGTTAGTTCAAAACTGCTCTTCACGTCTTTTCCTGCACCAAATCCTTTCAATGTTATGGATCTTTATTAATGTATTACATTTAAATCGTTTAGTCATCTCTATATCATTCTGTTGTTTACCTCATCCTATCTGTAATATCCACGAGATTTATAACCCTTCAATTGTTCTGTGAATCCTTTCTTCTCCTTGTTTCTCAACGTGCAATCTATCTCTTTTGGATCACTCTTTTCATTTCTCTTCCCTTATTAAAAACCTCCGAAATGCCTATTTTCCACGCGATTAGCATTCTCCCTTCTAATGCCTCTCTTAAATGCGCTGTGTCTGATTTATTTCAGCTTACATACAAAAGAATGGTCCATTTCACTGAAGTTACTTTATTTATGTAAGTTGTCATCAATCTCTTGGAATGTCTATTTCTATGACTGTCTTTTTTGAAGCAGAACTCCAACTAGTTTAATAACCAATTGTTAGAGGGGATTCAACATGACCAGCATTTTGTTCTTTTGTGTATTGATTAGCAGGCAGCATACAAAGACCTCATGTGTTCCCAGTCCAAGGGGTTGTAATGTCATTTTCTCACTGATAATATTTTCTGTCGTATTTTTTTTTAATCTGTGAAGCACCTTTGAGAAACCAGTCAGACCCCAACAATGTCAAAACAAACATTGATTAATTGGACATTCCCCATTTCCATTTATTGCCTGGCTCAGTCATGATAAAAATATTTGTAACAACATCTTGCCTTAAGCTGCAGAAAGATGCATTCCTTACATGGAGAAGAGAATGGACTGTAAAGCATAAATGTTTTAAATTTGATGGGAAATACAAAATAATGAAATTGCTATTTCAAGATGCACGTTCGTCGAAGAAACTCAGACTTTTGTATTAAGAAATAATTATGCAGTGTGATTGTTTTTTTGCAATTTTGCATTCAGTTTAAGCAGAGGTCCACACTGTTATCTGTGAATGAGACCAGTCTCACTGATGCAACAAGGAGAAGAGTGGGGGATTTTTCCATTTGTGCATAATTTGTCCCTTAGAGTCAGCGAGGCCGAAGCCCCCGCGGGTTTGAGCGATAGTGGAGAGGTCGGTGCGGCGGCCGATGGGAGCGGGGACTGATGGACGAGGACGACCACATGGGAGTGTGGATGCCGCTGCTGAGGGAAGGAACAATGGAGGAACGGGCATTGGGGGACCGCCGTGAGGGGGATGGGAGATGGGGAGAACAGAGGGGGATCTTGCGCGGATACTGTGTATACTTTGTAACTTTGTCAGCGCCCTTATGTGGTGACTATTTGCATACCATGGTATACAAGCAAAGAATTTCACTGTGACTTGTCACATGTGACAATAAAGTATGATTTAATTAATTAATTCACCTTAAACAGATGCCTTGCCCACTTACTTAACTGTTTGAGTTACTGCTGTGTGCAAATTAGTTCTGTATTCATTAGAGTACAGCCACATGGCACCTCAAAAAAGTTTTCCAATGGTGGTGTCCCAAATTTTGAGTTTGCTGTCTGTCTGTCTGTCTGTCTGTCTGTCTGTCTGTCTGTCTGTCTCTGTCTGTCTGTCTGTCTGTCTGTCTGTCTGTCTGTCTGTCGCTCTGTCTGTTTCTGATCGGTAGAATATTAAGCTTTAAAAATTTATTAACGTTTAAAAATCATAAGATCAGCTGATTGGTCTTCTCTCCTGTCAGTCGCCGGGACACAACGCCCCTTCTGGAACCTGCTGTCAAGCACCAGGGCTAGGTGAATAAAACCCCGGAAGGCGGGCTGAATATGTGAGCTCAGAAGCCATCCAGAAGCTGTCCAGAAGCCGTCCCGAAGCTGTCCCGAAGCCGTCCTGAAACCGTCCCGAAGTCGTCTGCCATGAGTAGGTGAGCCCCGACGCTGTCCCGAGTCAGTGAGCCTCTAAGCCGCCCTGAGTCGGTGAGCCCTAGGGTGCGGAACGGCTCGGAGCCTGGCCGAACGCGAGGCCGACTGCTGCAACCTCGAGATCCTGAGAAAGTGAGGAGTGAGTGTGGGGGAATTGAGGGAGCCAGGCGCTGGTGGGGCCAGGCGCTGGCGGGGCCGGGCGCTCATGGGCCGGGCACTGGTGGTGCCAGGCGCTGGAGGGGCCGGGTGCTGGTGGGGCACACCACGTGTGCCCAAACACCCACACCTGAAGCCATCCCCCTCCCTGTCCCCAGTTGCAGGACTAGCCCAAGAAAAGTCCATTTAGCCCACAATGTCCCTACTAGCCCTCTGGAAACCTTAACCTTCAGCCCACAACATCTTTGCTAGCCCTCCAGAAAGCCCCCCACTCTGGCCCCCTGCTGATGCCATCCCCCTCCCACTGCTGGAGGATGCCCCCACCCAATGACCCCTGCCTGAAGCCGTCCCCCTCCCCCGGCTGCAGGACACTCCTCTCCACTGGCCCCTTCCTGAAGTTCTCCCTCTCCCCGGCATCAGGGCGTTCTGCCGGCTTCCACCTGATGCCATCCTAGCATGGCTCTGTATCAAGAGACATGGTTCCAGGGTGACCAAGGCTGGGTGCTGAACATCCATGGATATTCAATATTCAGGAGGGATAGACAGAAAGGAAACGGAGGTGGAGTAGCGTTGTTGGTTAGGGAGGAGATTAACGCAATAGAAAGGAAGGACATTAGCTTGGAGGATGTGGAATCGATATGGGTAGAGCTGCGAACACTAAGGGGCAGAATACGCTAGTGGGAGTTGTGTACAGGCCACATAACAGTAGGAGTGGAGTTGGGGATGGCATCAAACATGAAATTAGAAATGCGTGCAACAAAGTGGCTCTAATCTACTTTAATCTATATATAGATTGGGTGAATCAAATTGGCAGGGATGCTGAGGAAGCGGATTTCTTGGAATGTATGCGGGATAGTTTTCTAAACCAATATGTAGAGGAACTAACGAGAGAGCAGGCTATGCTAGACTGGGTATTGAGTAATGAGGAAGGGTTAGTTAGCAGTCTTGTTGTGCGTGGCCCCTCAGACCAGAGTGAACATAATATGGTTGAGTTCTTCATTAGGATGGAGAGTGACATTGTTAATTCAGAAACAACGGTTCTGAACTTAAATAAAGGTAACTTTGAGGGTATGAGACGTGAATTGGCCAAGATAGACTGGTAAGTGATTCTTAAAAGGTTGACGGTGGATATGCAATGGAAGGCATTTAAAGACTGCATGGATGAACTACAACAATTGTTCATCTCAGTTTGGCAAAAGAATAAATCAGGTAAGGTAGTACATCCATGGATAACAATAGAAATCAGGGATAGTATCAAAACTAAAGATGAAGCATACAAATTAGCCAGAAAAAGCAGCCTAACAGGGGACTGGGATAAATTCCAGCAGAGGAAGGGCTTAATTAGGAAAGGGAAAATAGATTATGAAAGAAAACTGGCAGGGATCATAAAAACTGACTGCAAAAATGTTTATAGATATGTGAAGAGAAAAAGGTTAGTTAAAACAAATGTAGGTCCCTTGTAGTCACAAACTGGTGAATTGACCATTGAGAACAAGGACATGGCAGACCAATTGAATAACTACTTTGATTCTATCTTCACTAAAGAAGACATAAATAATCTGCAGAAAATAGCAGGGGACCGGGGGTCAAATGAGATGGAGGAACTGAGTGAAATCCAGATTAGTCGGGAAGTGGCGTTAGGTCAATTGAATGGATTAAAGGCCAATAAATACCCAGGGACAGATAGGTTGCATCCCAAAGTATTTAAGGAAGTAGCCCCAGAAATAGTGGATGCATTAGTGATAATTTTTCAAAACTCTTTAGATTCTGGAGTAGTTCCTGAGGATTGGAGGGTAGCTAATGCAACCCCACTTTTTAAAAAGGGAGGGAGAGAGAAAACGGGGAATTACAGACGTTAGTCTAACATCGGTAGTGGGGAAAATGCTAGTCAGTTATTAAAGATGGGATAGCAGCACATTTGGAATGTAGTGAAATCATTGGGCAAAGTCAGCAGGGAATTATGAAAGGTAAATCATGTCTGACGAATCTTATAGAATGTTTCAAGGATGTAACTAGTAGAGTGGATAAGGGAGAACCTGTAGATATATATCTGGACTTTCAGAAGGCTTTCGACAACGTCCCACATAAGAGATTAGTATACAAATTTAAAGCACACAGTATTGGGGGGTTCAGTATTGATGTGGATAGAGAACTGGCAGGCAGACAGGAAGCAAAGAGTAGGAGTAAACAGGTCATTTTCAGATTGGCAGGCAGTGACTAGTGGGGTACCGCAAGGCTCAGTGCTGGGACCCCAGCTATTTACAATATATATTAATGATCTGGGTGAGAAAATTGAATGCAACATCTCCAAGTTTGAGGATGACACAAAGCTGCGGGGCAGTGTTAGCTGTGAGGAGGATGCTAAGAGGCTGCAAGGTGACTTGCATAGGTTGGGTGAGTGGGCAAATGCATGTATAATGTGGATAAATGTGAGGTTATCCACTTTGGTGGCAAAAACAGGAGGGTGGACTATTATCTGAATGGTGGCCGATTAGGAAAAGGGGAGATGCAACAAGACCTGGGTGTCATGGTACACCAGTCGTTGAAAGTAGGCATACAGGTGCAGCAGGCTGTGAAGAAAGCGAGTGGTAATTTGGCATTCATAGCAAAAGGATTTGAGTACAAGAGCAGGGAGTATCTACTGCAGTTGTACAGGGTCTTGGTGAGCCCTAACCTGGAGTATTGCGTACAGTTTTGGTCTCCTAATCTGAGGAAAGACTTTCTTGCCATAGAGGGAGTACAGAGAAGGTTCACCAGACTGATTCCTGGGATGGCACGACTTCCATATGAAGAAAGATTGGATAGACTTGGCTTGTGCTCGCTTGAATTTAGAAGATTGTGGGGGAATCCTATAGAGACATAAAAAATTCTTAAGGGGTTGGACAGGCTAGATGCAGGAAGCTTGTTCCTGATGTTGGGGAAGTCCAGAACAAGGGGTCACAGTTTAAGGATAAGGGGGAAGTCTTTTAGGACCGAGATGAGAAAATCTTTTTTCACACAGAGAGTGGTGAATCTCTGGAATTCTCTGCCACAGAAGGTAGTGAGGCCAGTTCATTGGCTATATTTAACAGGGAGTTAGATGTGGCCCTTGTGGCTAAAGGGATCAGGGGGTATGGAGAGAAGGCAGGTACAGGATACTGAGTTGGATGATCAGCCATGATCATATTGAATGGCAGTGCTGGCTCGAAGGGCCAAATGGCTTACTCCTGCACCTATTTTCTATGTTTCTATGTTTCTATCCCCATCTACGGCTACAGGATGGTCCCGCCGGCCCCCACCTGAAACTGTCCCTCTCCTCCGGCTGCAGGATGCTCCTAACCCGACCCCGCTTGAAGCTGGTGTGGAACGGCAGCTGCAGGCCACAGCAGCGCAGGCCATGACAGCGATCGGCTGCGGCAGGCCATGGCAACAATAGGCCATGGCAGCAATGGGCCTTGGCATCGGCAGGCCACGGCCACGGAAGCGGTAGGCCACAACAGCGATAGGCCATGGCAGCGGCAGCATTAGGCAGTGCCAGCGGCAGGCCATGACAGCAATAGGCTGTGGCAGCAGCAGGCAGTGGCAGCGGCAGGCAGCAACAGCGGTGGGCCACAGCAGGGGTAGGCAGTGGCAGCGGTAGGCCATGGCAGTGGTAGGCAGCGGCAGCACAATGTCCGTACTAGCCCTCTGAAAACCAGCCCCACCAGCCTAAAACATGTATGAGTCTAAGAAATGCCCCTCTGGCCCATAATATCCATACTAGCCCTCTGGAATCCAGACCCTATTGCCCACAATAACCGTACCAGCCCGCCAGAAAGCCCCAACCCCTTCCACTGGCCTGCGCAGTTGGGAGCAATATGTGAGTGGTGGAATAGTGCGTGGTGGTCAAGGGTTGTGTGACAATGGGACCCAATGGGTCCCACTTAGTCTAGTACATATATAATGCTCTGATCTTGTTATCTTTCATTTTGCGCGTTCATTCTATTTGCGCAAAAATGGTACGTGATTGAGCTACGATTTTTAACCAGCTTACTCACCATTCTCCTGTACTGCGATTGCACCAAGTTTTGTTCCGATCGGTGGTCCAATGTAAAAGGTAGCTAGGTTTAAAAATTGTTTAAAATCACCTGTGCGCAGATCAATCTCCTATCCTGCCGTTTAGTGCCGCGTTCAAAGGTATTTTCTTCAGTCACTCCATGGGAGGATCCATCCCTTCCCGTGCCATCGCATCTTTACTGGAGCTGAGGATGGCTGGCGGAGGTTTTCAACTGGACACAATTTTCAGAGGGACCAGAAGCAGTCTGACACGGGAGATGAACCGGAAAGTGGAGAATCTGATCCCGGCGAACGAGAACGTCCAGAGAGCAGCGTCCGCTGTTAGTCCCAATCGCACCATCAGCTCCAGCCCCTTCCCGTCTGCTCCCCTCACTGGCTCCTGCCCCGCTCCCCGTGATACCCCCCTCTCCCCCACAACCCCCGTCTTTTCTCCGAGCTCTCCCCCCACACTCAGGCGGGGGCTGGTGGGAGGAGCGTCCTGCAGCGGGGGAGGGGAACGGCTTCAGGAGGGGGCTGTTGGGGGCTTTCAGTGTCCGGGGTAGGGGTGCGTCCTACAGCGGTAGGCCATGGCAGCACTTCCCCCCCGGCCCCCGACAGGCTCCACCAGAAACCATCCCCCTTCCCCGGCTGCAGGATGCTCCCCTCTCTCCACAGGCCCCAACAGCCCCCGCCTGAAGCTGTGCCCTTCCCCGGCTGCAGAATGAAACAAGACACGCAACAAGAAAGCATGGACTGAATAAACCTCATCTTTAACGTTTAAATTGTTGTTACATTTTAAGTTATTCACGTTTTAAACTTTAATAAATCCCTTTCCACTTGTCGTGCCCATCAGCTACACCTGCGCAGTAATACCTGCGTGTTCCACGTCACAATGGGAACCCAATGAGCGGGAATGGCTGTGCCACCGGAGAGCCACTAAGAATGGATTTGGGGGGGGGGGGGTGTTGAGGGGGGGGGTGGAGTGAGTGCTTGGGGGCTGAAGGGCAAGGGATGGAGTGGGGGGGTGAGAGGAGGAGGGGGGATCAGGGGCGTTACAACGGGAACCCATCAGCCACGCCTGTGCAGTTAGGGACTATGGGTGAGTGGTGGAATATTGCAATGGGGGAACGGGTTGCGTTGAGGGAATGGGTGAGTGGTGGAATATTGGTTTGGGAAATGAGTTACATTGGGGGACCTGGCCTCCCATGTGCCTGGGACCCAACGGGCCCCACTTAGTCCAGTAGTCACTATAGTATTCCAAGTTCTTTATTACTGTCTTCAACATCAGACTATACCAGATTGGAAGGTTTGGCCCTGAGTCAAGCAACTTTAATTTAGTTTTTTATTTTCATGTATACTAAGATACAGTGAACAGCTGATTTATGTGTGCTATCCAGTCAACAAAAAGACTATGCATGATTGCAATCAAACCCTCCACAGTGCACAGATACAGGATAAACGGAAAATCAATTATTGCAAGGTAAAGTCCAATGAAGTAAAGGGCCTGTCCCACCAGCATGCGATTGCATGCATCTAGCGCGACCAAATGTGGTCGCTTGAGGCGTACGGCCTTGCGGGGCCGATCCCAATTAGAACCGCGGAGGCGTCTGGAGTTGTGCGGGGCTGGTCCTGACATCATACTCACCAATCAGCTGGGCATGAGGCGGGCCGACTCAATTTAGACGTCGCATGGCGTCGGACGGTGACGTCATCACGCAATGACATGCCGAGTGGCGACGTCATCGCGCAACGCCATGCACTAGGCGTACACCGTCAAGACACTTCGTACGATGTCAAGATGCTGCGTATGACGTCAAGACGCTGTGTATGCCTTCAATGCGCCTGTGGGCCGACAGGCCGTTGGCGTGCGGGATTTTCCGACAGTGCAAGATTTATGGAGCCCCGCGCAATGTCGGGACCAGCCCCGCGCAACTCCATACGCCTCCGCCAATCGAAGTGGGACCGGTCCCGTGAGGCTATACGCCTCAAGCGACCACGTTTGGTCGCGCTAGATGCATGCAATCGCATGCTGGTGGGGCAGGCCCTTAATAATAGTTCAAAGGTCTCCAATGAGGTAGATGGGACATCAGGGCTGCACTCTAGCTGGTGAGAGGACAATTCAGTTGCCTGATAATAGCTGGGAAGAAACTGAAGAATTGCTGGAGTAACTCAGCGGGTCAAGCAGCATCTCTGGAGCAAAGGAATAGGTCACATTTCGAGTCAACGCCCCTCTTCAGAAACTGTATGAATCTGGACAGCTGGACAAGCGCCTCAATTTCTCAACTATGCCACTCATACTGTTGCAATCTTGTGTTGGATGCAGGGATTTAGTTTGCTTGCTGTGTGATTCTGTGCTGTGGATAACTCACGTGAAGGTCAGTGTTCCAATGAAATAAGTCATACTCCAGGAGCTGTTTCATGTCTGGATTGAAATACCTTTTGAGCAGATTCCGAATGGAATTTCCCATAAATGTTTGTCTGTTTATTTCAAATGGGTTAATTGAAGTTTAAAAAAAATTGAGTTAACTGCTGATTGTTAATTGAGGACAAATATAACAAAATGCCATATTTAGTAGGCCAAAGCTAACACAACAAGTACTGCCAAGTAATGTGTGTGGTATCTGGAGCCCTGTATTAGATTTCAATGCATATAGACCAAACAAAATGTTTTTTCTTGAGAACTCGCACTCCAATTTCTATTAGCCATGTGACCTGAGTAGTTGAGCGCAACACAGCAGGTTTTTGCATATTTAAATTGGTAAGCCCTTCATGTTCCTTGAATCATAATTAGGGTTGTAGGAGGATTCAGTGTGCAGGGAGGGTCAAGAGGTTAAAATTTCAAAGGTCAAGTGAGAGTTTCAGTGGGAGTCAATGAATAAATTTATTGGCCAAGTATATTCCATAACAAGGCATTTGCCTTGGTGTTCCGCCTGCAAGTGATTACATGACATTAACTGAGAGTTAAGAATGACACATAAAATATTAAACATTAATAATGAAACATTATCGATTAAACATGTGAATTAAATAAAATACCAGTGCAAAAGGAGGGTAGATTTTTGGTTATTGAGTAGAGCTACTACTTGTGGAAAAAAACAGTTTTTATGTCGGGCTGTTGCAGCTTTGACAGTCCAGAGGGAAGTGATTGAAAGTGTTTGTGACCAGGGTGAGAGGGGTCAGAGATGATCTTATCCGCTCGCTTCCTGGCTCTTGCAGTGTACAGTTCATCAATGGAGGGAAGATTGCTAACCTTCTCAGCTGAGCCTCCGGATGTCATGCTTGGTGGCTGAGCCAAACCAGACCATGATGGAGAAGGTGAGGACAGACTCTGCGATGGCCGTATAGAATTGGACCATCATTGCGCGTGGCAGATTGTGCTTCCTCAGCTGCCGCAGGAAGTACATCCTCTGTTGTGGTCGATGGTGGCCCCCCCATTTAAGGTCCTTGGAGATGACGGTTCCCAGGAACTTAAAATAATCCACAGATGTGACTGTGGTGTTGCTGATGGTGTGGGGTGAGGGGAGGGGGAGCACTCCTAAAGTCCACAATCAATTCCACTGTCTTAAGAGCATTGAGCTCCAAGTTGTTGCGATGGCACCAGGACACCAGCTGTGTCACTTCCTGACTGTAGGCAGATCCCTCCCCATCCTGGATCAGTCCAATCAGGGTTGTGCCGTCCGCAAACTTGAGAACTTGACAGAAGAGTCAATGGAGGTGCAGTCATTGGTGTAGAGAGAGTAGAAAGAGAGGAAAGTATGCAGCCATGCAGTGGTCCTATGCTGAAGTCTGCGGATCCGAGATGTACTTTCCCAGCCTCATGTGCTGCTTCCGCTCTGTCAGGAAGCCGGTGATCCACCGACAGAGGGGTTCAGGCACAGTCAACTTGGAAAGCTTGGAGTGAAGTAGCTATGGCACAATGGTATTGAATGCACAGCCAAAATCCACAAACAAAATCCATGCATGGGTCCCCTGGCGATCTAGGTGCTGCAGATGAAATGCAGGCCCAGGCTGACTGCGTCATCCACAGATCTATTGGCTCGGTATGCAAACTGCAGAGGGTCCTGCAAAGGGGTCCAGCAAGGGATTTAGGTGCTGGCGGTGCTATCAATATCTTGATAGACAATAGATAATATACAATAGACAATAGGTGCAGGAGTAGGCCATTCTTCCCTTCCGGCCAGCACCGCCATTCAATGTGATCATGGCTGATCATCCCCAATCAGGGCGAGGGAGCGGGAGAAGCTTACTCACGGGCCCGCCTGCACCGGCTCGAACCACAACCCAGCGCCCTGAGCGCGGCTGGACACACACACGGACTGGGCTCGGAGCCACGCTCCTCCCTTCCCCTCCCGCGGGGCTCCCGTGGCTCCAGACCAGAATATTGTGTTGGGGGAACTAGGCACAATGGGTCCTACTTGGGGTAGGAGGGGAGAGGAGTTATGGACAATGTTAACAAAGACAGGACTCCCAGTCCAATGAGAGATTTGTAACAATGTTGTAAGGAGAGGGAGTGGGGGAGGGGACGAGGAGAGGATTTTTGTTTAGTAGAGGGTGAGTAGGGGGTATGGAGGGGAGATGGGTTATGGAGGGAGGGAGGGAGGGAGGGAATGAGGATAGGGGAGAGGGAGGGAGGGGTGAGGGAGGGAAGGGGAGGGGAGGAGGAAAGGGGAAAGAAGAGGGAGTGTGAAGAGCGGGCAGGGGAAATGTGTGTGTGTGTGTATATATATATATATATGTATGTGTATATATGTATATGTATATATATGTATGTGTGTGTGTGTATATATACATGTGTATATGTATGTATATATATGTATATATATATATATATATGTGTATGTGTGTGTGTGTGTATATGTGTGTGTGTGTGTGTGTATATGTATATGTACATGTGTATATACATACTAGACTAAGAGGGATCCATTGGGTCCCAGCATCATACGGGAGGGCTGGTCACCCAATGCAATATTCCACCACTCCACCAATTCCAATATTGCTGGCCAGTGGGGGTGGGGGCTTTCTGTTGTGCTAGTATGTGTGTTGTGGGCCGAGGGTCTGGTTTCAAGAGGGCTAGTATGGACATCGTGGGCTGAATGGAGTCCTGGGCTCGCAGCTCAGTCACTGAGGCCTGGCAGTACAGTCACTCAGAGCTGGCAGCTGAGAATCTGCCTGAAATTGTGCCCAAAACAGGTGACAGACTTTGTGAGAGAGAAGGGGGAGAGGGTGGACTGAATGGATTATTGGGCTGGCAGTTCAGTGAGTCATGGGTGGATGGCTGTCAGTTCACTTACATGGGGCTGGTTGGCTGGCAGGCTGGCAGTGCAGTCACTTACGAATGGCAGTTCTGTAACTTACAGCTGGTGGGCTGGCAGCTCACTTACTCAGGGCTGGTAGGCTGACAGTGCAGTCACTCACGCCTGGTGGGCTGGCAGTTCAGTCACTCACGCCTGGTATGCTGGCCGTTCATTCAGTCACCCGTCCTCCCTTCATCCCCCCACTCTGCTACTTGCCATTCCCCTCCCCCCCCCCCCCCCCCCCCCCATGCATTCAGTCCATCTCCCCACAACCTCCCCCATGCATTCTTAGTGGCTCTCCCATAGAGCAGCCATTCCTGCCTATTAGGTTAGGTTCCCATTGTGATGAAGAACATGCAGGCATGAAAAGTGGAAAAAGGATTTATTAAAGTTGAAATTGTGTATTACTTAAAATATAAGAACAAATTAAATGTTAAATAATGATAATTATTAAGTTATTTTTTGTCGTGTCTCTTGTTGTGTTCTGCTGCTCTCTGCCTCTTTTTGGCTATTTGCTGTTGATAAAAAAAGACACAATTTTAATATAGAGAGATTGAGCGGTTGTAATTTGTTGTAATTCTCAATCCTCTGGACTCACTGTAAAATTTGTGCAAAACATTTTTTGAGGTGGGGGCTGTCGGGGTGGGGTGGGGGGTGGCTTCTTCTCCTTTCGTGTGGCGTGCACAGCCTAAAGTTGTAGGACAACTTGTTCTATTTGATCTTCTGTTTGTGCACGTTGAGTTGATTGCATTAGTCGAAACAGGGCGGACCATGGGAAGGTTGCAATCTCCCACCCCGGGGGTGGCAAACGTCCTGCAGCAGAGGGAGGGGGATGGCTTCAGGCGGGGGCTCTCGTGGGCGTTTGAGGGAGGGGGTGTCCTACAGAGGGGGATGGGGGTGGCTTCAGGAGGGGGAGCATCCTATAGCCAGACGGAGGACAGCGTCTGGAGGTGGGGATGCCAGTGGGGGGGGGGGGGGGGGGGGGGGGGGGGGGGGGGGTCTGTGAGGGACCCACTCATGGCCTCTGGACTCACTGCCTTCGGACTAACCCATGGCCTCTGGACTGACTGACTCACTCATGGCCTCTGGACTAACATACTGAATCACGGCTTGTGGACTGAATGACTTATGCCCGACTTCTGGGGTGATGTCCAACTTTTGTAAACTGTAAACTGTAACATCCGCATTAAGGAACAGCCTCTTCCTGACAGCCAGCAGGCTATTAAACATGACAAATAAGTTCTGAACTATGAAATACTATATTATTTGTACTATTTGTTATTTGTTGCTCACACACACACACCCTCCACCTCACACAGACACTCACACACACACAGACACAGACTCTCACACACACATACACACACAGACTCACACACACACACACACACACACACACACACACACACACACACACACACACACACACACACACACACACACACACACACACACACACACACACACACACACACACACAAACACACACACACACACACTCTCTCTCTCTCACATACAGAGACACTCTCACACACACACACCCACACACACACACACACACACACACACACATATACAGTGGCTTGCAAAAGTATTCATACCCCTTGAACTTTTCCACATTTTGTCACGTTAAAACCACAAATGTAAATGTATTTTATTGGGATTTTATGTGATAGACCAACACAAAGTGGCGCATAATTGTGAAGTGGAAGGAAAATGATACATTGTTTTCAAATTTTTTTACAAATAAAAAACTGAAAAGTGTGGCGTGCAAAAGTATTCAGCCCCCTTTACTCTGATACCCCTAAATAAAATCCAGTGCAACCAATTGCCTTCAGAAGTCACCTAATTAGTAAATAGAGTCCACTAGTGTGTAATCTAATCTCAGTATAAATACAGCTGTTCTGTGAAGGCCTCAGAGGTTTGTTAGAGAACATTAGTGAACAAACAATGTTCCTTGGGCATCATGAAGCCCAAGGAACACACCAGGTAGGTCAGGGATAAAGTTGGGGAGAGGTTTAAAGCAGGGATAGGCTATAAAAAAAATCCCAAGCTTTGAACATCTCACGGAGCACTGTTCAATCCATCATCCGAAAATGGAAAGAGTATGGCGGAACTGCAAACCTACCAAGACATGGCCGTCCACCTAAACTGACAGGCCGGGCAAGGAGAGCATTGATCAGAGAATCAGCCAGGAGGCCCATGGTAACTCTGGGGAAGCTGCAGAGATCCACAGCTCAGGTGGGAGAATCATGCACTCCACAAATCGGGCCTTTATGGAAGAGTGGCAAGAAGAAAACCATTGTTGAAACGAAGCCATAAGATGTCTAGTTTGCAGTTTGCCACAAGCCATGTGGGGGACACAGCAAACATGTGGAGGAAGGTGCTCTGGTCTGATGAGACCAAAATTGAAGTTTGTGACCCAAATGCAAAACGCTATTTGTGGCGGAAAACTAACACTGCACATCACCCTGAACACACCATCCCCACTGTGTAACATGGCGGTGGCAGCATCATGCTGTGGGGATGCTTTTCTTCAGCAGGGACAGGGAAGCTGGCCAGAGTTCTTGGGAAGATGGATGGAGCCAAATACTGGGCAATCTTGGAAGAAAACCTGTTGGAGTCTGCAAAAGACTTGAGACTAGGGTGGAGGTTCACCTTCCAGCAGGACAACGACCCTAAACATACAGCCAGAGTTACAATGTAATGGTTTAGATCAAAGCATATTCATGTGTTAGAATGGCCCAGTCAAAGTCCAGACCTAAATCCAATTGAGAATCTCTGGCAGGACTTGAAAATTTGCTGTTCACAGACGCTCTCCATCCAATCTGACTGAGCTTGAGCTATTTTGCAAAGAAGAATGGGCAAAAATGTCAGTCTTTAGATGTGCAAAGCAGGTAGAGACATACCCCAAAAGACTTACAGCTGTAATTGCAGCGAAAGGTGGTTCTACAAAGTATTGACTCAGGGGGGCTGAATACTTTTGCACGCCACACTTTTCAGTTTTTTATTTGTAATTTGTAAATTTGGAAACCATGTATCATTTTTCTTCCACTTCACAATTATGCACCACTTTGTGTTGGCACATCACATAAAATCCCAATAAAATACATTTACGTTTGTGGTTGTAACGTGACAAAATTTGGAAAAGTTCAAGGGGTATGAATACTTTTGCAAGTCACTGTATATACACACACGCACATATATATATATACACACACACACACACACACAGACAGATTCACTCACACACACTCACACACAGACTCACAACCAATACTAAAATGCCAAGTAACTTCAGAACGTGGTGAACATACAGTGTGTAAACCGACTGATTCAAAGGTTTAAAGCCTCCTGTAGAGGCAACTGCTCGTGAAGCAAAAACATGCTTTAAATAACGTTTAAACAACATAGACGGGCAGTAAGCTCTCTTGAATTATTCAACGATGCCTTCACTATGCCTTCTGCAGTCAGCGCCATCTTGCCATGAACCGGAAATGACGCAGTCAGTGCCATCGTCAAGATGACGCAGTCAGTGCCATCGCTAAATGGAAATGCCATTTGCAGTGCATTTCCACTTCAACCCAACCCGCCCCCCCAAACAGCCATTTACACTTCAACCCAACCCCCCCCCCCCCAACAGCCATTTTTGCAGTTCATTTCCACTTCAACCCAACCCCCCCCCCCCCCCGCAAACAGCTATTTGCAGTGCATTTTCCACTTTAACCCAACCCCCCCAAACAGCCATTTGCAGTGCATTTCCACTTCAACTCCCCCCCAAACACCCATTTGCAGTGCATTTCCACTTCGACCCAACCCCCGCCCCAAACAGCCATTTGCAGTGCATTTCCACTTCAACCCAAACCCCCCTCCCCAAACAGCCATCTGCAGTTTAATTCCACTTCAATCCACCCCCCAAACCGCGATTTGCAGTGCATTTCCACTTCAACTCAACCCCCCTCCCCGAAACAGCCATTTGCAGTGCATTTCCGCTTCAACCCAACCCCCGCCCCAAACAGCCATTTGCAGTGCTTTCCCACTTCAACCCAAAACCTCACCCAAACAGCCATTTGCAGTGCATTTGTACTTCAAACCAACCATATTTTCATTTTCAAACCACATTTTGGGCACTCACAGTTGAGTAGACATGTGTTTAGTGTTATTCAGAGAGATGTGACCCTCTGGCTTCCTCCATCTTGCAGAGACTGAGTGAGGCACACCACTTCTGGGTTTTACAGTCCCTCCCCCCTCCCACCAGCAGGGGCAGCAGAGAGAATGGCAAAAATTTAAAAACATTAATATCTCTGATTTTTCATCGATGGGAAATATCCTCCAGTCCAGGAAGGGGGAGGGAGGCTCTGAGCGAGGTGGCCAAATATGACGGCCATAGGTGGCGGCCTTCTCTCGGAAATCACACCACAGCGAGCCAAAAGCTGCCAAGATCAGACTTTTAGTAATATAGATATATAGATATATACATGTACATATATACTGATTTCAGTTGTTGTTTATTATGGTGTTTAACGAGTACTATGTTAACATATCTGATATGCTGCTGCAAGTAAGGATTTCATTGTTCCGCTTCAGGGCATATCACGATGGAACATTCTTGACTTGACTCAATTCAATCTCACAGCCTCGCAGTGAACATTCATGTGCTGTCCCATTGGGAAGAATCATGTTCAGCAGTCAGCGTTGCCTATCAGGTGGAGTCCAAATGTCAGTGTTTAATTGACCAGCAAATTCTGACACCATATCTCGGTATTGCTCTTGCAAAAATGATGCAAAATAGCTCGTAATTCAACAATGGTGTTTCATTGAACAAAATAAAAGCTTACAGTGAAGGACAGCATAGATTAATGACTTAATTCTAAACAGGCAAATGGGTTCTGCAGAATTCTATAATGAAGAATTTGTGGCAGCACACAGAGACCAGCTGGTCAAATACTAGAAACCTGAAGGATGTACTCACCCATTACATACATGAACCATATCTCTTGCACTGCCAAAACTGGTTCCATCGCATCAGAGCAGACTAATTATCCCTGCCTTGTCTATTTGTGGCACAATAAACCACTACACTGGCATTGTAGACTTTAGATTTTAGAGATACAGCATGGAAACAGGCCCTTTGGCCCACTGAGTCCATGCTAACTAATGATCACCCCGTACCTAGTACTATCCTACACACAATCACAATGAAATCACAATAATACATTATTAACCAAATATGTGTTGTACATACGAGAAATTCCATTTGCCATACAGTCATACAAATAAAAAGCAACAAAACACACAAAACACATTTTGACATAAACATTCACCACAGAGACTGTACATTCCTCACTGTGATGGAAGGTGAAACAAATTTCAATTTCTTCCCTTAGCTCCCCGCGGTCGGGGGCCTTGATCCTCCGTTTACGGGACGATCTTCACTCGCCGGTGTTTTGGGCCCTCCGCGTCAGGGCGATCCAGCTCCTGCATTGGGGGGATGTCAGCTCCCCCACGCCGGTGAACTAACCCCGCGTTGGGGTCGGTCGAACCTCTGTTTTCGTCAGAGCTCCCGACTAGCTTCTCCCGAGACCGTGAACTCTTGATGGTAAGATCACATGCGCGGTTGGAGTGATCCCAGGCAAGGGATCGGCTCCGATAATAGGTCCACGTCCCGTGGTGGGGCCCAAGGTCAGTCTGAGGAAGCCTCCAGCTCCATCAATGATAGGCCGCAAAGTGAACCGAGACACGACCCGGAAACATTGCATCTCTGGCAAGGTAAGAAATGGAAAATAAAGCTTGCCCTCCCCCACCTCCCTCGCCTCCCCCACCTCCCCCCACATAAAATAAACCAGAGAACATTTGCACAAACTTCTAAAACACACTAAAACTAAGACAAAAAAACAAACAGACTGTTGGCGGGGCTGCCAATTGTTTGGCGTCCCTAGTGGTCTCTAACTGCACTGGCCAAGTGTATGGGCAACAACATATACAGTGCAACCCCGCGCTAACTAGGCCAATTTACAATTTTACTGAAGCCAATTAACCTACAAACTGTACCTCTTTAGAGTGTGGGAGGAAAGCAGAACACCCGGATGAAACCCATGGGGTCACAGGGAGAATGTGCAAACTCCATACAGATAGCACCCATAGTCAAGGTCGAACCTGGGTCCCTGATGCTTTAAGGCAGCAGCTCTACCCCTGCACCACTGTTCTTGTTTGCAGTTAAATGTACTTGATTATGTAGTCTGATTTTCTTCTTGCAGCAATCTATTATTTACAATCCTACTGCTAAATTTGTAATGAATGCGTACCCACACATTACTTGTCCTTACCAAGAAGTGGAAGACTTATTGTTAATCTGCAGGAAAATGTTCATTGCAATTGTTCAACTCTCTAACTGCACTGGCCAAGTGTATAGGCGACTACAGAGGGGCTGCATTCCCAGAAACCATCTGTTTTGCGATTCTCTGCTACACAAACCCTTGACAAAAATCTACATCATGTCGTTTAGTTTGACATTTTGAGCTTATTTTGTTTTTTTTTTTACATACATTCCATAAAAAAGATTTTTTATTTTGAAGCTTAAATATTTGCACTGTGATTTGTGTATTCTCTCAGGGTGAATTTACATTTTCTGATTGGCTGTAACATGAGGTGTCACTGCACTGCAGACATAGAAACATAGAAAATAGGTGCAGGAGTAGGCCATTCGACCTTTCGAGTCAGCACTGCCATTCAATATGATCATGGCTAATCATCCAAAATCAGTACCCCGTTCCTGCTTTCTCCCCATATCACTTAATATCCATTAGCCCGAAGAGCTAAATCTAACTCTCTTGAATATATGAATACATTTACGTTCACTCTTTGTGGCAGAACCAAGCTTTATTCTTTCAAGTTCTCTCTCTGGCATCCAAAACTTGGTGAGGCAGGGTGCAATGAATCTTACCTGGGTGGGAAATTCAATGCATATGATCATGTAGGAACACCACAGAATGAGTTATTTTAGTGATACAGCATTGAAACAGGCCCTTCAGTCCACAGAGTCTATGCTGACCATCTTTCGCACCAGTTCTATGCTATCCCACTTTCTCATCTACTCTCTACACACTTGGAGTAATTTAATGGAGTAACAGAGGCCAATTAACTTACAAAACCAAATGTTTTTGGGATGTGGGAGGAAACCTATGCTGTCAAAGGGAGAATGTACAGACAACCAAGGTCAGATCAAACCCGGGTCTCTGCATCTGTTAAGCAGCAGCTCTACCAGCTGCGCTACTTAACCATATAATAACCATATAACAATTACAGCACGGAAACAGGCCCTCTCGGCCCTTCCAGTCCGTGCCGACCATTTGTTTTCCCCTAGTCCCATCTACCTGCACTCAGACCATACCCCTCCATTCCCTTCACGTCCATATACCTATCCACTTTACTCTTAAATGTTAAAATCAATCCTGCCTCCACCACTTCTGCTGGAAGCTGATTCCACACTGCCACCACCCTCTGAGTAAAGAAGTTCCCCCTCACGTTACCCCGAAACCTCTGTCCCTTAATTCTCATGTCATGCCCTCTTGTTTGAATCTTCCCTACCCTCAATGGGAAAAACGTATCCACGTCAACTCTGTCTATCCCTTTCATCATTTTAAAGACCTCAATCAAGTCCCCCCTTAACCTTCTGCGCTCCAAAGAATAAAGACCTAACTTGTTCAACCTTTCTCTGTAACATAGTTGCTGGAACCCTGGCAACATTCTAGTAAATCTCCTCTGTACTCTCTCTATTTTGTTGACATCCTTCCTATAACTAGGCGACCAAAATTGTACACCATACTCCAGAATTGGTCTTACCAATGCCTTGTTCAATTTTAACATTACTTCCCTACTCCTATATTCAATGCTCTGATTTGTAAAGGCCAGCACACCAAAGGCTTTCTTTACCACCCTATCTACATGCGATTCCACCTTCAGGGAACTATGCACAGTTATTCCTAGATCCCTCTGTTCCACAGCATTCCTCAATTCCCTACCATTTACCATGTACGTCCTATTTTGATTTGTCCTGCCAAGATGTAGCACTTCACACTTATCAGCATTAAACTCCATCTGCCATCTTTCAGCCCACTTTTCCAAATGGCCCAAATCTCTCTGTAGACTTTGAAAATCTACTTCATTATCCACAACACCATCTATCTTAGTATCATCTGCATACTTACTTATCCAATTTTCCACCCCATCATCCAGATCATTGATGTACATGACAAACAACAGTGGACCCAACACAGATCCCTGAGGCACCCCACTGGTCACCGGCTTCCAACCTGACAAAACAGCCATCCACCATTACTCTCTGACATCTCCCATTCAGCCACTGTTGAATCCATCTTGCTACTCCGCCATTAACACCCAAAGATTGAACCTTCTTAACCAACCTTCCATGGGGAACCTTGTCAAAGGCCTTACTGAAATCCATATAGACAACATCCACTGCTTTACCCTCATCAATTTCCCTAGTTACCGCTTCAAAAAATTCAAGAAGGTTTGTCAAACATGACCTTCCAGGCACAAATCCATGTTGACTGTTCCTGATCAGACCCTGTTTATCCAGATGCTTATATATATTATCTCTAAGTATCCTTTCCATTAATTCGCCCACCACTGACGTCAAACTAATAGGTCTATAATTGCTAGGTTTATTCTTTGAACCCTTTTTAAACAATGGAACAACATGCGCAGTACGCCAATCCTCCGGCACTATTCCCGTTTCTAATGACATTTGAAATATTTCTGTCATAGCTCCTGCTATTTCTACACTAACTTCCCTCAATGTCCTAGGGAATATCCTGTCAGGACCTGGAGACTTATCCACTTTTATATTTTTCAAAAGTGTCAGTACTTCCTCCTCTTTGAATCTCATAGTTTCCATAGCTACTCTACTTTTTCCCCTTAACTCACCGAGTTCAATATCCTTCTCCTTGGTGAATACCGAAGAAAAGAAATTGTTCAATATCTCCCCCATCTCTTTTGGCTCTGCAGATAGCTGTCCATTCTGGTTCTCTAATGGTCCAATTTTATCCCTCGTTATCCTTTTGCTATTAATATAGCTGTAGAAACCCTTTGGGTTTACTTTCACCTTTCTTGCCAAAGCAACCTCATATCTTCTTTTAGCCTTCCTAATTTCTTTCTTAAGATTCTTTTTGCATTCTTTATACTCCTCTAGCACCTCATTTACTCCATGCCTCCTATAATTATTGTAGATATCTCTCTTTTTTCGAAACAAGTGTCCAATTTCCCTTGAAAACCATGGCTCTTTCCAATTTTTGCTATTTCCTTTCAACCTAACAGGGACATAAAGATTCTGTACTCTTACAATTTCCCCTTTAAATGTCCTCCATTTCTCTTCTACATCCTTCCCATGAAACAAAGTGTCCCAATTCTTGCCAATGTTTATAGTCAAAGAACATTTCTGCTCACCTTTTGCTGGATATTAGGTGAGAATCCAGACAAAGTGTTGAAGGAGGTAGCTGGCAGACTGGGATGGACAATTGAAGTAACACCAACTTGAGAGAAAACATCTTGCTCTTGCAAATTCACCAATTAGCAAGAGTAATCACTGCCTCGTCAGTGGCCACGTGAGTCACGTGATTAAACAACCAAGGATTGCACAGTCCAGTAATTGGTCCTTTGGCCCATCATGTCCATGCCGATCAAACTGTATGAAAGAAACCAGCTGTGTGCGTGAGGAGAAAAGGGCAAAAACATCTTCTGGTGAAAGACCAAGATAAAGGCAAAGGAATCGGACGCGCCTGGAGTGGAGTACAACCATTAATACAGACTGCTTGGCTGAATAGTTTTATGGCCTTCACTATATGTTGTATATAATTGCCTCAATTTCATTCTCTATCATTAGGATCATTTGATAAGATTGGGCTTTTTTCATGCTCCATTAAAAGAAAAGTGCTATTTATTGAAAGTGCAAATCAACTGTGAGAATAAGAAAAAAAAAAACCCAAATGCATTAACATTCATGAAATGACATTTTAATAAAACCTTGGAGCATTGCTGTTGCAGTTTCTTCATGACCTTTCCAACAACTCCCTGTTGCATTCTGAATTCTGCTAATTCTCCATTTTTGTTGTCTCCCGTGCTTCAAAACTGAAACTGTTGCACCTGCATCATTAAAACAGTAATCTAGACTTAAAGCCCAGAGTAAAATAATGTACAGTACATTTGTGAACGGTGGAGGCAGGATGATGAGAAGTAAAATGGCAGTTATTACTCTTGACGTTTTCCAATGCAAAAAATATAAATATTATTTCCAGTTCTGCTCAACCTCTAACTGTTCGGTTAGTTAATGGCACAATAGCTCAAAAATTCTACTACATGACCTGATATTTATGTATGCTGCATGATAGACTTTCCAAGAAAACAATGATTAGTAATAGAAATTTGGGGATGATCTGGTGCCTTCTATATTCTGTTGTGCTGAAGCAAAGCACGAATGTCATTGTCCTATCTGGGACACATGACAATAAACTCTCTTGAATGTTTGTGATTTTCGATTTGGGGAAGATAGACACAAAATGCTGGAGTAACTCAACGGTACAGGCAGCATTTCTGGATAGAAGGAATTGGTGAAGTTTCAGGTCGAGGCCCTTCTTCAGATTTTGTGTCTATCTTTGGTGTAAACCTGCATATGCTATTCCTTCCTACACATTTTCTTTTTGCGTCCTTATTGTGGAGGTTTTGCCATAAGGACAAATGCTGTGTATAGAAATAGTCGCAAGTCATTTATCTGGATTTCTTTCCTGTAATTTTCATCCACATGCAAATGCAGGCTTCATGAAAACCTTCCCCTCCTTTGCCCACACCTTGACCCATCTACCGAAAAATATTTTTACCTATTTATTTCCATCTACTTTCCACCAGCCTCTAAACACCCTCCTCATTCTTCCCCTGGATCCTCTGTCCATCATCTCTCCCTTATCTGGTTCCACCTTCCAGAACTCCATCTCTCAACTTCCACCTACCGCTCTCTAACCTGGCTCCATTTGCCCATTGTCCTCCACTCCACGTGGTTTCCTACCAACTCCTGCCTCACATCCCTCCCACCATTCATACTGGCTGTCTTCCCTCAATACTTTCAGTCCCGATGCAGACACTCAACCCAAAATATTGACAATAGACAATAGACAATAGGTGCAGGAGTTGGCCATTCGGCCCTTCGAGCCAGCACCACTATTCACTGTGATCATGGCTGATCATCCACACTCAGTACCCCGTTCCTGCCTTTTCCCCATATCCCCTGACTGCTATCTTTAAGAGCTCCACTGCCTTCAGAGGCAGAGAATTCCACAGATTCACAACCCTCTGAGTGAAAAAGTTTTCATTCCATTCCTAGCATTTCCTGCGGTTGCAAGGGAAAGTGCCAGGAGATGGGGTGATTTCGGTGTGAAGGGATGACTTGACCAGGGAGTTAGAGGGAGATGTCTCTGCGGAAAGCCGAAAAGGGAGGAGATCTGAAGATATAGCCAGTGGTGGGATCCCGTTGGAGGTGATGAAAATGTCGGAGGATTATTTGTTGTATGTGACGGCTGGTAGGGTGGAAGGTGATGACAAGGGGGACTCTGCCCTTGTTACGAGTGGGAGGATGGGGAGGTAGAGCAGAGTTATAGGGTATAGAAGAGACCCTGGTGAGAGCCTCATCTATAGTAGAAGAGGTGAAACCCCGTTCCCTAAAGAATGAGGACATCTCCAATGCCCTGGTTTGGAACACCTCATCCTGGGTGCAGATGCGGCATAGACGGAGGAATTGGGAGTAGGGGATGGAGTCCTTACAGGATGCAGGGTGGGAAGAAATGTAGTCCAGATAGACATGGGAGTCAGTGGGTTTACAGTAGATGTCGGTCAGTAGTCTGTCACCGGCGATGGAGATGGTGAAGTCTAGAAACGTTAGGGAGATGTCGGAATTGGTCCAGTGTATTTGAGTGCCGAATGGAAGTTAGTGGTGAAATGGATGAAGTCAGTGAGTTCTGTATGGGTGCAGGAGGTAGCACTAATGCAGTCGTCGATGTAGCAGAGGTAGAGTGCGAGCATAGGGCCACGGTACGCCTCGAACAAGGATGCGTACCCTACAAAGAGGCAGGCGTTGTTTGGGCCCATGCGCATGCCCATAGCTACACCTTAGATATGGAGGAAAAATTGTTAAGGGTAAGGACCAGATCTGCTAAGCGGAGGAGAGTATCAGTAGGTACGTCTGGTGGGGGATGGGGTGTAGAGTGACTGGACATCCATGCTCAAGATGAGGGAATGGGCGCCTAGAAAACGGAAGTTATGGAGGAGACAAAGTGTGTGTGAGGTGGCTTGAACATCGGGACCAGGGGGGATAGGATGGAGTCGAGGCATGTGGAAATACATTTGGTGGGGCACGAACAGGCAGAAACAATGGGTCTGCCAGGACAGTCAGGTTTGTGGATTTTGGTGAGAAGGTAAAATCGGGCCGTACGGGCTGGAGAACGATGAGATTGGAGGCTTGGGAGGACAGGGAGATGGAAGTGATGGTCAGTGATAGTGTTAGAGATAGTGGCCTGGTGCTCGTCTGTGGGGTCATGGTCCAAGGATAAGTAGGAGGAGGTGTCTGAGAGTTGGCGCATGGCCTCACCCTTGTAGAGATCAGCGCGCCAGACTACCACGGCACCTCCCTTGTCAGCGGGTTTGATAACACAGTCTGGGTTGTTGCAGAGTGAGTGGAGGGCTGTATGTTCAGGGGGGGAGAGGTTAGAGTGAGAAAGGTGAGTGGAGAAGTTGAGGCGGTTGATGTCCCGCCGGCAGTTTAAAATAAAAAGGTCTAAAGCCGGTAGATGGCCATGAGGGGGAGCCCAAGAGGAGGGGGCCCGTTGGAGATAGGAGAAGGGGTCATCAATGGGGAGCGAGGACTCCTTCCCATGCAAAAATGCTTTGATCCAGAGGCGACGGAAGAAGAGCACATCGTGGCGGGAGTGGATCTCATTGAGGTGGGGACGGAGGGGAACAAAGATGAGGCCTCTGCTGAGGACAGACCATTTGGTATCCGAGAGGGGGAGGTCAGGGGGATGGTGAACACATGGCAAGGATGGGGGTTGGGGCCGGAGGAAGGCAGGTAAGTGGACTGAGGCCGAGGCGGTCTGGTAAGGGGGTGGTGGTGGTGGTCAATGAGGAGTGGGGTATGAGGACTATAGTGTTGGTAGGAAAGAGTTGGGGTCACATGGTTTGAGGGGGAGGGGGCAGACCCAGTGGAACAACCACTGAGGTTCCCTGTACTTGGGGGGAGCACTAGGACTCAGCACAGTTATATCCTGTGATGTCAGAGTCTGCAGCGTGGAGATGTCAGGCCCGGTGCTGAGCCAAGGACTCAGGTCAGGCAACAGCTGCGGCCTGCTGGACAGTGGAGGAGTGGTGACAGTCGGTAGAGTTGATGGCGGAGGCCTGTGGAGTCCGAGTCATCCATCGCTGAGCCCGGTGAGGCGGCGCAGTTCAGCGATCCCAGTGAGGCAGAGAGGTTTGGTAGTCCCAATGAA
Organism: Okamejei kenojei; assembly: GCA_035221665.1. NCBI lineage: Eukaryota > Metazoa > Chordata > Chondrichthyes > Rajiformes > Rajidae > Okamejei > Okamejei kenojei. The sequence continues at coordinate 77,704,836 of CM069134.1, forward strand.
GCGGAGAGGTTCGGCGGTCCCGGTGAGGCAGCGAGGTGAGGAGGTCCCGGTGAGGCGGAGAGTTTCGGCGGTCCCATTTTGATGGAGATAGTTGGAGGAATCGGGGAGGTAGCGAGGGATGGCGTTATCGGTGAGAGGGCGATAGTCAGAGTTACCAGTTAGGCAGGGAGGATCGGCGTAATTGGTGGGTGGGTGAAAGTCGGAGGCAGCGGCCATGTGGAGGTCGGCGATGGCGGTGTCTTTGGCGGTCCGGGCCTGAGGTCGGTCGGGAAACGGTGAGTGCTGGTGCTGCTACTTGAGGCAAAGATGGCGTCGCAGGGCTCGGCCTGGTGGTGTTCGGGCAGGCGGCGCTGGAAAGTGTCAGGCAGAGTCCCGCGATGACGTATTTGCCACGAGGAGCAGCACCAGCACTCACCGCCTCCCGAAATGCGACACATGTCGCTTTACCTCCCCCCTGGACTCCATCCAAGGACCCAAGCAGTCTTTCCAGGTGCGTCAGAGGTTTACCTGCACCTCCTCCAACCTCATCTATTGCATCCACTGCTCTAGGTGTCAGCTGCTCTACATCGGTGAAACCAAGTGTAGGCTTGGCGATCGCTTCGCCCAACACCTCTGCTTGGTTCCCAATAACCAACCTGATCTCCCGGTGGCTCAGCACTTCAACTCCCCCTCCCATTCCGAATCTAACCTTTCTGTTCTGGGCCTCCTCCATGTCCAGAGTGAAGCCCACTGTAAATTGGAGGGGCAGCACCTCATATTTCGCTTGGGTAGTTTACACCCCAGCGGTATGAACATTGACCTCCAATTTTAGGTAGTCCCTGCTTTCTCCTTCTTTCCCCTCCCCTTCCCAGCTCTCCCACAGCACACTGTCTCTGCTTCTTCCTTTCTTCTTCCCGCCCTACCCACCCCTACAACAGTCCGAAGAAGGGTCTTTACCCGAAACGTCACCTATTTTCTTCGCTCCATAGATGCTGCCTCACCCGCTGAGTTTCTCCAGCATTTTTGTTTACCTTTGATTTTCCAGCATCTGCAGTTCCTTCTTAAACAATCCACATCAATGTAGTTTGGAGCTTATTTGGAGGTTTTAGTATTCAGAATATCAATAATGTATCTTGGCCAGATCTATGTCAAGATGTTAGAGGGCAATCAAAGAAAACTTAACTAGACTTGGGAGCATTTTGCAAAACAAGTCATCAATCAGTGATAGCTGGCTTCACAATGCCTTTATTGTCGATTAACTTACTTTGAAGCTAGGTCAGAAAATCTCTGTGAAATTGATAAAGCCAAAAAAAAATCAGGAAAGTTGTAACATTAATTTTATCACAGAACTCACTACACCAGAGAAAAGTCACGGCTTTTTATAGAAGCACATTTCTGCACATGAAGCTGATAGCTGGTACATGAGAGGGATCATTTTGTTTGTTTTAATGTAAGCCATCACTTCAGACACCATTCTTTGAACAGGAAAATTAGAATACAAGTAATATCTTGTCCACATTGAGAGGAAACAGTCTTTAGGCATCAACAAAGTTGCTCTCATAGAGAAACTTTAGAACTGTTTAGAATATACTGACTAAAGCAGTTAAAGCGGCATCAGTAGTCTGGCCTACTCTTTGGTATTCAGTTTGACATGTGATGAGAAATCAAGCCGCTGCAATGAATTTTCCTCGACTCATGAGATCTCAGTGGAGCTCTGAAAACCATAATGAAAACCTCTCTCTATCTCCCTCCCCCACCCTAGTCTTACCAGCTTCTCATTTTCACACCATAAACAGCTTACAATGGCTTGTTCCCTTTATCATCGATACTTTTTTGCATATTTTTCATTCATTGTTCTTTATCTCTCCACATCACCGTTTATATCTCTCGTTTCCCTGATCCCTGACCAGTCTGAAGAAGGGTCTCGACCCGAAACATCACATATCTCCTTCGCTCCTTAGATGCTGCTGCACCCGCTGAGTTTCTCCAGCCTTTTGTGTACCCATGAAAACAATAGATGATTTTACTTCGGATTCACGTGAGTGATTCCGTGAAGAACCCCGCCAGTCCGCATGCGTGTCATTATGCCTTTTCGCATGGCTCAGGGACTGACTGGCAGGCGCAACAGTCCTGCTAACGGTAAATTTAAACATGCAGGTAAGTTTTCTATTTCTTACCAAGTTTTGTTTTCACTTGCAGGAACCTCTTCTTTTGAGGTTTCCTGCTGGATATTGTCGCGAAGTCCGGCGAGCCACAGGGAAACCGGCTTGGGCTGTGAGGAGACTCCGGTCCGAACCGCGGAATTGTGGGAGCTAGTGGCCATTGGGTTCACGACTCCAGTCACTGACAATGCAGTCAATGGTTTCCACACCACTGTGGTTCCCGTGGACAGGTAAATCCATGAGGCGGTATCACTACCAGAGTCGCTGCCAATGTGGTCAGCGACTTCCAGACCGCTGTGGTTCCCATGGAGGGTTAAATCCAGAAGGAAGGCGGTATCACCACCAGAGTCGCTGACAGTACGGTCAGCGGCTCCCACACCGCTGTGTTCCCCAGGACATGGGGTATAACCAACAATAAAGTGGTAAGGCCAATGGACTCGGGACGAGTCAGGCCAGGAGAGCTCCCCTCTGTGATAATTAACATTTTGGGCTAAACTGGATGGAACTCTTAATGGAGAGGATGTTCCATCACGACACATTCCAACAGGAGGAGTAGTGTCAGCACCGGCCTACGGGAGAGCCGCGCCAGCAGCGCTTATTCAGGGCTGCTTAATTGGACGGTTGTCCAGGATGGAGCTCCTAATGGAGAGGATGTTCCACCAAGACACACTCCAACAGGAAGAGTAGTGTCAGCGCCGGCTTATGGGAGAGCCCACGCGAGCAGCACCTATTCAGGGCTGCTTAATGTTTCACTCTTGGAGGATGAGAGCATGCGGGGCAGAATTATTCTGCCACCGAATATGTTCCATTCTGGTATAGGTCTGTTGGGAGGCCATATCAGCGCATGTACCCTCAGGGACCTGAGCCAGCACCTGTTTGGGGCTGCCTACGTTCTCCCCCTTTATGGAGTGGAGTGCGAACGGTCAGTAGGTAACTGACTTCAAATTCTAAAGTATGTCCGTGGAACATACTGGAGCACATGTGTATGGGTTCAAGGCAATCCTCGCAGATGAAGGTGTTGCAGCCAGAAGAGTTGGTTACCAGCCATTGGCAGAATACCGGGAATAGGGTCAGAGTTCCCCTCATGCTACAAGTGCCAGCAGTGAACAGAGCTCTAACCGCCGAATCTTCTATTCAGGTAAGACCTATTCAACAGGCCAAACCTGAATGAGGAAGCAAAAGCTGTCGGACCAATCAAGGTACCAACGACGAGCAAAGCTTCATCGGTTCGGCGACAACACACTCCACGCCTCCATTGGCAGTGAGCAGATCACTTAAGCTATGGCAGCGTGAAAACTGGACAGACGTTCCACACACCCTACCAGTCCTCCTCTATAACCAGGCAGGTAGGTGGGTCCGGCACTTCCGAAACATGGGGTAAGTGGACCACTTACAAGTTGGTAATTTTACACTTGTTTGTACAACACACGTATGGTTAAGGCATTGTCATCTAACCATGAAAAACTGCACAATACTAATATTCCAAGCAGGTTTGGAATTTGGGCCAGTATTGTCTTTTAAGGCAGGCTCAGTATTATGGCCAGGATAGCTTCGAGACAGGATCAAAATATGGCCAGAGTTGTCTTTCACGGCAGGCTTAGAATTATGGCCAGAGTTGCCTTTAGAGGCAGGTTCGGAATTATGAGGTAGGCTCATTTTTATGGCCAGGATTGTCTTCCAAGACAGGCTCGTAAAGCGGGCCAGAGTTGTCATTCCAGGCAGTCATGGAATGATGGCAGACGTGACTGTTCATTGTTATGATGGAGAAGGTCGTTTAACATGTATGTGCAGTATAAACTTTCCGAATAGGAAACTTCGTTACTGACTAACAACTGATTTTCATAAGGATCTCAAAGATACATTCTATTCAGTTCCCATTTACAGGGATCACCGGAGACATTTGAAATTATCAGGAGAATGATAACAGTAATGATAATTTGCTAATGATAAGGCAATAATAACAGTAAAACATTGCAAGATGGGTAAATTATTACCCAGGTATTTACCAAATTACTAAATTCGGTGCTTCGGCTACTCAGATTTTAAACTTGTTATGTCTGGTTTGAATGATATTCTTTTTTTTTCCCTTTTTTTTCTTTTGTTATTGTTTTTAATTTTTTTAAAAATATTTTTATTAGAAGCATTGCATATTTTCTAAGGTACACCAGTACTTCAAATACAAATTAGACTTGTCACAAAAGTTGTACAGATGTTATGGGATAATTTATATATGCTACTGTTTTTTTTTTTTTGGGAAGGTAAGGGAGTGGGAAAAAAAGTAAAAGTAAATCGATAATCAAGAAGTGGTGATTAAATAATAATGATTACATAAGAAAAAATAAAAAATAAAAAAGAATAAAGATAAACAAATAAAGAATACATCTTAACAATGAATGGACCAGTTTCACATAACAGTATCTACAGAGGCGTGTATACAGATCCCAGAATACATCTTTTCATCTAATCCTACACCAGGGTACTTATTGAGTTACGGTGTTGAGCTCAGCTACTCCTTTAAATAATCGATGATTGGAGACCATATTTGTTCAAAAACTTTATATTTGTCCATTAGGACAAACCTAATTCTCTCCAAATGCAACGCCCGACATTTCTACAGTCCGCAGTTTGATTGTGGGGGATAATGTTCCCTTCCAGAATTTTAATATTAAATTTTTCCAATTATCAAACAGTAATCAAGAAAATTTCTTTGACTTACTGTTAATATTAAGCTTGAATCAGGAACTCCTAATATTATTAGCTTTAGATCAGGATCCAATTTAGTTTTAAGAACTTCAGAAATGATTCCAAAAGTATCAGCCCACTAACTATTAAGTTTTTTTGCATGTTACAAAACTATGCATTAAGTTAGCTTCTAAATTCTGACATTTATCGCAAATAAAAGAAATGTTAGGAACAATTCTATTTAATTTCATTTTTGAGTAGTGTAATCTATGTAATACTTTAAATTGTACCAAAGTATGTCTGGCATTTAATGAGCATCGGTGTATACGTTGTAAACTTTCTTCCCAAGTGTCTTTCATTATAGATAGACCTATTTCATTTTCCCATATCTGTCGGTATGATTCTATTGTTGGGACTTCCCTACCCAAAAGAGTATTATATATGCACGCTATTAATTTTTCTGTATTTGAATGCTTGTTAAGCCACTCATCCAGTAATCCTGGTTCTCTATTCTTATAGTCTTGCATGTTTGACTTGATATAATCTCTAATTTGTAAATACCTAAACAAGTTATTTGGGTGTAATCCATAGATATCTTTTAATTCTTGAAATGATAGAAATTTTCATTTCCTGTAAAGGTATTCTATCCTTATAATTCCTACATTTTTCCAGTGTCTAAACCCCTTATCCAATATAGAAGGTTTAAATAAAGGATTATTCATTTAACAGAGTAAACAGAGTGACATATTATCCAAATGTAAAGTCTTAACTATTTGTTTCCAAATACGTATATTATTATAAATTATAGGGTTTTCCCCATTAGTTTTTTTTTGTACTTCACTTGGAACAAGAAGAAACGAACTTATATCAAATGGTAAACAGTCTTCCATTTCCATCTTTAGCCTAGCTGGTTCCTGATCCATTTTTACCAGCCAAAAATTCATATTCTTAATCTGAACCGCCCAAAAATAATATAAAAAATTAGGTAACGCTAATCCTCCATTTATCTTGGATTTACATAAATGTTTTTTACTTAGTCTGTGATTTTTATAATCCCAAATAAAGCTGTTAATAATAGAATCGATTAAAAAAAAAATTGGGAGATATAAAGGGATAGCTTGAAATAAATATAATAATTGTGGTAAGAAGACCATTTTTATAGCATTTATTCTGCCAATCATTGATATTGGTGTGTTTTCCAGTGTAAAATATTCTTTTTTAGTTTATCCAATAACTGAGGATAATTTAATTCGAATAAAAGATTATAAGATTTGGATACATTAATTCCTAGATATTTAAATTTATCCGTAATTATTTTAAATGGAAATTGTTGTAATATGTTTAATTTTATTCCAGTTATAGGCATAATTTCACTTTTATTCCAATTAATTCTATATCCTGAAAATGTACCGAACTTAGTTATAATGTTAAGTTAGGAATACTGATCTCCGGTTTTGTGATATATATTAAAACATTGTCTGCATATAAAGATATTTTATTTGTTGTGGTATTAGTGTTGTATCCATATATTTCTGGATCTGATCTAATCCTTTCGGCTAATGGCTCGATTGCGAGAGCAAATAATCACGGTGATAACGGGCATCCTTGTCTACAACCCCTAGAAAGATTAAATTTAGCTGATAACATTTGATTTGTTAGTATTCTTGCTGTAGGGTTGGAGTACAAAATTTTAACCAATTTACAAACTCTATCACCCAGTTGAAATTTCTGCATTATCTTAAAAAAATAAGGCCATTCAACCTGGTTGAATGCTTTTTCCGCATCTAGTGAAATGACAGCTAATTCAATATCATTAATTCTTTATGAATATATGATATTGAATAGTCGTCTCAGGTTAGAAGTGGAGTAACGTTTAGGAATAAAGCCTGTTTGATCATGATGTATTAGTTTATTAATCACTAAACTTAACCTTTGAGATAAAATTTTAGTTAATATTTTTTGATCAGTATTTAGAAGAGCAATTGCTCTATATGATCCAGGATCTTCCAGATCCTTATCTACTTTAGGAATGAGTGTGATTGTAGACTCATTTAGAGTTTCTGGTAACTTTCCTTGTTCGTAAGTATATTTATATATTGCTTGTAAACGTGGGGAAATCAAGTTGTGAAACTTCTTATAAAATTCAGCACTTAGGCCATCAGGGCCAGTGGCTTTTCCATTTTTCAATGATCTGATTGATTCCTCAATGTCTTTTACTGATATTTCAGCATCTAACAAGTCTTTGCCTTCCTGATCTAAACCTTTGATATGACATTCATGTAGGAATGTTTCCATTCCATCCGATTGCCCCGTCAGGTTGGTTGAATAAAGTTTTTGATAGTAATGCAGAAATCTGTCATTAATATCTTTTGGCAAAGTTAATATATCATCTTGTTTTGATCTGATTTTATATATCATTTTTTCCTCATCTGATTTTCTAAGCTGGCTTGACAATAATTTTTGTGGTTTATCACCAAATTCAAAATGTACTTGTTTAGTCTGTTGAAAAAGTTTTATAACATGATTTGAGTATATTTTATTTAGCTTATATTTTAATATTGCAATTGTATTATGTATCACCTTAGATGGAGATATTGCATTTTCAATATCTAATTGCTTAATTTCATTTTCTAAAGTTTGTTGCATCTTTCGGTTTTCCTTACTAAGGTATGCTTGCGCAGATATTATAGCACCACGCATAAAGGTTGCAATTCTTATACGTACCTTTACGTATAAGAATTGCAATCCCTCTAGACTTTTGCGTAAATGAAGAATGATACACTTTAGAAATCCATTTTGCTGTTAGTCTATATTGTGCATCCTTTTTGAGGTGTGTCTCTTGAAGAAAGATTATGTCTGTTTTAAGTCTATTATAGCACCACGCATTGAGCTAAAAACTTACTTCTTTTAATTGGTTCATTAATTCCCTTTACATCCCAACTGCAGAAGGTGATTCCATCACCCCCAGTTTTCATATTAATGTCTTGCATTTTGTTGTTAAGGTGGATTATAATGGAATAGATGTCTCAGCACATCCATCCCAACCTCATACCCATGCTTCAGATCGATGAGTTTTAATGCTTGTAACTTTATCTTACGTACATATCTCTTCAAATAAAATTCATAATACGATTCATAACTAAAAATGTAATATAATACTTTATATAAAACAAAAAAATAAAAATAAGAATAATAAATGTTAATAGGGTTAGTAATGTGTGGAGGGGAAAGGGTAACTACAGCTATTTTAAGTGCAGTTAGTGTTAGCCACACTAGTGTGGCTATTAATCTAGCAACTTCCGTTGTTAAAAAAAGATTTTAATAGTTACAGCTCCAAATTTTCCTTAATGGAAAATTTTTAATTGCCTTAAGGGCTATTTGTATAGCCGTGGGGTGCTAAATTTTAATGATTGTAAATTATGAACACATTTAAATTTTTAATAATATCATAACACTGTTTTGGGAGGGATAGCATACAATTTTAAGTGATAGTTAATACTAAACTATTCCTATTATATGTTAGTTATTTAGTGTATTAAAGAGTCCATTATTCTTCCTCCTTCTCAATGGATATTCGGTACCGTCAGGTAAATGTTAACTATAGTTCAAATTCACTAATCTTCATCTATGTCTGCTTCTCCCTCTTCCTCCTTCTTCTCGATGTTCTGAGCGAATTCAAGTGCCTCTGTGTGCTTGATGAAGTGATGCTCTTTGTTATCATAGGTTACTCTTAGCGTTGCAGGATACATCAGACCATATCTCAGACATTCTATCTTCTTAAGAATGCCTCTTAGTTCTGTAAATAGAGCTCTTCTCTTGGCGACTTCCACAGGGTAGTCTCTGAATATGCTAATCTTATCTCCATCGTAGACGAGGTTTCTCTGATGAATTATTATCTTCATCATTACCTCCAAGATGTGATCATAAACCACTTTCACAATCAATTGTCTTGGGGGCACGCCCCTCTTTGGGCGGCATCTCAGTGCCCTGTGTGCCCCACCAAGCAGGGGCTCTTGATCCAGATTCAAAACAATTTTTAAGAGTTTTGCAGTGAATTTTCGAGGGTCTTGATCTCCCTCTCTACCTTCACTCAAACCGACAATTTGTAAGTTCTGGCACCTTTGACATCCCGCCAAGTCAATACATTTCTCAGTTATTTTGTTTAATAAATCTGATAAACGTTTGCTCTCGGAGAGAAGTTTCTCATTCGCCTTAACACTAGTATCGGCAATACTAGACAATTCCTTAATTGCCACATGTTGTTGATCAAGTGACCATAAAATAGGTTCTAGCTTATTATCAACGTTCGACTCCATCACATCAAATTTATGGTTTACCTCATCCATATGTTGCTGCAGAGGTGCATCAGCCTGTTTTTTCCATTCATTGAGTATAGTCTTTACTGTAAGTACAACTTCTCTTTTTAATTCATCTTTCACTTGTTCTTTAAACACTTGAAATTCTTCTCTAAGGATCTTTAAATCATCTTTGTAATCCTTTTTCATTTTTTTCAGCTCACACATAATAGTTTTTGTTTCTGCAGAAACAACTTTTTTAAGTTCTTCCGTCACAGATTTCCTCCTTAAGATGTCTTCCTGGGAGGCTGTTAAACTCAAGCCCGAAGCTCCAGTCCGGCCTACTTCCTTTCTCAGTGTTGGTATTTTCTGTTTGGGGGGGGTATGCTGCATCGACATACTATCGGTAAAGTCGCGCGCAAGATGACGTCACGCACCTTTAAAAAGCTGCTGGTGCCGTTCTCACCCATTCTCCTCTGGTAAGTGACTTTAAATCACCATGTTTTTCCCCCTTTTTTATACAATTTTTAAGGAGCTGGTTGGTGCGAGTGCCACCTACTCCATAGCGCCACCAGATGTCCTGAATGATATTCTAACGCTCTATTTTGCAAAAATCAATTGTTCATCCTCAAACTATATTTGAGAAATTCCAAGATAGGAAGGGCTTTGTAGGATCCCTCCTCCATCCAGTTAAAATTAAGTAGTTACCAATATACTTGTTGGTCATCGGCATTTACCTTCAACTATTAATTAGCCTGTGACTCCACCCTGGGACAAGAGATTGGAGTTAATGGGAACCTGTAGCAACCTTGTTGTTATAAGCAGCCTTCTATTCATCAAGAGTAATTGGCAATATAATAGCTGTGCTTCAGCTGTAAAATAGCAACCTCACAAGTGTCGGCTATGTCATTGTTAACAGACATATGCTATTTCCAGCTGAAGCTAATAAAGTCATTATGATGGACGAACACTATTCAGCATTGCTCCACTAGTTTGGTCAGTAAAAAACTCAAGTATATTACAAACTGATGCTAAGTTCTATAAGGTGGTAAATTGCGACTGTCATCTCTAGTTTGGAGGTTGAGGAGATTTATATCAGTTTCCAATTCTTCCATTATTGCTATCAACTATCTATAGACCCTAGGTGCATTATATGGGTAAAGGGTTATGGAGCAAATATGCATAATCTGCATGCTTAACTTCAGGTTCATACACAATGGTGGTGGCATATGTTAGTCACATGGATGCAATCAAGTAAAAACATCCTGTACTATTTTATATAATCCTATTTGCCACTGGTGTATCATCAAGTACAGATCAATGACAACACAGAATGAGTGTTGGATCACCAAGTGCTTATGAAATTATTATTCGATGGAACAACAAATATTGATGTGATGTTTCATGCTTATTCACGGCTGCAAAACTATGTGGCATAACAGTGGCGAGAGATACATTATCGCTACAAGAAGGAGGAATTATATATAGACAGATTATATACAGATTATACACTCAGATTATACACTCAGATTATACACTCAGATTATAAGGCCCAGGAGCGGTTGCAGTGGGAGGAGCCCAAATCCGTAACGTTCCATTCGCAGCTCGCAGTTCAAAACTCTCAGCTCGCAGTTGAGGAAGCCGCTGATTGGTGGAAGACGGCTCAAGGGAGCAGCTGATTGGCAGTCAGATCCCTGCTGATTTCTTTCAGCTAAAATCCTTGCATTGTATTGTACATTGTATTGTATCCAGGGTAAGGGGGAGGATGAGTGCCAGGGCAGTTTACTGTTCTGGATGTCAGATGTGGGAGGTCATGCAGTCAGATAGCTCTCAGATGACCTCCGTCTGGTCAGGGAGAGTGAGGAAGCCATAGAGAGGATCTACAGACAGGTGGTCACAGTTAGGAGAGGCAAGGGGCAGAGGCAGGGACTAGAGAGTACCCCGGTGGCTGTACACCTTGGCAATAAGTACTCCTGTTTGAGTACTGTTGGGGGGCACAGCCTACCTGGGGGTAGCAATAGCGACCGGGCCTCCGGTACAAAGACCAGCCCTGTTGCTCAGAAGGGTAAGGAAAAGAAGAGGAGGGCAGCAGTAATAGTAGTTAGGGGGTCAGATAGGCGATTCTGTGGACGCAGTCAGGAGACCCGGATGGTAGTTGCCTCCCTGGTGCCAGGGTCCGGGATGTGACTGAACGTGTCCAAGATATCTTGAAATGGGAGGGAGAGGAGCCAGAGGTCGTGGTACATATAGGTACCAATGACATAGGTAGAAAAAGAGAGGAGGTCCTGAAAGGAGAATTTAGGGAGTTAGGAAGAGTGTTAAGGAGAAGGACCGCAAAGGTAACAATCTCAGGATTACTGCCTGTGCCACGCGACAGTGAGAGTAGGAATGGAGCAAGGTGGAGGATAAATGCGTGGCTAAAGAACTGGTGCAGAGCGCAGAGATTCAAGTTTCTGGATCATTGGGACCTCCTTTGGGGAAGGTGTGACTTGTACAAAAAGGACGGGTTGCACTTGAACCCGAGGGGAACCAATATCCTGGCCGGGAGATTTGCAAAGGCTACTGGGGAGACTTTAAACTAGATCGGTTGGGGGGAGGGACTCAAATAGAGAAGGCAAGTAGTCCGTTTGTAAGGCTGGAGGCAGAGAAGAGAAGCAGTCAGACGCAACACCCAGGGAGGAAAGAAGAATAAAATAACAAACGGAGAATAAGAAGTGGAGGGTTTCTTCATTGTGTGAGCAGAGAGACAGAGGGGTGTAAAATGAGGATAGGAGCAATAGGTAGCGAAAGAAAGGTGAAAAGTGGCAGGAAAACAAATCCAGGGCAAAAATCTAAAAGGGCCACTTTTCAACATAATTGTAAAAGGCCCAAGAGTGTTGTAAAAACAAGCCTGAAGGCTTTGTGTCTCAATGCGAGGAGCATTCGTAATAAGGTGGATGAGTTGAATGTGGAGATAGCTATTAATAATTATGATATAGTTGGGATCACGGAGACATGGCTCCAGGGTGACCAAGGCTGGGAGCTGAACATCCAGGGATATTCAATATTCAGGAAGGATAGACAGAGAGGAAAAGGAGGTGGGGTAGCGTTGCTGGTTAGAGAGGAGATTAACACAATAGAAAGGAATGACATTAGCTTGGAGGATGTGGAATCGATATGGGTGGATCTGCGAAACACTAAGGGGCAGAAAACGCTAGTGGGTGTTGTGTACAGGCCACCTAACAGTAGTAGTGGAGTTGGGGATGGCATCAAACAGGAAATTAGAAATGCGTGCAATGAAGGTAAAACCGTTATAATGGGTAACTTCAATCTACATATAGATTGGGTGAATCAAATTGGCAGGGGTGCTGAGGAAGAGGATTTCTTGGAATGTATGCGGGATAGTTTTCTAAACCAACATGTGGAGGAACCAACGAGAGAGCAGGCTATTCTAGACTGGATATTGAGTAATGAGGAAGGGTTAGTTAGCAGCCTTGTTGTACGTGGCCCCTTGGGCAAGAGTGACCATAATATGGTTGAGTTCTTCATTAGGATGGAGAGCGACATTGTTAATTCAGAAACACGGGTCCTGAACTTAAAGAAAGGTAACTTTGAGGGTATGAGACATGAATTGGCCAAGATGGACTGGCAATTGATTATTGAAGGGTTGACGGTGGATATGCAATGGAAGGCATTTAAAGATTGCATGGATGAACTACAACAATTGTTCATCCCAGTATGGCAAAATAATAAATTAGGGTATGTGGCGCATCCGTGGATAACGAGGGAAATCAGAGATAGTATCAAAGAAAAAGATGAAGCGTACAAATTAACCAGAAAAAGCAGCCTACCAGAGGACTGGGAGAAATTCAGAAACCAACAGAGGAGGACAAAGGGCTTAATTAGGAAAGGGAAAATGGAGTATTAAAGAAAACTGGCAGGAAACATGAAAACTGACTGCAAATTTTTTTATCGATATGTGATGCGCAAAAGATTAGTTAAAACAAACGTAGGTCCCTTGCAGTCAGAAATGGGTGAATTGATCATGGGGAACAAGGACATGGCAGGCCAATTGAATAACTATGTTGGTTCTGTCTTCACTAAGGAAGACATAAATAATTTGCCGGAAATAGCAGAGGATCGCGGGTCAAATGAGATGGAGGAAATGAGTGAAATCCAGGTTAGCCGGTACGTGGTGTTGGGTAAATTGAATGGATTAAAGGCCAATAAATCCCCAGGGCCAGATAGGCTGCATCCCAGGGTACTTAAGGAAGTAGCCCCAGAAATAGCAGATGCATTAGATAATTTTTCAAAAATCTTTAGATTCTGGTGTAGTTCCTGAGGATTGGAGGATAGCTAATGTAACCTCACTTTTTAAAAAGGGAGGGAGAGAGAAAACGGGGAATTACAGACCAGTTAGTCTAACATCGGTCGTGGGGAAACTGCTGGAGTCAATTATTAAAGATGGGATAGCAACGCATTTGGAAAGTGGTGAAATCATTGGACAAAGTCAGCATGGATTTACGAAGGGTAAATTATGTCTGACGAATCATTGAATTTTTTGAGGATGTAACTAGTAGAGTGGATAAGGGAGAAGCAGTGGATGTGTTGTATCTGGACTTTCAGAAGGCTTTCGACAAGGTCCCACACAAGAGATTGGTATACAAACTTAAAGCACACGGTATTGGTGGTTCAGTATTGATGTGGATAGAGAACTGGCTGGCAGACAGGAAGCAAAGAGTAGGAGTGAACGGGTCCTTTTCAGGATGGCAGACAGTGACTAGTGGGGTGCCGCAAAGCTCAGTGCTGGGACCCCAGCTATTTACAATATACATTAATGATTTGAACGAGGGAATTAAATGCAACATCTCGAAGTTTGCGGATGACACGAAGCTGGGGGGCATTGTTAGCTGTGAGGAGGATGCTAGGAGGCTGCAGGATGACTTGGATAGACAGGGCGAGTGGGCAAATGCATGGCAGATGCATTATAATGTGGATAAATGTGAGGTTATCCACTTTGGTGGCAAAAACAGGAAGGTAGACTATTATTGAATGGTGACCGATTAGGAAAAGGGGAGATGCAGCGAGACCTGGGTGTCATGGTACACCAATCATTGAAAGTAGGCATGCAGGTGCAGCAGGCTGTGAAGAAAGGGAATGGTATGTTGGCATTCATAGCAAAAGGATTTGAGTACAAGAGCAGGGAGGTTCTACTGCAGTTGTACAGGGTCTTGATGAGACCACACCTGGAGTATTGCGTACAGTTTTGGGATCCTAATCTAAGGAAAGACATTCTTGCCATAGAGGGAGTACAGAGAAGGTTCACCAGACTGATTCCTGGGATAGCACGACTTCCATATGAAGAAAGACTGGATAGACTTGGCTTGGACTCGCTGGAATTTAGAAGATTGAGGGGTGATCTCATAGAGACTTACAAAATTCTTAAGGGGTTGGACAGGCTAGATGCAGGAAGATTGTTCCCGATGTTGGGGAAGTCCAGAACATGGGGTCACAGTTTAAGGATAAGGGGGAAGTCTTTTAGGACCGAGGTGAGAAAATCGTTTTTCACACAGAGAGTGGTGAATCTGTGGAATTCTCTGCCACAGAAGGTAGCTGAGGCCAGTTCGTTGGCCATATTTAAGAGGGAGTTGGATGTGGCTCTTGTGGCTGAAGGGATCAGGGGGTATGGAGAGAAGGCAGGTACTGGATACTGAGTTGGATGATCAGCCATGATCATATTGAATGGCGGTGCAGGCTCGAAGGGCCGAATGGCCTGCTCCTGCACCTAATTTCTATGTTTTTATGTTTCTATGAATGTTCGTTATGTCTTCCTCCATTTTGCCCATCAGTTGGATCTTGAAATAAAGTCAGCAAGATCCCACTTAGTCTTTCATACTGGCTGACTGCACTATGCAGCCTTGATTCCTGTTTGTCAGGAATATTAATACAACCTTATACGGTTTTTCTAAATGTAAAGCTTTGCTGGTCATCCTGTGGCTCGGAAAACCAGCCTCTGCATGATAAATTCAATTTATTATTTTGCAGATTCTGAGTAGACTTCTTCTATGGCTGGGGTTGTCACACCGACCCATGTATGTGCTCACTGCAGAGGGCAGGGATAGCATCCCAAAAAAGCAGTACAGTTCTTCTCCATGAGATGGGAAGAGCTTTGTTTAATGTTATGTTACATTTAATACGATACACATACTGACGAGTTGAAGTTAATTTTCCAATAGGTCTTTGACAATAATTGAGTTATAGGGCCATTAACTGTGCTTAATGTGCCTTCCCATCATATTTGCTGCAGCGAATTGGATCTACTCTGTCGGGCTCACCCCGGATATCGAGTTTGTAAAGGATCATTAACACAAGTTCCCCCAGGACAAGTACAGGGCAATATGGGATAATGACATTGTGCTGGCACTGCTTTGCCAGGGGATCCAGATACATCCTAGCTTTGGTCGTCTCATAAGGTGGTTATCCTCATGGCGCTGGGCTCAGCGCAACGGGTCCAGTCACTACATAATTTCTACTGGACAGGATGGTTACATCTGCAAATAATATTAGATTTTATGTTTTAGTTAAGCAGAGCAGAAGGGGAGTCAGGTCCCAAACTAGTTTCATGGCATATTCAGCGACCTTCAGTTATGTGAGGTCACACGTTTACAACAATATGTCAAGGTCACCAAGAGCCTAGGGGCTCTGAACTAACAATGTTGTTAGTTCCAAAAGCTTTATAAGAAGGTGTCAGTTCAGACCATCACCAGGCGGTGAAACAGGGTTTGGTTTATATAGGAGTAGATGCGATTTAAATCACTCCACCAGGTCTGCTACAACATCAGTAGCAAGGGTTATTTATGTTCCGCTGGATCACATCCAATCAGCTGCAGGACGGTCGAACGAGCGAATCTTCCAAACACTTACAATAACCCATTGTCAGACCAGAGGGATTTTGCCAACTCTATTTTAGGTTCAGTTGTATAGTCCTTCTCGGATGAGAGTGGTTACTATTATGATTATTTATTCATTATGAATGTTTCCCTCATCTGTCAATGAAGCAGTTGTGGTTGTGTAGACTCGTTTCTCATGGTATGAAATCTCAGAGCTTTGAAATCTTCACGGAATCATTCACGTGACTCCGAAGTTAAAGAGTAAGATTAAATGACAATTTACCAGTTTGAAGTTTGATCTTTATTTTATAAGGAGTACCGATGAGGAATTACATGCCCTCCGCTCCCAACCCTCATATCACAAAGGTCATCTGGTAGTTCTAGGTTTATAGGTCTAGGTCTATGTCATTTCAATTACTGTTATCTGTGATTTCACACTGTTGCTTTGAAGATTGACGCGCATGCGGACTGGCGGGGTTCTTCACGTAATCCCTCATCGTTACTCCTCATAAAATAAAGATCAACTTCAAACTGGTAAGTTCTTGTTCAATCTTACTATTTTTAGCCAAACATCAGAGTAATACAAATGCTTAATGTTACACATGCAAATAATCCATTTGGGCTAATTTCAGTGTAGAACTGGGCAGAAATACTCTGCCTGTGTGGAGGTAAGGCACAGTCAGTTTTTTTTTTTCACTGAATTTAAGCGGGGATATTGTTCAAAACCAATGTTTTAATTTAATCCCATCAGAATGATGACCCCTTTCTTATTTCTAACCTGTTTAATTTTATGTGTGTGTTGTGTCTGCATGCACAATGGTTAAAGAGTGGAATAAAAAGTGGTGCATATTTATTTGCAACGTCTGTGCCTCAATAGTCTCAATATTCCTTGCACTGCCTACTATCAGAACAACTACTGTGCACAGAGACTTAATACATAAACAGACCAAATAATATCAATAAACAGGCTATTTGTATCCACCATAGATTCATCATCGTCATGTGATGACATGCACTCGTTTTTAAAGTTGTATTTATCGCTTATTCTTATTTTCAGTCTGCCTCTGCTTCCTCCAGTCTCTTTCCAGCCCCATCCAGCGTACAAGAAAAAATGTTCAGTCAATTCTCTTTTGCAGACAAATACATGTACTCACAAGACAGCTGTTTGTGCATTATTTTAATGTAGGCCATAACCTGCTTATATTTTATGCTTGAGTGTCTCCATTAAAAAAAATGGCAGAGGGACAGTTAAACATTCAAAGTTACTGCCAACAACATTTTCTAGATTTATTTCATACAGCATCCCTCTTGATATATGAAACCCACATTATCAAATCTCCAGTAGTTTTTATTAGGAGTAGGCATTATAAGGGTTCCGATGCAATGGGCATCAAACACAATCACTGCTCAAATAACCATATAACCATATAACAATTACAGCACGGAAACAGGCCCTCTCGGCCCTTCCAGTCCGTGCCGACCATTTGTTTTCCCCTAGTCCCATCTACCTGCACTCAGACCATACCCCTCCATTCCCTTTACGTCCATATACCTATCCACTTTACTCTTAAATGTTAAAATCGATCCTGCCTCCACCACTTCTGCTGGAAGGTCATTCCACACAGCCACTACCCTCTGAGAAAAGAAGTTCCCCCTCACGTTACCCCGAAACCTCTGTCCCTTAATTCTCATGTCATGCCCTCTTGTTTGAATCTTCCCTACCCTCAATGGGAAAAACGTATCCACGTCAACTCTGTCTATCCCTTTCATCATTTTAAAGACCTCAATCAAGTCCCCCCTTAACCTTCTGCGCTCCAAAGAATAAAGACCTAACTTGTTCAACCTTTCTCTGTAACATAGTTGCTGGAACCCTGGCAACATTCTAGTAAATCTCCTCTGTACTCTCTCTATTTTGTTGACATCCTTCCTATAACTAGGCGACCAAAATTGTACACCATACTCCAGAATTGGTCTTACCAATGCCTTGTACAATTTTAACATTGCTTCCCTACTCCTATATTCAATGCTCTGATTTATAAAGGCCAGCACACCGAAGGCTTTCTTTACCACCCTATCTACATGCGATTCCACCTTCAGGGAACTATGCACAGTTATTCCTAGATCCCTCTGTTCCACAGCATTCCTCAATTCCCTACCATTTACCATGTACGTCCTATTTTGATTTGTCCTGCCAAGATGTAGCACTTCACACTTATCAGCATTAAACTCCATCTGCCATCTTTCAGCCCACTTTTCCAAATGGCCCAAATCTCTCTGTAGACTTTGAAAATCTACTTCATTATCCACAACACCACCTATCTTAGTATCATCTGCATACTTACTTATCCAATTTTCCAACCCATCATCCAGAGCATTGATGTACATGACAAACAACAGTGGACCCAACACAGATCCCTGAGGCACCCCACTGGTCACCGGCTTCCAACCTGACAAACAGCCATCCACCATTACTCTCTGACATCTCCCATTCAGCCACTGTTGAATCCATCTTGCTACTCCGCCATTAACACCCAAAGATTGAACCTTCTTAACCAACCTTCCATGGGGAACCTTGTCAAAGGCCTTACTGAAATCCATAATCTTTCTGAAGTGTGCCTACATGCTTCCGCTTACCTTAAATAATCAGAAGTTCATTAATATTCAATTCACAATGCACAATTAGGAATCCATAATTCAAAGACAATGAAAATGCAAATTATCAAACAAATTTCACTTGCTGCAAATATTGCATGTTCTGTTATGGAGTGTGCCCATTAAAACCCACAGATTCAAATGTCATCTTTATAACTAATAGGATGGCTCCCTGGAGTGCAAGAAATTGAATAAGCTGAGATAACTGCCAGCATGGGCGAGAGGGTCACTGAGCAACAGTTTCCAGGCAACATATCTTCCCGAACTCCAAGGAATGGGAATCATGACAAAATTGTTAGCCTTTCATACCACAGATCTAA